>OW285189.1:24747547-25358172 GCA_935421135.1 Bugulina stolonifera | reverse complement strand
ATACTATCATACCTTCCCATAATACCACTGTGTTATACTATCATACCTTCCCATAATGCCACTGTGTCATACTATCATACTTTCCCATAATACCACTGTGTCATACTACCATACCTTCCCATAATACCACTGTGTCATACTATCACACCTTCCCATAATGCCACTGTGTCATACTACCATACCTTCCCATAATACCACTGTGTCATACTATCACACCTTCCCATAATGCCACTGTGTCATACTACCATACCTTCCCATAATACCACTGTGTCATACTATCACACCTTCCCATAATGCCACTGTGTCATACTACCATACCTTCCCATAATACCACTGTGTCACACTATCACACCTTCCCATAATACCACTGTGTTATACTACCACACCTTCCCATAATGAGTGTCTGATCATACCATGCAGTGACTGTAGTCGATCGTCTTCTCTTTATTCTATCTAATACAGAGAAGACAACTCCTAGCCATTCGTACTTGATTATAGTGCTGACTTTACTTCTTACATTATATTACATATTTACTACCAATATGTTTGCAGTTATATTGTATCATTATTATGTATTAGTCTGTCCTGCATACGTATTCCATGCATTGTATCAAATATAATTATATAAACGCTACAGAAACGAGAACGGGCAAGGAGTTCAATCGCCGCAGGTATCAGATCAATGGGATTGTGGGAAGGGCATTTAAAGGCATTTGCTAGTCACTTTGGTACAGATGTAACTGCATACTTCCTGTTCCTGAGGTGGCTGTTCGTAGCTAATGTGCTTATAGGTAGGTGGTGTCATGTAGCTAACAGCCTATATATTGCAGTGTATATGTATATTCCCGCGTATATCTTACTGCGTATACATGTACATGTATATATTGCTGCGTATACATGTACATGTATATATTACTGCGTATACATGTACATGTATATATTACTGCGTATACATGTACATGTATATATTACTGTGTATATATGTACATGTATATATTACTGCGTATACATGTACATGTATATATTACTGCGTATATATGTACATGTATATATTACTGTGTATATATGTACATGTATATATTACTGTGTATACATGTACATGTATATATTACTGTGTATATATGTACATGTATATATTACTGCGTATATATGTACATGTATATATTACTGCGTATACATGTACATGTATATATTACTGTGTATACATGTACATGTATATATTACTGCATATATTACAGGTCTGATTATTCTGATGTTCCTATTCATACCTCAGATGTTGTACAAGATTCTGGGTAAGATAGGGGAGAGTGATGTAGTGGAGATACAGCAACAACCTGCTAGTACTGACCACTTGTATGGCACTGCAAAGCAGGTTGGCAGGGAATTTATTACTGGCAAGGTAAGCAGTATATAATGTATAATAGCCAGTGTATGTATATATTCACATGTACCTGTATATGCATAGAATATACAGTATTGTAGGACACAGTATACATGTACAATAGCATGTATACTGTGTGTATGTACATGTATATGTATATATTACACACTAATGTATGGTATATGATAAACTAAGTGTATGTATATGTAAATGTATGTATATGTAAGTGTATGTGTATGTATATATTACACACTAATGTATGGTATATGATAAACTAAGTGTATGTATATGTAAATGTATGTATATGTAAGTGTATGTATACGTAAGTATATCTATATGTAAGTGTATCTATATGTAAGTTTATCTATATGTAAGTGTATGTATATGTAAGTGTATGTATATGTATGTATATGTATATGTAAGTATATGTATATGTAAGTGTATGTATATGTAAGTTTATGTATATGTAAGTGTATGTGTATGTATATATTACACACTAATGTATGGTATATGATAAACTAAGTGTATGTATATGTAAATGTATGTATATGTAAGTGTATGTATACGTAAGTATATCTATATGTAAGTGTATCTATATGTAAGTTTATCTATATGTAAGTGTATGTATATGTAAGTGTATGTATATGTATGTATATGTATATGTAAGTATATGTATATGTAAGTGTATGTATATGTAAGTTTATGTATATGTAAGTGTATGTGTATGTATATATTACGCACTAATGTATGGTATATGATAAACTAAGTGTATGTATATGTAAGTGTATGTATACGTAAGTGTATGTATATGTAAGTGTATGTATACGTAAGTATATGTATATGTAAGTGTATGTATATGTAAGTGTATGTATACGTAAGTATATGTATATGTAAGTGTATGTATATGTAAGTGTATGTATATGTAAGTGTATCTATATGTAAGTGTATCTATATGTAAGTGTATGTATATGTAAGTTTATCTATATGTAAGTGTATGTATATGTAAGTGTATGTATATGTAAGTGTATGTATATGTAAGTGTATGTATATGTAAGTGTATGTATATGTAAGTGTATGTATATGTAAATGTATGTATATGTAAGTGTATGTATATGTAAGTGTATGTATATGTAAGTGTATGTATACGTAAGTGTATGTATACGTAAGTGTATGTATATGTAAGTGTATCTATATGTAAGTGTATCTATATGTAAGTGTATGTATATGTAAGTGTATCTATATGTAAGTGTATGTATACGTAAGTGTATGTATACGTAAGTGTATGTATATGTAAGTGTATGTATATGTAAGTGTATGTATATGTAAGTGTATGTATATGTAAGTGTATCTATATGTAAGTGTATCTATATGTAAGTGTATGTATATGTAAGTGTATGTATATGTAAGTGTATGTATATGTAAGTGTATCTATATGTAAGTGTATCTATATGTAAGTGTATGTATATGTAAGTGTATGTATATATAAGTGTATGTATAATACTCGTAGTCATTTATTCAAACAGGCAGTCAACTCTTCTGGTCTGTTTACTGGGTGGATGTACTATGGTGACTATACAGATCTACTTATACACAGCAAGTCTAACGTAGGCGTTGAATACTACTATAACATGAAGGTGGCATATCTACTCACTATGGGAGTATATTTCCTCTTCTTCTTCCTTGTCATTGCTGTTAGGTTAGTCCACAGGCTAAGTATATACAAACTATTCAATTGTATGATATAATGTTCAAAATTCCTTGTCTGATGATAGTAATATGAACTGAACAATAGATAATTCCATCTGGTTACATGCAGTTATCAATGTGTCAGTTATTGTTTCCTAATATTTAAACGAAATATGCTGTACTGTAGAGTTCCTACTGTTTACACACATACTGTACTGTAGAGTTCCTATTGTTTACACACGTACTGTACTGTAGAGTTCCTACTGTTTACACACATACTGTACTGTGGTGTACATACTGTTTACACACATACACTGTACTGTAGTGTACCTACTGTTTACACGCGCACTGTACTGTAGTGTACCTACTGTTTACACGCGCACTGTACTGTAGTGTACCTACTGTTTACACACGTACTGTACTGTAGTGTTGCCAAGTCGTACAGAGCAAACTTCATAGAGAGCAGTGATAAGTTTACCTTTCAGTACGTGTTGAAAGTGGTTGACGGCTGGGACTACATGGTTGACTCGTCCAAGACCGCTCGGTCAAAGAAAAAGAATATGTACAGGGATTTCAGGGTCAGTTCGTAATAATAGTGCACATTGACTCAATCTTTATATTCAGTAGTCTCTCCTCTCTAGAACTGATGTACTATGATTATCATGTACTGGTGTACTAATAGCTATACTATGATTATCATGTACTGGTGTACTAATAGCTGTACTATGATTATCATGTACTGGTGTACTAATAGATGTACTATGATTATCATGTACTAGTGTACTAATAGCTATACTATGATTATCATGTACTGGTGTACTAATAGCTGTACTATGATTATCATATACTGGTGTACTAATAGCTATACTATGATTATCATGTACTAGTGTACTAATAGCTATACTATGATTATCATGTACTAGTGTACTAATAGCTATACTATGATTATCATGTACTGGTGTACTAATAGCTATACTATGATTATCATGTACTGGTGTACTAATAGCTGTACTATGATTATCATATACTAGTGTACTAATAGCTATACTATGATTATCATGTACTGGTGTACTAATAGCTGTACTATGATTATCATGTACTGGTGTACTAATAGATGTACTATGATTATCTTGTACTGGTGTACTAATAGCTGTACTATGATTATCATGTACTGGTGTACTAATAGCTGTACTATGATTATCTTGTACTGGTGTACTAATAGCTGTACTATGATTATCATGTACTGGTGTACTAATATCTGTACTATGATTATCATGTACTGGTGTACTAATAGCTATACTATGATTATCATGTACTGGTGTACTAATAGCTGTACTATGATTATCATGTACTGGTGTACTAATAGCTGTACTATGATTATCATGTACTGGTGTACTAATAGCTGTACTATGATTATCATATACTAGTGTACTAATAGCTATACTATGATTATCATGTACTGGTGTACTAATAGCTGTACTATGATTATCATGTACTGGTGTACTAATAGCTGTACTATGATTATCATGTACTGGTGTACTAATAGATGTACTATGATTATCATGTACTGGTGTACTAATAGATGTACTATGATTATCTTGTACTGGTGTACTAATAGCTGTACTATGATTATCATGTACTGGTGTACTAATAGCTGTACTATGATTATCTTGTACTGGTGTACTAATAGCTGTACTATGATTATCATGTACTGGTGTACTAATATCTGTACTATGATTATCATGTACTGGTGTACTAATAGCTATACTATGATTATCATGTACTGGTGTACTAATAGCTGTACTATGATTATCATGTACTAGTGTACTAATAGCTGTACTATGATTATCATGTACTAGTGTACTAATAGCTGTACTATGATTATCATGTACTAGTGTACTAATAGCTGTACTATGATTATCATGTACTAGTGTACTAATAGCTATACTATGATTATCATGTACTGGTGTACTAATAGCTGTACTATGATTATCATATACTGGTGTACTAATAGCTGTACTATGATTATCATGTACTAGTGTACTAATAGCTATACTATGATTATCATGTACTGGTGTACTAATAGCTGTACTATGATTATCATGTACTAGTGTACTAATAGCTGTACTATGATTATCATGTACTAGTGTACTAATAGCTGTACTATGATTATCATGTACTAGTGTACTAATAGCTATACTATGATTATCATGTACTGGTGTACTAATAGCTGTACTATGATTATCATGTACTAGTGTACTAATAGCTGTACTATGATTATCATGTACTAGTGTACTAATAGCTGTACTATGATTATCATGTACTAGTGTACTAATAGCTATACTATGATTATCATGTACTAGTGTACTAATAGCTGTACTATGATTATCATGTACTAGTGTACTAATAGCTGTGCTATGATTATCATGTACTAGTGTACTAATAGCTGTAACATGATTATCATGTACTGGTGTACTAATAGTTGTACTATGATTATCATGTACTGGTGTACTAATAGCTGTACTATGATTATCATGTACTGGTGTACTAATAGCTGTGCTATGATTATCATGTACTAGTGTACTAATAGCTGTACTATGATTATCATGTACTGGTGTACTAATAGCTGTACTATGATTATCATGTACTGGTGTACTAATAGCTGTACTATGATTATCATGTACTAGTGTACTAATAGATGTACTATGATTATCATGTACTGGTGTACTAATAGCTGTACTATGATTATCATGTACTAGTGTACTAATAGCTGTACTATGATTATCATGTACTGGTGTACTAATAGCTGTACTATGATTATCATGTACTAGTGTACTAATAGATGTACTATGATTATCATGTACTGGTGTACTAATAGCTGTACTATGATTATCATGTACTAGTGTACTAATAGATGTACTATGATTATCATGTACTGGTGTACTAATAGCTGTACTATGATTATCATGTACTAGTGTACTAATAGCTGTACTATGATTATCATGTACTGGTGTACTAATAGCTGTACTATGATTATCATGTACTGGTGTACTAATAGCTGTACTATGATTATCATATACTGGTGTACTAATAGATGTACTATGATTATCATGTACTGGTGTACTAATAGCTGTACTATGATTATCATATACTGGTGTACTAATAGCTGTACTATGATTATCATGTACTGGTGTACTAATAGCTGTACTATGATTATCATATACTGGTGTACTAATAGATGTACTATGATTATCATGCGCTGGTGTACTAATAGCTGTACTATGATTATCATATACTAGTGTACTAATAGCTGTACTATGATTATCATGTACTGGTGTACTAATAGCTGTACTATGATTATCATGTACTAGTGTACTAATAGCTGTACTATGATTATCATGTACTAGTGTACTAATAGCTGTACTATGATTATCATGTACTAGTGTACTAATAGCTGTACTATGATTATCATGTACTGGTGTACTAATAGCTATACTATGATTATCATGTACTGGTGTACTAATAGCTGTACTATGATTATCATGTACTAGTGTACTAATAGCTGTACTATGATTATCATGTACTGGTGTACTAATAGCTATACTATGATTATCATGTACTGGTGTACTAATAGCTGTACTATGATTATCATGTACTGGTGTACTAATAGCTGTACTATGATTATCATGTACTAGTGTACTAATAGCTGTACTATGATTATCATGTACTAGTGTACTAATAGCTGTACTATGATTATCATGTACTAGTGTACTAATAGCTATACTATGATTATCATGTACTGGTGTACTAATAGCTGTACTATGATTATCATATACTGGTGTACTAATAGCTGTACTATGATTATCATGTACTAGTGTACTAATAGCTATACTATGATTATCATGTACTGGTGTACTAATAGCTGTACTATGATTATCATGTACTAGTGTACTAATAGCTGTACTATGATTATCATGTACTAGTGTACTAATAGCTGTACTATGATTATCATGTACTAGTGTACTAATAGCTGTACTATGATTATCATGTACTGGTGTACTAATAGTTGTACTATGATTATCATGTACTGGTGTACTAATAGCTGTACTATGATTATCATGTACTGGTGTACTAATAGCTGTACTATGATTATCATGTACTAGTGTACTAATAGCTGTACTATGATTATCATGTACTGGTGTACTAATAGCTGTACTGCCAGCAGCATTAAGCATTGGGAGAGTTATAATACAACATGATACATTATACATGGTATGAATCAAATCCAAACACATACGAGTATATGTGTACGTTTGTATTTTATGAGTATTATGTATGGAAAGCTGAATGAAAATGCAATGGATACCATTATATGTGCAGTGTAGTGTAGTGCAGCTCTTATTGTGCCTTTCAGGAATTTTGTGCAAGTAAAGAGCAAAGAGCCATCACTCTACCATGTGGTGAGAGCTTTGTCATGTTCGTCTACCGTCTAGGTGCCATATTTATGATGTTACTGGTTATTGGGGGATGCCTTGTTGCTGTCTATCTCATCAAAAGAGAGTTGTATTATGGAGAGGTACATTGATCACATAAACTATACATCTCTGCATGTTATGTTATACTGTACAATATTCTGTTATAATAATATGTTATGTTATACTATATTCTATTATAATAATATGTTGTGTTATACTGTACTATAATCTGTTATAATAATATGTTATGTTATGATCAGGCACAAGATGTGTGGCTCAAAGACTTGTTACTTCCAGCTTTGATAACAGCCATCAATATATTTGTACCATTCGTCTTCTCCGTCATATCTGGAGCTCTAAAGTTTGTAAATCCAAAGTCTATGGTCTACACAACACTTATAATGTAAGTATGCTTATATGCAGTATATGTATGCTTATATCCAGTGCATGTATGCTTATATGCAGTACATGTATGTACATGTATGTACATGTATGTACATGTATATACTATACTTTATTGTGTATATATGCTTATATGCAGTACATATATGTATACTTATACACTGAGTAGTGAGCTGCTGTCAAATCACTTACAGTCATTCTCTGTTCTTGTCTATTCTTTACACTGGAATATAATCCGACATTACGTTTCATATTCTCTGCTTTGGGATTTTACCAGCGAAAATGATGATTTCTTGTTTTTGTCATAATTAGGGGATATTAACTGCACGTACTTGTAGGACGATGTTGCTATATGGAGCTACGTTGGGCTCCTACTTTGTCTCCAGTATGTTTCCATCGCAAGTCTGCTCTCTTATAGAAAAGAATGGCAATACCAACTGTACACTGGTATGATATGTTTAATATATATACTGTAGAATACCAACTGTACACTGGTATGATATGTTTAATGTATATACTGTACAATACCAACTGTACACTGGTATGATATGTTTAATGTATATACTGTACAACACCAACTGTACACTGGTATGATATGTTTGATGTATATACTGTACAATACCAACTGTACACTGGTATGATATGTTTAATGTATATACTGTACAATACCAACTGTACACTGGTATGATATGTTTAATATATATACTGTAGAATACCAACTGTACACTGGTATGATATGTTTAATGTATATACTGTACAACACCAACTGTACACTGGTATGATATGTTTAATGTATATACTGTTCAACACCAACTGTACACTGGTATGATATGTTTGATGTATATACTGTACAATACCAACTGTACACTGGTATGATATGTTTAATGTATATACTGTACAATACCAACTGTACACTGGTATGTTTGGTTTAATGTATATACTGTACAATACCAACTGTACACTGCTATGATATGTTTAATGTATATACTGTAGAATACCAACTGTACACTGGTACGATATGTTTAATGTATATACTGTACAATACCAACTGTACACTGGTATGATATGTTTAATGTATATACTGTACAATACCAACTGTACACTGGTATGTTAGGTTTAATGTATATACTGTACAATACCAATTGTACACTGGGATGATATGTTTAATGTATATACTGTACAATACCAACTGTACACTGGTATGATATGTTTAATGTATATACTGTACAATACCAACTGTACACTGCTATGATATGTTTAATGTATATACTGTACAATACCAACTGTACACTGGTATGATATGTTTAATGTATATTCTGTACAATACCAACTGTACACTGCTATGATATGTTTAATGTATATACTGTACAACACCAACTGTACACTGCTATGATATGTTTAATGTATATACTGTAGAATACCAACTGTACACTGGTACGATATGTTTAATGTATATACTGTAGAATACCAACTGTACACTGGTACGATATGTTTAATGTATATACTGTAGAATACCAACTGTACACTGGTACGATATGTTTAATGTATATACTGTACAACACCAACTGTACACTGGTATGATATGTTTAATGTATATACTGTACAACACCAACTGTACACTGGTATGTTAGGTTTAATGTATATACTGTACAACACCAACTGTACACTGGTATGGTATGTTATCTGTGTAGTATACTACTGAGGCTACATTGCTCATATGCTAATATTTAGGAGCAATGCTGGGAGACTAGACTCGGGGAGAAGGCTTACAGTCTCGTCGTTATAGACTTCCTGTTTGGACTCGTTGTCACTCTTGTTACCGAAGTACTATATAGGTACGTCTCTCCCTATCACTGTTGTTAATCCACAGGTTGAATGGTTGGATTGCATCACACCATGTTGTGCACCATGCAGTACCAGCGTATCGAAACAAGTAAATAGATAAAACGGTCAGATAATAGTCAAATAATTATACTAATGTATGCTATTTCCCCTTGTGCAGGCTGGTGACTCAGTACTGCTGTAGGAGGCTCGAGGAGAAGAAATCAGAGGATGGAGGGTCTATCCTACCCCAGTTTGATATTGCTTATAACACTATGGCTATAATATACAACCAGTTTCTCCTATGGTATGTGTGATATAGCTTATAACACTATGGCTATAATATACATCTACAACCACAGTGACTTATAGTACATATTACACACTGTATATATTACATTGTACACCATAATATTATCTGTTGCACATAAATATGTTGATTATACTAATATCTTAGTACTGGCATGTTTTTGTATTTTTTGTAGGCTGGGTATATACTACTGCCCCTTACTTACAGTAGTCGTGGTTATAAAACTCTGGTTAATATTCTACATAAAAAGGGTAAGTCAAGTATGTACGTTCTCTAGACAGCACTAGTTAGTTCAGCCCAGTGTGATTGTGTTTACCTGTTTAGTATCATTTCCAATGTCTTCAGCTCTTGTATTTGTTGTTCTTTCAGTGTTGATACATGTAACTGTTGTACATGTATATACATGAATGTATATACATGTAACATGCCACAGTTTATACACACATTGTGTTATACATATATCATTATGTATGATAACTGTTGTACACTTACAGATTACAGTAATGAATGCATGTATACCTACTACTAAGCCATGGAGAGCTGCTAAAATGCATACTGTCTTCCTCATCTTCCTCTTCATAGGCTTCATCTTCTGTGCTGTTATGTTTGGATTGGCTATTGTTCAGTACGTATACATTGTATAGTTCAGTACGTACATACTGTATAGTCCAATGTGTATACACTGTATAGTCCAGTACGTATATACTGTATAGTCTGTGACATACCGTGTACTGCCATGTGTAACTATGATTTGCTGTGTACTGTGATAAAACTAACTTTATTTTCTGTATCAGTTCCACTCTGTTTCTCTGATTCATTTGTTTAACTAGTCCCTTTATGTGAAGTTGATTCGTGAATAAGGTTGATTGTGAAGCTAATAACCATATACATACATGTAGATGTATTTTATACCTGCAGAGTAGCACCATCGGAGGAGTGCGGTCCATTTACCAATCAGACTGTAGTAACTGATGTCATCACACTCACTCTATCCAAACTGTCTGCTGAGAGTGAAGTAAAATTTGACAGATTTGTTATGGATATACTTCTATCCCCTGGCGTTGTGTTTGGTGTAATAGTTATACTCTGGTATGTACTGTACTGTATACATACACTTACTATATACTTGTTATATGCGTACTACAGTATATACTTACTATATACCTACTAATATACCTACTAATATTCCTACTAATATACCTACTAATATTCCTACTAATATACCTACTAATATACCTACTAATATACCTACTAATATACCTACTAATATACCTACTAATATACCTACTATATACCTACTAATATACCTACTAATATACCTACTATATACCTACTATATACCTACTAATATACCTACTAATATACCTACTAATATACCTACTAATATACCTACTAATATACCTACTAATATACCTACTAATATACCTACTAATATACCTACTAATATACCTACTAATATACCCACTAATATACCCACTAATATACCTACTAATATATCTACTAATATATCTACTAATATACCTACTAATGTACCTACTAATATACCTACTAATATACCTACTAATATACTTACTAATATACCTACTACTATACCTACAAATATACTTACTACATGTATACTGTACTTACAGTGTGGTTGTTCACTATGTAAGAGTGGCAAGTGCTGGCAGAAAAACACTGATATCTCTGCTCAAAATCCAGATTACACTGGTAAGTACATGTATATATCAATATATATCAATATATATCAAAAGTATTAATGTATCAATGTATATATCAATATCCTGATCAGAAAACCCTGATAAATATTTATTGCACTTTTATATACCCCCACCTTTTATATGGTTTTGAGTTTTGGGGACATGCTTGTGAGAGGACAATTTCTCAAATCCTGGTATGTCAAAAAAAGCTTTGAGAGTAATCTTTAAACAGAAACCTCTTTCATTGATGTCAACCAAATTTCTTGAATCTAAAATAATGTCGATAAAGATGCTATTTAACTACCGCCTTATAATTTTCACCTACAATATGTTGAAGACAGATGAAAAACTTTTAAATTCTCTCGTAATAACCCATAACTTTAATACTAGAAATAAAAGTAAACTTTTGAAATTGCCAAAAATTAAAACTAACAGGGGAGGAGATCGGTGTACTATGCCGGTATTGAGCTTGTTTCTAGCTATGCCTTGGTCATCCTTGACCTCTCTCCCAGGGCTTTTGCGGCAGCTTTGGCATCTCGTCTCTGGGAGGGGGGTGTGAGCACTGTGAGCTGTCTGGGGGCGTGGTGGGTGTTTCCCCTCGGTACTCTTGAGCAGGGATTGCCTCGACTCTAGTCTCGGACTATCTGGCTTCCCTTTTATGTATAGTCAGTGTCCAGTATGTATTCAGTGTCCAGTATATAACCAGTGTCCAGTGTATAACTAGTGTTTAGTGTATAACCAGTGTCCAGTATATAACCAGTGTCCAGTGTATAACCAGTATCCAGTATATAACCAGTGTCCAGTGTATAACCAGTGTCCAGTATATAGCCAGTGTCCAGTATATAACCAGTATCCAGTGTATAATCAGTGTCCAGTATATAACCAGTGTCCAGTGTATAACCAGTGTCCAGTGTATAACCAGTGTCCAGTGTATAACCAGTGTTCAGTGTATAGCCAGTGTCCAGTATATAACCAGTGTCCAGTGTATAACCAGTGTTCAGTATATAACCAGTGTCCAGTGTATAGCCAGTGTCCAGTGTATAACCAGTGTTCAGTGTATAGCCAGTGTCCAGTATATAACCAGTCTCTAGTGTATAACCAGTGTCCAGTGTATAACCAGTGTCCAGTGTATAACCAGTGTCCAGTATATAACTAGTGTCCAGTGTATAGCCAGTGTCCAGTATGGACCCAGTGTATAGCCAGTGTCCAGTGTATAGCCAGTGTCCAGTGTATAACCAGTGTCCAGTGTATAGCCAGTGTCCAGTGTATAACCAGTGTCCAGTATATAACCAGTGTCCAGTGTATAACCAGTATCCAGTATATAACCAGTGTCCAGTGTATAACCAGTATCCAGTATATAACCAGTGTATAGCCAGTGTCCAGTGTATAACCAGTGTCCAGTATATAGCCAGTGTCCAGTATATAACCAGTGTCCAGTGTATAGCCAGTGTCCAGTATATAACTAGTGTCCAGTGTATAACCAGTGTCCAGTATGGACCCAGTGTATAGCCAGTGTCCAGTGTATAGCTAGTGTTCAGTGTATAACCAGTGTCCAGTGTATAACCAGTGTCCAGTGTATAACCAGTGTCCAGTATATAACCAGTATTCAGTATATAACCAGTGTCCAGTGTACAACCAGTGTCCAGTATATAACCAGTGTCCAGTGTATAACCAGTGTCCAGTATATAGCTAGTGTTCAGTGTATAGCTAGTGTTCAGTGTATAGCTAGTGTTCAGTGTGAGCTGGTACTCACTTATGTCTATGGTAACCCTGATAAATCTTTACATAATATATTCTACACTGAATAAATGGGTTACACATTGTCTGCAGGAATCTAAAGACAAGGCATATCTGCGTCACATGTTAGACCAGGTTCAGAAGCATAAGAGCAGCAGGACTGAGGCTAAGACGTGCGAGTGTGAGGGTGCTTGTAACTGTGAGAATGCTGCTGGTGGGGGAGATCAGCTAACCTCCATCAGACCTCAACGAGGTAATCAGTCTATAATCACACAATACACCAATTATACACATGTGTATGTCAACTGTGTCCTTCTCTATGTAAAGCATACGACTAACATAGACTATTACTTGTATTACTGTTTACTGATGCTATCACACATCAAGAGTGTGGTATACCTCTACTCACATGTAACACAATAACCAGTGTTACCAACACTAGAGCTACTACATTCTCTTAGCTGAAGTTGAAAACATCGCAGCCTGTGCCTGCTGCTCATTACCCTGGTTTTCTTAGACTGAGTAGATCACAGGCTAGTAGAATTGAATGGCTAATGATAATACATATATTACATTGGTATATGAAATATTTGTAAACCGTGTCTCCTGACAGTTATGCCAGATATAGTGGAAGAACGGGATACTGGAGAGTATAATGATGGTAATGTATAATAGATATTACACTGTGTGCACTTGTAGGCTACTATTCATAGCAACAAGTTGTCCTCTCTCTGTTTTGATTGAAAGGTAGTCAAACTAGGAGAGGATAACTTCCTATTGTGACTGGTAGCCTATAAGTGGCTACACATGGAACTATGTAGTAGCTTTTACATAGGTGGCAGTGATTGGAGAGTAGTTACTGTATGGAGATTGTATAACAACTCTGTTCAAATTCATCTACTGACTTCACTTCTCACTCCTAGAGGAGTTACACTACCATCACTACTATTCACTCTATACCTACATGTATATTGTATATGCACATCTCAAATATCTGTACATCCATGATCATTGAAAGTTAAATAATTCAGTAGATTGACCAATACTTGTATGTTTTGTGATTTACAGCTACTTCCACACATTTGTATGCACATCTCTCATTGGTTTACTGTTATAGCATTGTGTTGAATTGCTACACTTCAATACTGTAATATTTGGTAAAAATAACCAAAGTGTTAGTAGGTGCTAACAGAAAAGTGTATTTTATACTATTATATACAGCATTAATTATATTTTTATTCATAGCACAATTTCTGACCGTCCCAACAGAGTAATTAGCAGGTAAAGGGTTTACTTAGACAGGTCTTCTCTCATGTCATTCCCAGCTTGGGTAGCTTCTACTAATGTTATCTTTTAAACATACCAATCTACAAAACCCCTTGTTTATGCATGACATGGGTGTATGGTACAGTTTGTCTTTCCAATTGTGATGGACATTTCCTCTTTAGTTTCCCAAATGTTCGGTAATGGAGATTGCATGATGTTCAGGTGCATTAGTTTCTCTGACATGTAAACTATTTCCCATTCCTTGCTTCCCTACGTCATGTACCACAGGTGTAATTGCTGTGCCATTTGGATTCAAGTTAGATATTTTGCATGTAGTGTGTCTACTAAAGTGAACTCTGTATGTGCATAGTGACTGAGCTGTATGTGATATGAAGATCCTCTGAGAAATTATCCATGTAGGAGATGGTCTGCTCTCTCACCAATCTTATGCAGTCAGACATGCCATACTTTCACAAACATTTTATTTTAATGTATACATATAATAATATATACATGTATTTGTAGCACGAAGAGTATTCGCCAGGGAGAGGAGCACTGCCAGTTCACTTGGATCCAAACTGGATCTCACCCAGTCATCTGCAACCAACTGAACACGTCTCTTTAAGGCTAACACTGCTAGTTGTACTGAATAGATACACTTATCACGATACTCCTGCACCATTATTTATCTGTTATTATTACTATACTTTCTACATTATTTCAAATTTTATTACATTTTTAACACTCCATTCTCAATTTTATACTACTTGATAAACTGTACTGTCTGACAGCAACAGTAAACCATCAACTCATCAGATGTACTACTTGTAGATACAACTAATTTTGTAGAATATATATATTTCATTTACTGCAGAATACACAATTTTTTATACCATACTTCCAAAGTGAAACCAAGATTAAAAATTTTTAATATACATGTATAATTATTATTAGGAAATAAATTTGTCCAATACCATTACACAATTACTACCAGTTGTGTGCAATAGAAGCTAAACTATCAAAATATTGAGACTGGCATGACAATTATGTGACATTCAGTAAATTGTGACTGGTCATACCCAAATTTCAGGTGCATCTATATACATATATTATATAATGACAATAATATAAACATAATTGTTACAACTTCATCTCCTCCAAGGTCTTGAGTTGGCTCGTTTTCCCTTTTGCTTCTGTTTTGCTTTTTTCTTTTCCACAGCCTTGGCCCGTTTTACAGCTCTTTTATGCATCCATACTGGGAAATGTCCAGCCTTAGTCCTAAGTCCTACACCCATAGGTAGATCTGTTGTGAAATAGAAATACAACAGGTAAATAATTTACTAAACAAAGCAAGCAGATACTCCCCTCCCCTTAACAGATGTTATATGTTCATATAATGTCAATTACCTTCCAGTTCTGTGTTCTCCTTTGGGAGCTGTTTTGGTACCTCACCATCTACTACCATAGACTCCTCACTGGCACCAAGAACTGTGTATTCCTTCTTCTCTTGATCTGCAACAGTGGCATTCTCCTTTGCCTGTGCCACCATTAGATCTAGCTTTGCTCGCTCTTTCTTGGAATTCTTTTCTCTTTTAATTGCCCTGTTGGCTCTTTTGATTTTACTTCTCGAGCTTTTAGCCATAGTAATAGTGTTTCAATCCTGCAACATGAGATTAGCCTTTAAATAGAATTGCCGTTGAACTGAGTGGCCTAAATAAAAAAAATATGGCTACATCATGACCTTAACTTAGTTGTTAAAATTCATTATAACAAATACCTACAGCTGACAAGGAACTAAAATCGAACTTTTTAGATGGGAGGTCATAGGTTGTGTACTACTAGATGAGAGGTCATTGGTAATGTACTACTAGATGAGAGGTCATTGGTAATGTATGATTAGATGAAAGGTCATAGGTTATGTACTACTAGATGAGAGGTCATTGGTAATGTATGATTAGATGAGAGGTGATACGTTATGCACTACTAGATGAGAGGTCATTGGTTATGAACTATTAGATGAGAGGTCATAGCATTGTTTCAATTCTCAGTGTTTTGTATTGTTGTTTGTTTTCATGATTTGTGATAGAATTTTGGAATTAGGAACATAAATTCATTCCAAACCACAAAGATTAGCAGGATTCAAAATCCTCCACACCGTCGAAATATCGACGGCAGCATTATAGCTTTCTATGGTGTGGTAGAAAGGCATAAATTTCTAAATACCACCCAATGGAGGTACCTAAAGCTTGAGTGGTGACATCTAATGGTTAGCAAAACTTGTACTTGTACCATGCTTATACAGTTTATAGTGGTTCAATTAACAATATTGGAACACGGTAGGCCAATGATATACATAGCAACGTTTGCATATATTCGCAAAATTGCTTGCCTCTGTATCTAGCGTAAATTTCAAAAACATTTCTCATGCAGAACTCCTGGCCCGCTAATCCTTTAAAGTTTTCAGAGTTTACTGGGCTCGCTACATATCACAGTAAATGTGTGGTTACGCCAATTCTTATAACATAGCGTCTTTGAAGCTGTACATAATAATACGTACATGTAGTTACTAGTCCCATTATTTCGACCATTCCATAGGAGTTCATTGGGGACTTATTGACACCAGTGAGCATGAAGGGTGAAGCAACCCCTTTCTCTTCCATCTACCTATTACTTTTATATGCTAGATCGTCCAGAACAGTATGAACCTTACTTATGTAAAAAATACGAATATTACAATGCAGTACATCATATTATTTTGAATAAATATAGTAGGCCAATTGTGGCCATTCAGCTAAAAGCCACATCTCATTAATCGATAAACATAGGACTAAGATTTTAAAAATGGTAGCTTATGACACATTGGTTGAGTTTTCAAGGCGATTAGCTGCAGGGTAGATTGCACAATTATTTAGGATGTTGTGGGCCCACTCCAGCGCAGTTGTACCAGTGACTCAAAGGCCAAAATATGTTAAGCAGTTGGAACAAGAGTTTTTGACCATCACCAATATAAAGTTAGATTAGTATTCAAAAATATTGCATTTGAAAATCATTATTAAGAGTGCTCGGTTGACTTTTTTTGGTTTTTCTCACCATTTCAACAATGAATTGACTGATAGGTCTATTGTGCTAACTAAGCCACGCTTATTGTTGTGCCCTGTACCGACACTCTGTACAAACAGTTACATTCTACTGCATTGCATTGTTGTACCTTGATTGCTTAGTCGTGTAACTTACGTATATGGTATTGATATTGGTATGTTTAGTATACTTTCGTACTCTGCTACTTTACTAATTTCTTGGCTCTTACACTTGCGAATCGTGCTAGTTATTCCTGGAACTATCCACTGTACTTTTTATGTGATTATGCCTTTTTGCACATTCCAGTCCAAGACCTTTTTGTACCGATTGTAACTGGAACCTTTGTTGGTCCGAGACTGATCTAATATACTGATTAACTTCTTGATCCCAGTCTGGAACTCAATTTCATTTATAAGGAGCACGATTTCGCATTCTTAATTTGTTGTCTGTAGGCTGTTGTTCGACAAAGTTGTTGTACTGAATTGAACTTATACAGTCTCTCACTGTTTACTGCTAACAGTAAGGTATCAGACACTCTTCCTGGCCTTGGGTAATCCCAAGTACAGTGTCATGACTGCTACCAGGACCCAGCAGTTCAACCCCTCCCCACAGTCATACGCTTTTGCTAGCGCCCCAGCTGGCTACAGATGTCACATCCAGATCTCGCGTAAACTCTAAAGACTTTGGCAGCACCTTCAGGCCCCAGGTGTCACTTAAGTCGCCAATTTTCTCGTTGCTTATGCTGTTTGGTTAGACCTGCTTCCTCTTAGCTCCCTATTGTTGGGTCAGCCGGTTCTGACTCCCTTGCCGCTGTATGTTGTACGGCTGCGCCTCAGCTACCCAGTCAAACACAACAACATCAAATGTAAAACAATATTAATATATTTATATTACACCTAGAGAAAACTAGAATAGATAAATTCAAGAACGAACTAGTGACACAATTAATCGAAAAATTTGTCTGCCTGTGTCTCCCAGTTTTAACTTTTCCACATTGATTTGATGTGCCTAAATAATTGATGAATTTCTATAAAATAATTAAGTTCATTCTTCCAAAAAGTTCAGAAAAAATTGAAAGATAACCCTATTGGCTATTGCCATCTGATTGATAATTTAAATTTGCGATAAATTTTATGCAAAAGTCAATTCATCTTTGTTTATCTTTATGGATTAGGCTTTACTATGGACAGATCTCTGTTCACCGCTCAGGAAATAGAACACTCTTGGCCACCAGATTGGTGTATGTAGAGGATCTCAGCTCATAAAATCACCATAAAAAATTTATAATAATAATTAATTTGGCCTGTAATATTATTATTCATAAATTATTTAATTATAATTATATATATTATATAATAATTAATATATAAATAACATCAACATAATATAGGCCCTATTAAATTAAATTAATATTAAATATAATTATTCATTATTATATTATTACATAATATTATTTATTATAACTATTTAATAATTTATTAGTTCATTATCAAAATAAAATTGAAACTCAAACTCGAAACTGGCATGACATCATCCCTTGTTGTAACAATAATTATAATAAATATAAAAAAATTAAATAACGACAATAATTCACAATATTCTATTGGAATTCATAAAGAAAACTGAAAAATCAAAAATAAAGTACATTGTACTACTAGTGCACAACAAATAAAGTTACATAAAAATATATAGGGGCCTAGTGATTTCACTGAATAAAGTTGATAAAGCTCTACTGATGATCCATGTGGTACCACTTTGCCCATGATGCGATAATATTACATGTGGATTTTTAAAAGTGACATGTGTTTATATTGTATCAATATCATCATGTTTAGAAACTAAAATACTGCAGAGGTCAAGATAGCTAACATTTCTTTGGCAGAAATAAAAAGTCGGAGGACCTGAAATGCGACGGGTAGAAATATACAACTGAAAACAAGTATTTGGACTATCTAGTTTAACGATTCTATATTTCCTCTTTATTTTAACCTCCGGTTTTACTTTAGTGAAAGTTAAAAAATAGTCAGTTTAGTTTTCGGAATTTAGTATTTGGCCATAAAAAGCCATAAGCCTACTTTTTGTTTAAATCTGTAACCTTTGTCAATAGCTTTATGTTCTACAATGCTCATCGCTTTCACAATGATCTAGGTTTGAAAAAGTGTTATGGATTTTTACTGTTCTTCATTCAACTGTCATTCCATAAACCTTTTCTGGGTTGTCTAGACACTTGCAGATCTAACTTTTCCTTTATTAACACTTCAACTTCTCTTCCACTTTCTCTCTACTTACTCTACTCTTCTCTTTTTTCTACTGTATATAAAAATCCCTTATATATAAGTATCTAAAATAGCTACATGCAGCTAGAGCTACATGTAGCTAACTCCTATTATATAGGTAAAAAAACAACAGCTTCCCTAGCCTTACAATTACAATACCAGCTTGCAAAAACACTTCTAGAATCTACCACATTCTCCCCTCCTAGATGAGGTGTGGGTATTACCTACACCTACATCTATAAACACAATGGATAACCTGATCATAAAAAGTAGAAGAAAGTTTTAGTATATGTCCATTAGTTTTAAAACTTAGTTTCTACACAATTGTCTTGTCTGGTCTTTAGCATCAGCGGTAGCAGATACAAAGATATTCCTTTGCCTCCTCAATATTCTGGACATCACACCTGTGCTCACTCCGATGTTAGTAGTATACGTCCCACAAATAGAAGGTTAGAGGCTCCTATAGGTTGCATTGTACCATTCTACAGTAGACACTGGATACACCATCTGAATATCACACCAGTGCTCTCTTCAATGTAAGCAGTTTCAGTCCAACCAAGTAGAGGTTTAGAGGCTCCTATAGGTTGCATTAAACCATGTTAAGCTACAGTAGACCTTGGATATGCCAGCTGAACATCAATATATAGTAGGCAACAGACAAGTACTCCTTAGTTAGAAATCTTCGTTTTTATACCATTGTCCTGTTTTGTCTTTAGCACCATTAGTAGATACAAGTAATTCTCGTGTCTCCTCAATCTGTTTCAACATCACACCTGTGCTCATTTCGATGTTAGTAGTATACGTCCCACAAATAGAAGGTTAGAGGCTCCTATAGGTTGCATTATACCATTCTACAGTAGACACTGGATACACCATCTGAACATCACACCTGTGCTCACTTCAATGTTAGTAGCATCGATTCCACAAATAGAAGGTTAGAGGCTCCTATAGGTTGCATTATACCATTCTACCGTAGATTCTGGATACACCATCTGAACGACGAGATATAACAGGCACCAACAAACAGTACTCATGAAATTAAAATAATTACAAAAACTAAAATAAATACATAACACAATAATTTCTATCCAATTGTCATTAGAGAGAAAGTATCCTCCAGCTTCCTGGTTCACTACTCCTAGGTGTAGATCCTGATGAGCTATACACAGCTTGATAGGCTATGGCATAAACACCACGCTCACGCTGGACTCTTACAAGATAGTCTACCCTATCCATCTAAGCATGACTTTCCATACGAGTTGTAAGTGTTAGAGAGAAAGTATCCTCCAGCTTCCTGGCTCACTACTCCTAGGTGTAGATCCTGATGAGCTATACACAGCTTGATAGGCTATGGCATAAACACCATGCTCACGCTGGACTCTTACAAGATAGTCTACCCTATCCATCTAAGCATGACTGTCCAAGTCAGTCGGTGTAATACGAGTTGTAAGTGTTGAGCAGTTAGAGTGTTTAGACCGGAATCCCACTGCTGCCACCAATGTTATGGATTTTTACTGTTCTTCATTCAACTGTCATTCCATAAACCTTTTCTGGGTTGTCTAGACACTTGCAGATCTAACTTTTCCTTTATTAACACTTCAACTTCTCTTCCACTTTCTCTCTACTTACTCTACTCTTCTCTTTTTTCTACTGTATATAAAAATCCCTTATATATAAGTATCTAAAATAGCTACATGCAGCTAGAGCTACATGTAGCTAACTCCTATTATATAGGTAAAAAAACAACAGCTTCCCTAGCCTTACAATTACAATACCAGCTTGCAAAAACACTTCTAGAATCTACCACAAAAGCATCGGGTTGAGAGCTTGTTTTTAATAACTAATTTATTTTTATGTATTAAAATTATAATCATAATGATTAATTATAATAATAATTTAATAATTATAAAATAAATATTATTATTATTTTTATAATAATTATTATTATATTATATCATTTATATTTTATTAAAAATAATAATTATATTATTAATGAAATTGCATAGCAATAGATTATCGTAGTTCTTCTATACAATAATTAATAAATATATAATGTTTATAAAATAATCATAATTAATCATATCATAATCACTCATAATGATTCTATATACATCGCATGTAATAATAATAATAATAAAAATAGTTAACAATGTGAATATATATTAATATTTATAATAAAATAATAATGTTATATTATAATAATTAATAAAAAGTTACAAGTTTTACTTCCCTTGGTCAACCCCATGCAAGAAAGCTCTGAAGAAATGAGCGTTTTCAATTTTTTTAAGTTTTGGTAGAAAAAAAGGGGCAAAACAGTGTTCAAAGTGGGACAAATGAGATGGGTGCACGGTGCATGCAATCTTACAGATTAGTATTGTATAGCTATCCACTTACTCTTATAGTAGCTAAGAAGTTAGTGAATTACTAAAATGAAAAAATTATGCTCTGGTGAGATTTAAACTTGAGACCCTATGAATGATAGTCAAACACTCTACCACTTCACTATCATGTCTAGAGTTACTGTATGGGGAAAACTAGCTATTAAAATGAGGGTATACGCCTGCTGGCCGTATAACCACTAAAATCGAGGTTGGTATACACCGTATACTCCCATATAACCACACCTCGAACACTGAGCAAAGCATTGTAAGAATATTATGTTCGTGTTGGTATTTAATTTATTATTAATTCACCGAATACACTTCTAGACAGTTGAGTCACAGGGACCAATCTATTATAGTAAAAAGCTTGAAAGAGTCAACGACAAATAAAACTACGCAAAAGCCGTGAGCTTGCTACAAACGTAAGGAGAAGATACCTCTTGAGAGAATATAAAATATAAAAACTGTATAGTAACGAAGCATACTATTACTAGTAGCACAGGCGCTGTTTATCTGTTTGAGGTTTCATCATTGCAGCACAGAGATAGCCCTAGGAGCACACCTTGACTCTCTTGCATATTTTGCATATCTCTGTTTTACCTTACAGGAGTGAATATAGAAACTAGAATAATGAATTGTCGACTAGGAGGAGTTTGTGCTTGTATCGGTATTGTGCTCTCTTTGCACGCTGCCTATTCCGCTGCCCAACGTAAGTCAATGATAGTCAACTTGTTATTCCTTTCCAATTAATTTAATTTTTTAGATAGCTGGGTCTGGATATGATATATTGTAGTGTTTCTGACCTATATTATACAAGTCAGGTATGCTACTATTACTATAATAGTAGCCTATTATTATTGTTGATTGTAGATCGGACATACCTTAGGATTACGGAGCAGGAGTACCAGATGTTACCTCTAGATGTAAGTGACCTTTTGTGTTGGTGTGCACAAAGTATTGCTATTCACAGTTGCTCTCACCACAAACAGTAACTGACATCTAGCTTTTATTTGAATTCTACGATGTATGACAATAACAACTCTATTTGCCGTATAGTTCAGTGAAAAGTATATTGTATATAGAACAGACATGTAACTCATTTTCTCAGATATTGATACAAACGTCATTCGCCTTGGTTCTCATATGCTATGGGGTGATGGTGTGGAAGATTGTGGGACTTAAAGAAATACGTGCCAATGCTGACACTGAACATAAGTAAGTACCTCAGGCTATAAAAAAATGTAGGCTAAGATGTTTAATACACTGCTGCTGTCACTGTGTGTGTTGTAGAGTCATATGTGTATGACATGCTCTTTGTCCCATTACTGATCAGGTCTCTTCTTACACAGAATCCTGTCACCACTGTAACCATGGTAACAGTGCTTCCGTATCCTGTTGATAGCTGACTAATAATACAGCACTTAGTGAATACAGAGTACACGTACTCACCTGGTGAATACAGAGTAGACGTACTCACTTAGTGAATATAGAGTAGGTGTATTCACTTAGAGAGTAGACGTACTCACTTAGTGAATACAGAGTAGGCGTACTCACCTGGTGAATACAGAGTAGACCTACTCACTTAGTGAATACAGAGTAGGCGTACTCACCTGGTGAATATAGAGTAGGCGTACTCACCTGGTGAATACAGAGTAGACGTACTCACTTAGTGAATACAGAGTAGGCGTACTCACCTGGTGAATATAGAGTAGGCGTACTCACCTGGTGAATACAGAGTAGACGTACTCACTTGGTGAATACAGAGTAGACGTACTCACTTAGTGAATATAGAGTAGGTGTATTCACTTAGAGAGTAGACGTACTCACTTAGTGAATACAGAGTAGGCGTACTCACCTGGTGAATACAGAGTAGACCTACTCACTTAGTGAATACAGAGTAGGCGTACTCACCTGGTGAATATAGAGTAGGCGTACTCACCTGGTGAATACAGAGTAGACGTACTCACTTAGTGAATACAGAGTAGGCGTACTCACCTGGTGAATATAGAGTAGGCGTACTCACCTGGTGAATACAGAGTAGACGTACTCACTTGGTGAATACAGAGTAGACGTACTCACCTGGTGAATTACAGTATTACAGTATGTATGCTACTTACCCCAGTATTACTATACATGTATGCTGTTTATCTTTTAGAACTTGGGAGACATTTGGTAACCGCAGTAACTTTTATGTATTCAGTCACCGAGGTCGAGCTATATTCCAGACATAGACCGTATCAGGTACACAGGCTATAATCCAGACATAAACAGTATCAGGTACGCAGGCTATAAGATCCTGTAGAAAGCTGTTACAGTATTACTATTACTACAACACGTATTGTGTGAGTGTGATGAAGTCTCCATCTGGCCCATACTTTGATACTGTATACAACTTATTAGTGTAGATTTTTAATAATCTAGTCCCAGAGTTGTCTCACCCACACTCTCTTCATTAGATTTGTTACAGTTCATTTAGCTATATTCCATGTGACATTACCTAGCGATTAATAGAAGAAGTTATGTTTATTATTTTATTATAATTGTGAATTCAAATAAATTTACATTCACATTTCAGCTTCTCCAATTGGCTGATTTGAATTTTTCTATTTAGAGTAAGTTTTACTTCTTTGTTTGTAAATGATGCAGGCATTCATTTTTTATATGAATAGGGAGGGGATGGCGATATTGTAATTAGTAGCATATTGTTAGGATTTGATATACCACTGGGCGCTTGTTGATTGGCGGGAGTATAGCTGCATGGTTTTCTCACCACCGGTTATTGCATACATATGTACTTTAGATTTGTCCAATCAATGATTTACCTAAATATGAGTTTGCATAACTACCTTCACTTATCAAATTCATTTCTAAAATCAATAACATTATGTTTTCCATGCACGTTGTTATCTTTTCAAGGATAGTACAGCCCAGGTACTAAATAATCAATATATGTTGAATAATACATATTGATATATTACTCTGCACGTCTGCACGTCAATAATGTCACATACAGTATACTGTATATATATTACACAGTAGAAACAGAAATTGAAAGTCATATCACATTCAGTTTGATAACTGGTAAGTCCCTTCTCTGCTCTATTTCACTTTTGACTCAATATTTATCTCACTATTTACTGATACTTGGAGCTACAGCTAGATTAACTCTTAATTATCCTGCATCTTTGTGTGAATTCTGGTGTAAATTTTCAACTACTTTGTATGTTTTTGTCATTCTGTGAATGGAAGTAGTTTTATTGAGATATCTGGTTATTATCTATGCTATCATCATTTCAGATTGTCATCATGGATTTGAGACTAGCGTTGGTGGTAACTCTTGCTGTCATGACAGTAGTGCACTGTGTTGATAAACCGCCTACAAATGGTGGTGGTGGTGGTGGCGGTGGCGATAAACCGCCTACAGATGGTAGTGATAAACCGCCTACAAATGGTGGTGATAAACCGCCTACAAATGGTGGTGATAAACCGCCTACAGATGGGGCAGAAGGTGGAGGTACTACTGATTGTTGTTATTATAGTCACTATGTTATTATATCTGTATATAATGTCAATAGGCAGTGTGTGACATACGGTATATATTCACATACCTCAAGGTGATAGCCTGTAGCATTCTCATAATATGTTGTCTATAAATTATAAGATGATTATAATATTGCACTAATGTGTTAACTCTACTGTATTTACATTTCAGAAACTAAGTCCATCCCCACAGCTGAAGGTAGGTTATAATAACTCATCTCAGTGTACATTAATAAGTATTGTGTGGATAGTTGTAGTGATATATTAACTGTTGGAGCACATGTGCAGTATGATATTATTTAGTATTTAGACAGTATTATCTAATGTTACTTTATACTGTATTATATTATATTGTGTTGTAATATATTATATTATTATACTGTATATTATAGAAATAAAAGAGTCACTGATTGATGCAATGAGAAAGATGATGAAGCATGAAAAACGGCGCAACGTCTGTCCAACTGGACAGGTATGATCTTCAGATAGTTGTGTCTGTGTGAGAACATGTGTTATAGCAAGTACCTGTGTGAGAACATGTGTTATAACAAGTACCTGTGTGGGAACATGTGTTCTAACAAGTACCTGTGTGGGAACATGTGTTATAACAAGTACCTGTGTCAGAACATGTGTTATAAAAAGCACCTGTGTCAGAACATGTGTTATAACAAGTACCTGTGTCAGAACATGTGTTATAGTTCATATGATGCTTGTTAATACACTAGTCAGCGTAGCAGGCGCTCACTAGTCCAAGCTATTCATCATTATTATAGTACAAAACGTATATGTCATTTGAAACAAATGTGCCATTCTGTATGACTGACTGTATAAATGTCCTAGAGAGTCATTGGAATGATACATACACTATGTACATTATGCATGATACATGTACATTGTATGTAGTTTCATTGTTGTATGCAGCGTACTGCTCCATAGTGAGTTACTATGATATGGAAGCTAGTACTGCACCAGTTTTCTATCATTTCAATTATTGTTTCTATAATTTTAATCACCAGCTCACAAATCTCTGTTTCACTGTCTTCAGCTTGTTTTCTAGCAGCACATGCAGTTATCATCACTAATCAATAAGGAAAGGGGTTGAATCATTGTTTCAACGGACAATACATCCCATTACCTATGTATCGATTTCTTTTTTTAATTGTTTGTCGCCAGAGAAATTTCATAATATTAGTTTGTTGCTTCCCAACAATTCCAGGTTGCTCATTATTTATCTATAAGTGTATACTAGTTAAACAGCATGTGATGGAGATGCTGCCGGATAATCAATATAGTTATCTCTCATACTCTGGCCCGATAGCAAACGTGCTCTGGAGCTGCCACCCTTCCCCTCCTCTTCTTCTTCTGTCAATATAGACTATGCTATCCTGTTACCTGCAGTCCTATGTGCAGTTTACCTGCGTCTATCTTCACTGGTTTTTGTTGGTTCATCATCACCACTATTCGTATTAGCATGGAATCATGCTTTGTTTGAGTTGGTATAACTGAAGAGGTAGAATTAATAGTGCAGTATACAACTAATAGCTTTAGGTTGCCATGTTGGATGTCATGTGACTAAGCAGCTGATTCTACCGAATTATGGGAACTGTTTGCTCACTCACTAAGTACTAAGTCATAACTAAGCCATTAACCTTTGGTGTCCTTTTCAATTCTAGGCATTGTGAGAAATTGTTTTTCCAGCTAAGTGTTGTTGCTCAATTCGTCCTCAATGAGTGTCAGCAACCTGTGGAAGTTTACTTCACTGTAATTGCCAGTTATTGATTTTTACCAGTTTATTCGCTGTTGCTTTTGAATGTAGAAATTGAATTCTACACTTAGGTGTGATATTCTACACTTAGGTGTGATATTCTACACTTAGGTGTGATATTCTACTCTTAGGTGTGATATTCTACACTTAGGTGTGATATTCTACACTTAGGTGTGATATTCTACACTTATGTGTGATATAGTTAGCTAACACAGGCATCCAAGCTGATTGAAAGCTCTATATATGCATTATCGGTATGTCCAAATTTAGTTCACGGCTTGTATATGATATTGTGGAATCATATTAGTATTCCCGAATTGAATTATGATAGTATTCAAATTATATTTGTTATCATAAAAGTTTATAAACATTTGCTGAAAAGTTCATAAACTTTTTTCCTAAAAAATTTATGAGTTGATTTTAGAATTATGTAGTTGAGACATGTACTACATGACTGTAGGAATTACATATGCTCATGTACTACATGTAGGAATTACATATGCTCATGTACTACATGTAGGAATTACATATGCTCATGTACTACATGTAGGAATTACATATGCTCATGTACTACATGACTGTAGGAATTACATATGCTCGTGTACTACATGTAGGAATTACATATGCTCATGTACTACATGACTGTAGGAATTACATATGCTCGTGTACTACATGTAGGAATTACATATGCTCATGTACTACATGACTGTAGGAATTACATATGCTCGTGTACTACATGTAGGAATTACATATGCTCATGTACTACATGACTGTAGGAATTACATATGCTCGTGTACTACATGTAGGAATTACATATGCTCATGAGCGTTTTGTTGTTGTCTTTGTATCCTGTTCCTCATCTAGTATGTCTGAGTAACTTGCTGCCAAGATCAATTCAAACCTTTCATCATATCATACTCAATTTATTCTACTGCAGTTAGATTTCATCAGCATTGTATGCTTGAAACGTAGTTATGCTGGTACATGTAGCCTACTTATTTAGGTGTTTTCTTTAATTATGTTTTCTTGATAGTTTTCTGTAACATTTTATGTGGGATATATAATTCCATAAGTTTAAAGGATTATTAGGGCATTTGAGAGTTTTCTTCTATTACCAACAACTACAGTGTATTTCATGCTGAAATCAGTAGTATTACGATTAATAACTGATCTGATGTTGTCAGATATTCTGTGCTGAACGGAATATGTGTGTACCTGTGAATTGTGAATCTTTGCCAAAACTAACGGACAACATCCATGACAAGCTAAGAGAAAGTCTAAATCATCAGATGAGGAAATCTTTGAAGAAAAAAGACAGAAAAATCCGTTCTGTCTGTGGCTATGGAAAGGTATTTTTTGATCTCTCTGCTGGGAAAAGGTTTCAGGTGTTTGGAAATACCAGTTTACTTTTTCACCATTTTCAAACCTTAGCTAGTCTGCCACTCATTAGAGTAGAAAACATTGCTGTATTGACTGTTTGTATTTCACATGCGGGGAGCGATATGCGGCATTGAGTTAACATAGTTTGGAATTCCAGGATTACACACGTGTTTAATAATATAGCAGTAGCAACCAATGGCGAATACTTAGTGCTAGTGAATACTAATGTTCATACGGGTGATTAATCTCGTATTAGGGTGATCCTTCTATCTGATAGGTTATCTTATTTGGGATGAAACCGATGCTGAGCCTTGTTTGTTTCCAGATATTCTGTGCTGAACGGAATATGTGTGTACCTGTGAATTGTGAATCTTTGCCAAAGCTAACAGACAACATCCGTGACAAGTTAAGAGACCGTCTTAATCAGCAGATGAGGAAATCTTTGAAGAAAAAGGACAGAAAAATCCGTTCTGTCTGTGGGTATGGAAAGGTATTTTTTATTTCTCTGCTGGGAAAAGTTTTCAGGTGTTTGAAAATACCAGTTTACTTTTTCACCATTTTCAAACCTTAGCTAGTCTGCCACTCATTAGAGTAGAAAACATTGCTGTATTGACTGTTGGTATTTCACATGCTGCAGTGATATACTGACTTCAGTGTGATCCTGTCTTTAATGGATAAATTATGTTATCCAAGATGAAAATGGCGCTAAACCTTGTTTGTTTCCAGATATTCTGTGCTGAACGGAATATGTGTGTACCTGTGAATTGTGGATCCTTGCCAAAACTAACTGACAACATCCGTGACAAGTTAAGAGAGAAACTCTACAGTCAGATGAGGAGGACTTTGGAGAAGAAAGACAGAAAGCGTCATTCTGTCTGTGGCTACGGAAAGGTATCTTCCTTGTTGAACCTCTGTTGCTCTCATATTTGCAATATGGTCCTAAATCATGTTACTGTTTCTTTCTCATTACTGCTGATTTTATTTTTATAAAATTTGTTTCTCGGAGTATTAATACGGTACTTGACGGATATTGAGATATCTGAGTAAACATTTGTAGTGCAGATAGCACTCACCTTTAACTGCTAATCATTGTAATTATATGACTCTATCACATGTGTTAGGTTTACTAAATAGTGAGACAGTTATTGCTCCTATATCATATGGTGTGTTTTTCTGCATACTGACATGTATATTCTATCTGTAGATATTCTGTGTCGAAAGACAGAAATGCGTGCCAGTTCGTTGTTCTTCTCTGGAGAATTCGAAAGGCGAAGATATTCGTCAAAAGCTGAGAGACAATCTCCGACGTCTGGTGAAAGAGTCTTTGCGTAAAAAAGAGAGAAAGATGGGTGGTGTTTGCGGTCATGGAAGGGTACATTCTCTGTTGTAGTGTAACCCCTTGTTGTACAGCATGTCTGCTTCAATTTTTCTAATTCATCATAGTTGTCTCTCTTTCTGTCTGTCTGTCTCTGTCTGTCTGTCTGTCTACTGTCGATCAGCTCTTAGGTGATGCTACTCCAAATTTCACATCATCATCTATTGAGACTTGAAACTGTGGATACACTATCCCTATCTTTCCTGTCAACATCCGGGTTATTGAAGAGTTATGCCATGCATGCAGTCGCATACTGCATAAGGTCTATAATGTAGTCTATATAGTACTTTGTGGTATTGATCTACATGTAACTCCTAATTTACTATTATTGCCTCTCTATGTTGTATCTCTATCCGGACTGGTAACTGTACTGTTACTATGTAAATTATATTATGTATTACAACAACTACACTATTTAATCTATGAACAGCATTATATGTGTTAGAGGAAGATTATGTCCAACTTTCAATTCTTCTGTTGATTATTTCAGTTTAGCATTCAAACAGATGTGCAGTATAATTTGCTTCGTTCTTTTATAATTTGCAAATTTCACTCTGCAATAGTATAATCTACATGTTATATGGAATCATTGACATTAATTTAAAGTTATGTAAGTGTATCTTTATTCTATTTATAGTATTACTGCATAGAGCGTCATGCTTGTATCCCTGTTAGATGTCCTAAGCAGAAATCTACTGGTAGGTACACTCTCATTGTCCAATCTTTAATCATAATGTACTTGCCTTTTAGCTTCCATAAGGTGTCTTTGTGACCTACTTTTTTGGGCAGAATCCAATTTTTTAAAACACTTTTACCCATCTCTGGCTCAGAAGTCACTAACCCAGCCCATCCAAACACATGGGAAGACTGAGTGCTCAACTGGCTAGGGGTGGCCAAGCGGAGAAGCAAGCTGTTAGTACTTCTGGTCAGACGACCGTATTGTCACTTTAACTTATGGCCTAGGCTGGTCCAAGAGGTCCCGAAGACACATATAGCCTTAGATTCTGACACACTGTTCTGTATTTACAGTCTGTCTTTACAGCCCCAACTGAGAAATGGCGGTTGACTGTACATATGTATGTCTGTACATATGTATGACTGTACATATGTATGACTGTACATATGTATGACTGTACATATGCATGACTGTACATATGTATGACTGTACCTATGTATGTCTGTACATATGTATGACAGTACATATGTATGACTGTACATATGTATGACTGTACATATGTATGACTGTACATATGTATGACTGTACATATGTATGTCTGTACATATGTATGACTGTACATATGTATGACTGTACATATGTATGACTGTACATGTACATATGCATGACTGTACATATGCATGACTGTACCTATGTATGTCTGTACATATGTATGACTGTACCTATGTATGTCTGTACATATGTATGACTGTACCTATGTATGTCTGTACATATGTATGACTGTACATATGTATGACAGTACATATGTATGACTGTACATATGTATGACAGTACATATGTATGACTGTACATATGTATGACTGTACATATGTATGACTGTACATATGCATGACTGTACATATGTATGACTGTACCTATGTATGTCTGTACATATGTATGACAGTACATATGTATGACTGTACATATGTATGACTGTACATATGTATGACTGTACATATGTATGACTGTACATATATATGTCTGTACATATGTATGACTGTACATATGTATGACTGTACATATGTATGACTGTACATATGTATGACTGTACATATGCATGACTGTACATATGCATGACTGTACCTATGTATGTCTGTACATATGTATGACTGTACCTATGTATGTCTGTACATATGTATGACTGTACCTATGTATGTCTGTACATATGTATGACTGTACATATGTATGACAGTACATATGTATGACTGTACATATGTATGACAGTACATATGTATGACTGTACATTATGTATGACTGTACATATGTATGACTTAATCTGAATGCAGAGAAAGCAAATGTAGTTAGAAAATCACTAGTTGTGGTTATTTACATTACGGTTGCTATGGAACCATAATCATGTGTGGTTAATTATCTGAACAGGGGACTACCTACGTGACTCTCTCATGAACGAGATCAGAGATAAGATGGGTGACAGTAAGAATGGATATGAGGTTGTGAACAAACCATGCGGCACCGGCTCTGTAAGACTCCCTTTCTCATTCAACTAGTCTACATTATAATATCAGATCTCTGGTTGGATTACTATTAATAACCAATCACAGCGAAGATAACAAAAATAGTTTATAAGTGTTTAGAAATGTGATCAATTAACTGGACTACAATATGTCTGTAGATCTACTGTGTACAATCTGGTCGATGTGTGAGTGCTACTTGTGCGGCGAGAAACGTAGAGAAACCAGGAGAGTGTCCTCTACCTGCTGATGTCATATCAACTAATGACAAGAAATGTGAAATGCAAAACTGTATGAGTGATAATGAGGGGTGTAATGGGAACCTTAAGTGCTGTCCGTCTGCCTGTGGTGGTACCTACTGCGCTATGCCAGAAGTCAGTAAGTAATGTCTTTTCTCTCTCCAGATTTATTATGTTCTCTACTAACCATAAGGTGTTGTTGATTCCCTTGCATTATCCTCTTGATTACCATGTGGAGTTATGTACAGTCAAGTGGTTGTATTGTATGTAATATACTGGTATTGTACAAACTCTAATAGTAACCCATGACTCATCATGGTGAGGAGTTTACTCTGAACAACAGTGCTCTGTATTGTAGTAACCACAATGATCTCTATTATAGTAACCACAATGATCTCTATTATAGTAACCACAATGATCTCTATTATAGTAACCGCAGTGATCTCTATGGTAGTAAGCGCAGTGATCTCTATAGTAGTAACCGCAGTGATTTTTATCGTTCACTGAGTACAATGTGCTATTATTCGACTTTATGCAATGTAGACTTTGGAAACACTGACGGTGAGGAGCCCCCTCCTCAGAGATGTAGAGTGGCGACCTATATGGCTGACCAAGCGGATAAGCCTATAGCTATGAGCAGTGGTAAACCAACAGCTATGTTCTACCAGGTCAAGGACGTTCCTTCAACTCTGCAGTTCAATATCACGTCTGCCACTAAGGGCTGTACCTGGAAGAAAGTTGTAGGAGAGAAGGAGGTTATTATAGTGAAACCAGAGGAAGAAGAGGCGGGCAATAAAGGTATATACATGTAATAACTACCTACATGTATTAGGTATATACGTCATGTAATAACTACCTACATGTATTAGGTATATACATGTAATAACTACCTACATGTATTAGGTATATACATGTAATAACTACCTACATGTATTAGGTATATACATGTAATAACTACCTACATGTATTAGGTATATACATGCAATAACTACCTACATGTATTAGGTATATACATGTAATAACTACCTACATGTATTAGGTATATACATGCAATAACTACCTACATGTATTAGGTATATACATGTAATAACTACCTACATGTATTAGGTATATACATGTAATAACTACCTACATGTATTAGGTATATACATGTAATAACTACCTACATGTATTAGGTATATACATGTAATAACTACCTACATATTAGGTATAGACATGTAATAACTACCTACATGTATTAGGTATATACATGTAATAGCTACCTACATGTATTAGGTATATACATGCAATAACTACCTACATGTATTAGGTATATACATGTAATAACTACCTACATGTATTAGGTATATACATGTAATAACTACCTACATGTATTAGGTATATACGTCATGTAATAACTACCTACATGTATTAGGTATATACATGTAATAACTATCTACACGCACATGTATTAGGTATATACATGTAATAACTACCTACATGTATTAGGTATATACATGCAATAACTACCTACATGTATTAGGTATATACATGTAATAACTACCTACATGTATTAGGTATATACATGCAATAACTACCTACATGTATTAGGTATATACATGTAATAACTACCTACATGTATTAGGTATATACATGTAATAACTACCTACATGTATTAGGTATATACATGTAATAACTATCTACATGTATTAGGTATAGACATGTAATAACTACCTACATGTATTAGGTATATACACGTAATAACTACCTACACGTATTAGGTATATACATGTAATAACTACCTACATGTATTAGGTATATACATGTAATAGCTACCTACATGTATTAGGTATATACTGTAAGTATCAATGTAGATGTTGCTGAAACAGACAAGGCCAATGGTGGTCAAAATAAGGAGGAAACTGAAACAGTGTTGACTTGGGAAGCGATCAAGCACAATGATATCATTTCGATTGACGACAGAATATCTTGCATTCCTGACGATATAACATTTCATGGAGTCGTGAAAGTCAATGTCACTGATCAGAGTATGTACATTTGTCTCCCATACCATAGCGATGCTGTATATGTACATGTGTATTGGTCAGCTATATGTGATGACATACATGTAGCTATATTTGTTGACTATGTTCATATATGTTATGTTGTGATAGCTACATGTATATGTGATAATATCATGTTATGATGTCATCGACGTACATGTATGTGTATATTTACATGCTATTATGTCATGGCTGATCGTCAAGCTAGTCATCCTGTAGTTCTCTGTTTAGTATATCAGCACATGCAGATATCTATATGTGATTAGTTAATTAGTCAGGGTAACTGCAGTACTGTGATTAGTTAGTCAGGGTAACTGCAGTACTGTGATTAGTTAGTCAGGGTAACTGCAGTACTGTGATTAATTAGTCAGGGTAACTGCAGTACTGTGATTAATTAGTCAGGGTAACTGCAGTACTGTGATTAGTTAGTCAGGGTAACTGCAGTACTGTGATTAATTAGTCAGGGTAACTGCAGTACTGTGATTAATTAGTCAGGGTAACTGCAGTACTGTGATTAGTTAGTCAGGGTAACTGCAGTACTGTGATTAGTTAGTCAGGGTAACTGCAGTACTGTGATTAATTAGTCAGGGTAACTGCAGTACTGTGATTAATTAGTCAGGGTAACTGCAGTACTGTGATTAATTAGTCAGGGTAACTGCAGTACTGTGATTAATTAGTCAGGGTAACTGCAGTACTGTGATTAATTAGTCAGGGTAACTGCAGTACTGTGATTAGTTAGTCAGGGTAACTGCAGTACTGTGATTAATTAGTCAGGGTAACTGCAGTACTGTGATTAATTAGTCAGGGTAACTGCAGTACTGTGATTAATTAGTCAGGGTAACTGCAGTACTGTGATTAATTAGTCAGGGTAACTGCAGTACTGTGATTAATTAGTCAGGGTAACTGCAGTACTGTGATTAGTTAGTCAGGGTAACTGCAGTACTGTGATTAATTAGTCAGGGTAACTGCAGTACTGTGATTAGTTAGTCAGGGTAACTGCAGTACTGTGATCAGTTAGTCAGGATAACTGCAGTGCTGTGATATTTCAGAGAAGGAAGTGCACACTCTTGTTGTACTCGTCATACCAGCTAAGATCCCACCAGTCATCAGCCTTAATGATGGAGCCACTAATGTCATTGACTTGAAGGAAGATTATCCAGAAGAGTTTGAGATTCCTGTAACTGTTTCGGATCTCACTAACTTAGACACCCGTATGTATAAACTCAGCCTTCTTATATCTACAACATTAGCTAGTGTTCCTCACAACGGTTGTATCATCTCCTGGATATCTGGAACCTCCCCAGTAAATATATATAGAGATTCTAGTAGGAACTGTAGGCATCTGAGGAATTACTCTCTTTGAGGAGATCAATTTCTTTCAATTTTATAGTGAAAACTAAGAATAGTGTTATTCCCTACCTGAGTGATCTGTTGTTACTGTAGAGGAGCTCACCACTGAGGATTTGTACTGCATATCCGCCACTGAGTACAGCAAGGCCGCTTACCAGGGCTACGTGAAACGCATCGAGCAGTTGAAAGAGAAGCAGACTAGCACCGCTTCTCTCGGAGTGTTTGTATCCGTAGTGACAAAGCTTAAGGAGCGGGTCGGTGAGTTAAGCCTACGCAGGTTAGAGTCTTCAGATGCGGCAAGTGAAAAATCTTCTACAAATGGCAGTAAGTGTGATATCATCATAACTGACAATCATTATGTAGGTACTTTACATTATAATCCTCTCACCTTGTCTTGCTATATACTTGAAATGCGGAGGTGGTTGAGCTTGTGTGTTGGTTTATGATCTTTAGAAACCAGAGATGATGAGTGGCAGTTGATTCAGCAGAAGAATGGTGGAGTTGCTGGTGACAAGTTTGTTAAGTTTAAACCTGAACTTGATTATCATGGTGAGTTTGAAGTACTCGTTCGAGCATGGAGTGGTGCCTTTCCGTATGGCGCAAAGGACTTATCCACCGAGGGGATTAAGTTTACTGTGAAGGTAGGTTAGCACATATTGATAACTGTGTTGAACTGTTGTTGTGTAGCATCTTCAGCAGCTTCAGGTGTTTGTCACAAGAACGAACAATTTCATTTGTTTAATTATTCCATACGCTACATGTGAATGATGCTGCCTTGTTACACACTGTAGATAGCTAGTGTGAATGACGCACCTCGTCTTAAAGACCGTGACTTGGCATTGATGGAAGCCGATTCCCGTGCATTGTGGACAGTGATGGAAATACCTCTAGAGAGTGCAGGGGAAGGTGTGTTGGTGAGTGAGGCTGCCTCACTCTATTTTGTTGATCCTGAGACAACAAATCTGGGGATATGCGTGATACGTGCTGAGAACTCAGGCAAGTAGCTTAACCAAACCAGGCTAGCAGTTGTACTAAGTGCTATTATGGTAGCTAGTAGTTATAGTAGTAGTAGTAGTAGCAGCAGTAGCAGCAGTAGTAGTAGTAGCAGCAGTAGTAGTAGTAGTAGTAGTAGTAGTAGTAGTAGTAGCAGTAGTAGTACATGTAGTATCAGCAGTTGTAATATCAGTGGTAGTGATAACAATAGGAGAAGCATCAGTCATTGTAGGAGTAGTAGTAGTTGTAGCGGGTAGTAATAGCTGTGTAGCTACTCATTGTAAATGCATCTAGACTCACAGGCGTGCAAGGTGCAGTGTTGACTGGTGTCTTACTATACTCTTGTAGATATTGGATCGTACCAATATCTGATGCCTGGTTCAGATAGTTGGGTAAAGATTGAATTGGATTCTCCTGAACCAACTGGAGATGGCAAGTTTGGTACTTTCCATCCAGGGAATATTGCTAAGGTTCGCTCATATGCAGGTGTAATAATACCCTCTGTACATGTTATACTATAATATATACATGTACTGTAGTTGTGTACATGTTAAACTACATATACATGTACTGTTTAGTTGTGTACTATTGTATACATGTACTGTAGTTGTTAGCAAACATTGGAACACATTGTTCTGCAGGAATGTGGTTATAGTAGTTTCTGGAAGCTGCGTTCTGACTCAGACTCAGATGATAGCTTCAAGCCTAGTGACATATGCAGTGATCTGTACAACCATGAGTGTTTGCTCCTTCCTCCTGATGCCAGAATTCGTTTCAAGCCCTCAGCAGCGTAAGTTATACATTTCCTGTAGGGTATTAGACGATAAGGGTCAGTGATGGGTCAAGCTGGTCACACTGTTGATTAACTCACTAAATAAACAGCTGACTAAACACATGCGTGTGTCTGTGGATAGTCTGGTGATAAGCATCTATAAATTATAACTTTCAAAAATTGTATTATACTCTTTAAGACTTGAACTATATGTTGCTACATATTAACGTGTATAATACTACTGTATGTATTAACGTGTATAATACTACTGTATGTATTAAAGTGTATAATACTACTGTATATATTAAAGTGTACACTACCATGTAAATGTATTAAAGTGTATAATAAAGGAGCTATAGCAGTATGTGCATACGTACATATACACAGGCATACCGACATACTATATGGGTATTACATACTGATTTACATGTACATGTAACATGAATACTTTCATTGTCTTATGAAACAGTCAAGGGTAACAATAATATAACTATATATCATTTTAATTATATATTGCTTGTATAAGAAAGCAAGCACTTGTGTGAACACAAATGTTCAGCCAGCTTTAAACCATATATGGTCAGGTTGTGCACTTTAAACCATATATGGTCTGGTTGTGCACTTTAAACCATATATGGTCAGGTTATGCACTTTAAACCATATATGGTCAGGTTGTGCACTTTCTGCTGTTCTAAAAGATATATTTTGCCCACCACATAGCATAATGCACTTATGAATCAGTTGGTTTGTATTTTGGTTTTATTATTATATGCTTACAATATATTATGTAGATAGAATTACACAGTATAATCTACAATATATGTATGATGTGTCCTATTCTCCCCTATTCAATCAACATACCTTGATATCTACATGTAGCATACTCTACATGTATATACATATTCTATATACGTGACATATTCTATATGCGTGACATATTCTATATGCGTGACATATTCTATATACGTGACATATTCTATATACGTGACATATTCTATATACGTGACATATTCTATATGCGTGACATATTCTACATACGTGACATATTCTATATACGTAACATATTCTATATACGTGACATACTATATACGTGACATATTCTACATATGTGACATATTCTATATACGTGACATATTCTATATACGTGACATATTCTACATACGTGACATATTCTACATACGTGACATATTCTACATACGTGACATATTCTATATACGTGGCATATTCTATATACGTGACATATTCTATATACGTGACATATTCTATATACGTGACATATTCTATATACGTGACATATTCTATATACGTGACATATTCTATATACGTGGCATATTCTATATACGTGACATATTCTATATACGTGACATATTCTATATACGTGACATATTCTATATACGTGACATATTCTATATACGTGACATATTCTATATACGTGACATATTCTATATACGTGGCATATTCTATATACGTGACATATTCTATATACGTGACATATTCTATATACGTGACATATTTTATATACGTGACATATTTTATATACGTGACATATTCTATATACGTGGCATATTCTATATACGTGACATATTCTATATACGTGACATATTTTATATACGTGACATATTTTATATACGTGACATATTCTATATACGTGACATATTTTATATACGTGACATATTTTATATACGTGACATATTCTATATACGTGACATATTCTATATACGTGACATATTCTATATACGTGACATATTCTATATACGTGACATATTCCATATACGTTACATATCCTATATACGTGACATATTCTATATATGTAACATATTCTATAATGTAGCATATTCTATATACACTGGAACTATGGGATATACTCTATATTGTGTAACATACTATTTTTAACTATATAGTGATAACTTTTGGGCATACACTGCTAACACTTACTGGGACTTTTTCGCCTGGGACATAGAGGCAGATGATACAAACGAAGCTGGGAAGAAAGTGTCTGTCACCTTACCACTCTGTGAGGTATGTCATACTCATGTATACATAGTCTGTCACCTTACCACTCTGTGAGGTATGTCATACTCATGTATACATAGTCTGTCAGACTTATCTGATTGACGTTATACATGTAAGTCCCATCGGATTCCAGTCAATGACTAGATACCGTAGTAACCAATCAGCATGATCAGCTGTAACAGAATATACGACTGGTTGATAGTGTCCAATCAGTGTGATCTGCTGTAACGGAATATACGACTGGTTGATAGTGTCCAATCAGTGTGATCTGCTGTAATCTCTTGAAGACAACTAAATAAGCAGGTCATTCTCCCCTCCCACCTTACCTCTCTGTACTCACCTGCATATGTGAGGGTTAACTAGTGTAGCAGCACATTCTGTACTCACCTCCATATGTGAGGGTTGACTAGTGTAGCAACTATTGTCACCATTTCAGGATTCCAGTAGCAGTTGATCTACCGCACGCCATTTGCTACGCTGTGTGCTGATTGGTTGATTTACCATGAAACCAGCTTGTAACCTTACGTCTCTCTTAATTATATCGTTCATTTACAAATGTACAGTTGGTTTGTACTTGTTTGTTCCCAACATCAGGATTGTATGAAAGTGGGTTCAGTGCTGTCAGTAGAGTATCTAAGTGGTAACGCTATGAGGCTCAGCTGTCATGGCAGGCAGTCTGAGAACCGTATAGTTGATGACGTGTGTGGAGTTTGTGGAGGGGACGGCTCTTCCTGTGTTGACTGTGCTGGAGTTAAAGACGGCGGTAAGTAGTGATACATTACATATGCATGATAATCAAGCGCAAACCTGTGTCTCGTATCATTGTAGCAAGGCATAGATGTATTTCAATTTGAAACTACAGGGCAATTACTATCAGCAAGTGTACTACTCCAAGTTTTTCACTAGTATTAATTATGCTACATGCAGTACTCACTGTAGTTGTTGTTGTTGAAGGTGCAAAAGTAAATCTTTGTGGAGAATGTGTACTGGGTAACACTGGTAAGGAGGAATCACATGGAGTCAACTGTATTGGAGAATGTGATAACTCATACAAGATATTTACTGAAAACAACTTGGATGGTGCCTGTCTGCCATCTGATACTGATGTTGTTAAGATGATAAAAGAGGTTTACTGTGATGGAGAGTGGGGAAGTGGCGCTAAATATGACTCGTAAGTACACGAGAACCGTGTGTTCTCTCAGTGGGCGTGGCAAACTGGTTAGCCTTTCGAAATATTAAGTTTCTCGTGTTTTCATTATTTGGACAAGTGAAGTTATAAGCCATGTCTTTACATTATACAAGTGTAGTAGTAGAATGCTGTGTTATCCAGGTGTGGCGTCTGCTCTGGGGGTTCAACTGATAAGAAGAGGAACCAGGACATGGATGTCTGCCAGGTATGCTTTGGTGACGGCTCTAGTTGTGTGGATTGTAAGGGTGATGCTAATGGCAATAGAGTTGTAGATGAGTGTGGAGAGTGCCGGCTTCCTACAGACCCAGAGTTTAATAAAGGTAACTTCGCCAATCATATGACAGTGTATTGCATGTGTACTATATACTACAGTGTATTACATGTATACTATATACTACAGTGTATTACATATATGTATTCTACAGTGTTTCACATGTATGTATACGATATACCATATATTACCATGTTTTACGTATTTTATATCTGTAGGTTGTCAATCGTTTGATGTGAAATCCGAGTTAGGATTTGTGAGCACAGCTGGCACATTGATAATTGGTGGAGCTGGCTTAGAGAAGTTGAGAGATCCGACATGCTCTCTTGTTCTTGAGAGCAACTCTGTAGAGCTCACTGTAGTTAAGTTCCAAGCTAGACAGAGCTACATTGAAGCTGAGTATCCAGCTGTGGACACTGCTGGTCGCTACACTGTCAAGTAAGAATATCACTGTGTACTGTCGTATGATAGGATATATTATAATATCACTGTATACTGTTGTTTGATAGGATATACAATATCACTGTATACTGTCATATGATAGGTTATATAATCATTTGGCATGCTCTACCATTGCAGATGTACATTCAAAGATAAATCCGGGAATGATGTGTCTCGCGAAGCTAGTAATGAATTTGAGCTCTACAGTTTGCCAAAGCTAACAGGAGTGACTCCTAGTACAGCTGAACTCGGCAAAATACCCAGCGAGGTAATGATCACATGACCAACCTGACATCTAATAATCCGTGTAGTTTGCTAAGTCTCTCATTGTTCATTCGTATATTCTCCGATTTACTACAATTTAAGCACTTTGTTACTTTAGATTACAATGGCTGGAAGCGGGTTCGTTAACACCGGAATTGCCTACTGTTACTCTGACTGCCCTGTGCGCATATCACCTGACTGCAAGAAGAAAGATTCTATCGTAGTATTTGAGGCCAAAGTAAGTCATTCCCCAGCTTCTTCACTCATTTGCTTGAACCCCTAAGATTAATACCATCAAACCTCAGCAAGTAGCACATGTCTCTATGTATCGCATAATTATGTAGATGAGAATCTTCAGGGTGGGTGCCCTACTTATCAATACCCAACCCAATGCATGGTAGGAAGGTGTCACCTTGCATCAATGTTGGTACTGATGTGCATTGTGTAATGGTTATAATACTTTTGCATTGAAGTTGAGTGAAGATGGTGGTTCAGTCGTCTGCATTATTCCAGAAAACATTAACGCTGATCTAAAAGTTGGTTTTGTTGCTCAGTTCTCCGTATCGTTCTCCATGCCTGATGCCAGTTCACGGTAAATGTTTGAATAGATTTTCTTCCAGCTTATTGTCATTTAACATTATACATTCCTACTCAGCATAAGTAGTGTGACTTTGTCAAAATAGGGATATACATTTATTATACATGCAGGCCGTCTCTTTGTTTAGAATGTTGTACATGTAGACGACTGCTTTGTTGTAGGTTTGCCATCTCCCCAGTCTCATTCAGCGTAATACCACCTGCTCCTACTGCGGAAGGTGCTGTGTTTGTCGGAGCATGCAGGGTCAAGGTCACATTTAGCCAAACAATTAATGAGATAGATGACTGCTCTGCAGCTTTTGCCACTGCAACCGTCGAAAAACTGGGAGATGGTAAGCACAGTACTCTCTCTAAGAGCTGTGAGTTTACTAGTGGTTACAGTTGATAGCCTGTAATATTGTAAAATAGTATTGTATTAGTTATCTCACCATATATATCTCACACTATATATCTCACACTATATGTCTCACTATATATATCTCTCTCTATATATCTCACTCTATATATCTCTCTATATATCTCACTATATATATCTCACTCTATATATCTTACTCTATATATCTCACTCTATATATCTCACTACATATATATCTCACTATATATATCTCACACTATATATCTCACTCTATATATCTCTCTATATATCTCACTCTATATATCTCACTCTATATATCTCACTATATATATCTCACTATATATATCTCACTATATATATCTCACTCTATATATCTCACTATATATCTCACTCTATATATCTTACTCTATATATCTCACTATATATATCTCACTATATATATCTCACTATATATCTCACTATATATATCTCACACTATATATATCTCACTATATATATCTCACTATATATCTCACTATATATATCTCACTCTATATATCTCACTATGTGTATCTCACTATATATATCTCACTATATATATCTCACTCTATATATCTCACTCTATATATCTCACTATATATATCTCACACTATATATATCTCACTCTGTATATATATCTCACACTATATATCTCACTATATATCTCACTCTATATATCTCACTCTATATATCTCACTCTATATATCTCACTATATATCTCACTATATATATCTCACACTATATATATCTCACTATATATATCTCACTATATATATCTCACACTATATATATCTCACTCTATATATCTCACTATATGTATCTCACTATATATATCTCACTCTATATATCTCACTCTATATATCTCACTCTATATATATCACTCTATATATCTCACTATATATATCTCACTATATATATCTCACTCTATATATCTCACTATATATATCTCACTCTATATATCTCACTATGTGTATCTCACTATATATATCTCACTATATATATCTCACTCTATATATCTCACTCTATATATCTCACTATATATATCTCACACTATATATATCTCACTCTGTATATATATCTCACACTATATATCTCACTATATATCTCACTCTATATATCTCACTCTATATATCTCACTCTATATATCTCACTATATATCTCACTATATATATCTCACACTATATATATCTCACTATATATATATCTCTCTATATATCTCACTCTATATATCTCACTCTATATATCTCACTATATGTATCTCACTATATATATCTCACTCTATATATCTCACTCTATATATCTCACTCTATATATATCACTCTATATATCTCACTATATATATCTCACTATATATATCTCACTCTATATATCTCACTATATGTATCTCACTCTATATATCTCACTATGTGTATCTCACTCTATATATCTCACTATATATATATCTCACTATATATATCTCACCATATCTATCTCACTATATACATGTATGTATCTCATTGTTGTTTGTAGAACCCGAGTGTTCTGTAAGGGGTAATACCCTTGTGATAAGGCTGGGAACAGACTCCACCCTGAAGGCTGGAGACTCTATCAACCTAAAGGCTAACACTATCGCACAGCGTGGTTCAGAGACTGCATCTGGTGCCCTGTATGCCGCTACTGGTGACATTACGGTGTGTTTCTAACATTGCATATCATGCCGCATATTGTGATTATTTTATAAAAGATACCAGTATGTGACTTAATTAGCAGGCAGAATCTTTAGCATATACAGTAGTAATATACAGTATGACTTTTGACCATAATAGAGATATTCCCTTGTGAAGTGCCGAGTTGTCAGTTTTCATAAGTATGGAGAGAGACACTGTAACGTGCAGCAGTCAGTAATAATTACGTTGTATACTCCAGATTGTATTATACATGTATATCGGCCTTTACTCTATATTGTATTACGCATACACTCTACATCGTATTGTGCATGCACTATATTTTATTGCAATGTATATAATATATAATATATATACTTTATTATGTACTGTTGTCAGGTAACATCATCTGCGGAAGACGTTGCACGATTTGAGAGATTTGACACTGTGTCTGCGATTGGAAACTGTGATAGCTACACAATCAAGTAAACCACATTACAATAATATGTACCATATGTTCGTACCCTTCCACTACACTAGTACACCACATTACAATAATATGTACCACATGTTCATACCCTACCACTACACTAGTACACCACATTACAATAATATGTACCATATGTTCATACCCTACATGTACCACTACACTAGTACACCACATTACAATAATATGTACCACATGTTCATACCCTACCACTACACTAGTACACCACATTACAATAATATGTACCATATGTTCATACCCTACCACTACACTAGTACACCACATTACAATAATATGTACCATATGTTCATACCCTACCACTACACTAGTATTTAGCCATGTTCCCTAACTATTTGTTCTTTTGGTTCCAAGCTGTATTGGCCAGGTAGTTCAGTCATGTACGTAGAGGCCTATATAATATCTATACTATGCTGTGCCCATGTTATAGAGCCAAGTTCCAGGGGGCTCGGTGTTCCAGTCTAGAGTACAAGTGGCGAGTTGAGTTGGAGGAAGAGTCGGCTGATGCTGATGTCAACACCAACCTGGCCACTATTCAGACTAAACTGGATGGTATAACTACAGGCGAAGTACCGCTCACCAATGAGGACGTAAGTCTCTTTCTCTCTTCAAGTGTATTCGTCAATTGTGCTCTTCGTTGAGAATTGGTAGTCCTTGTGCATGTACATTGTTTCTCACCATTTACAGATGGTTGCCGGACATTCGTACATATTTACTGTCTTTGTCACTTCTCACCTCGGAGTTAATTCAGATGAGAAATCAACCACCATCACTAGAAAGGCTGAGGAACAAGCTCTGATAATCAACTTGGGTGGTGATAGGCTAGACCACGACCCACAGACATCTCTTACTCTCAAGCCTTATCTTACAAAATCAGATTGCAACACGTATGAATTCACCCAACTACAGGTAATCTAGTACTTGTTGTTATTCACCAGCACATTACATGTAGTTCCTGCTTTGTTTCAACCCTACCCATACACTAGATATTACATGTAAAGTATACCATGTACCATACGTTTACGTTCACTTCAGTGGCATTTCAAATTGACCACATGAACATTTAATAAAGCGAGAAGATAAATTCATGAAAGCTGATTTAACATCGGCAGTGGAAAAATGCCCCTCGGCCAATGAGATAGCTCCAAATTTTAGCTGACTTTTGTCTCCAGGAATTGTTGATAGGTGAAAGCCATTTTAAAGTTGCACCATAACCCAGTCATACATGTTACACTGTACCATAACCCAGTCGTACATGTTACACTGTACCATAACCCAGTCATACATGTTACACTGTACCATAACCCAATCATACGTGTTACACTGTACCATAACCCAGTCATACATGTTACACTGTACCATAACCCAGTCATACATGTTACACACAGTTTATCTGGAGTGAGGAGAGCTCCAAGATCGACCTCTCCAGCTTCACACGTCCAAAGGTGAAGCTAAGGAAAGGAGCTCTCAGAGGTGGCGAGGAGTATAAAATCTCTTTAACAGCTCTGTTATCCACCAACACTGATGTCTATGCTAAGGAGACCATCACCATAACGACTGCTAGCACTCCCATTGAAGCTAAGATCAGAGGAGCTCCAGAGTTTGATACAGGTACACATAACTTCCACTATCCTCTGTCTTCCTTCTATCATGGTGCTGTGCAGTTTGTGTCTCAGGTAGTCAAAATATATAAAACCACAGGTATAAACCAACAAATATTTTTTATTGCCGCTACCAATGCTGGTGATAGTGTATAATAGAGGTACTATATGGTAATTGATGTATAACCTGCTACAGGAGCTGATAGAAAGCTGGTATTGGATGGCTCTCGTACTTTTGACCCAGACAAGACTGAGTATGATGATGTTTATTTTGTTTGGCAATGCGAGAAATTAGCTGAAGATGCAGATGGAGTATGTTTGCTACTTTATGTTACTCTACAATTCACATTATAGGAGAACATTGTTTAGTTCATGTAACCTTACATAAATAGATGAAATACATGTACATATACTATAGTAAGTGTAACCTTACATAAATAGATGAAATACATGTACATATACTATAGTGAGTGTAACCTTACATAAATAGATGAAATACATGTACATATACTATAGTGAGTGTAACCTTACATAAATAGATTAAATACATGTACATATACTATAGTGAGTGTAACCTTACATAAATAGATGAAATACATGTACATATACTATAGTGAGTGTAACCTTACATAAATAGATGAAATACATGTACATATACTATAGTGAGTGTTACCTTACATAAATAGATGAAATACATGTACATATACTATAGTGAGTGTAACCTTACATAAATAGATGAAATACATGTACATATACTATAGTGAGTGTAACCTTACATAAATAGATTAAATACATGTACATATACTATAGTGAGTGTAACCTTACATAAATAGATGAAATACATGTACATATACTATAGTGAGTGTAACCTTACATAAATAGATGAAATACATGTACATATACTATAGTGAGTGTTACCTTACATAAATAGATGAAATACATGTACATATGCTATAGTGAGTGTTACCTTACATAAATAGATTAAATACATGTACATATACAACTATAGTGAGTGTAACCTTACATAAATAGATGAAATACATGTACATATACTATAGTAAGTGTAACCTTACATAAATAGATGAAATACATGTACATATACTATAGTGAGTGTTACCTTACATAAATAGATTAAATACATGTACATATACTATAGTGAGTGTAACCTTACATAAATAGATGAAATACATGTACATATACTATAGTGAGTGTAACCTTACATAAATAGATGAAATACATGTACATATACTATAGTGAGTGTAACCTTACATAAATAGATGAAATACATGTACATATACTATAGTGAGTGTAACCTTACATAAATAGATGAAATACATGTACATATACTATAGTGAGTGTTACCTTACATAAATAGATTAAATACATGTACATATACTATAGTGAGTGTAACCTTACATAAATAGATGAAATACATGTACATATACTATAGTGAGTGTAACCTTACATAAATAGATGAAATACATGTACATATACTATAGTGAGTGTAACCTTACATAAATAGATGAAATACATGTACATATACTATAGTGAGTGTTAGTCTATAGTTAGATGTTTTTCTAATATAAATTGTTATTCACCTAGAATGAGCAAGCGCTGCCGTGCATGCTGACCATAACTGATGCTGGTGGACAAGAAGAAGAGATCCAGTTTGAGAAATACAGTGAAGTAGCTGCCAGAGGCCCATTGGTAGTCATACCTGCGCATGCTCTTCAGACTAGCACTGTCTACCGCATTAAGCTGGACTACAGGTCAGTTTATACCAGTGTACCTATACCAGTGTACCTATACAGTGTGTCTATACACTGTGTCTATGCAGTGTGTTTATACAGTGTATCTACAATACAGTGTGTCTATACAGTGTGTCTATACAGTGTGTCTATACAGTGTGTCTATGCAGTGTATCTATACAGTGTGTCTATACATTGTATCTATACAGTGTGTCTATACAGTGTGTCTATACAGTGTGTCTATACAGTGTGTCTATACAGTGTGTCTATGCAGTGTGTCTATACAGTGTGTCTATACAGTGTGTCTATACACTGTGTCTATACAGGGTGTCTATACAGTGTGTCTATACAGTGTGTCTATGCAGTGTGTCTATACAGTGTGTCTATACAGAGTGTCTATACAGTGTGTCTATGCAGTGTGTCTATACAGTGTATCTATACAGTGTGTCTATACAGTGTGTCTATACAGTGTGTCTATACAGTGTGTCTATACAGTGTGTCTATGCAGTGTGTCTATGCAGTGTGTCTATGCAGTGTGTCTATACAGTGTGTCTATACAGTGTGTCTATGCAGTGTGTCTATACAGTGTGTCTATACAGTGTGTCTATACAGTGTATCTATACAGTGTGTCTATACAGTGTGTCTATACAGTGTATCTATACAGTGTGTCTATACAGTGTGTCTATACAGTGTGTCTATACAGTGTGTCTATACAGTGTGTCTATACAGTGTATCTATACAGTGTGTCTATACAGTGTGTCTATACAGTGTGTCTATACAGTGTGTCTATACAGTGTGTCTATGCAGTGTGTCTATGCAGTGTGTCTATACAGTGTGTCTATACAGTGTGTCTATACAGTGTGTCTATACAGTGTGTCTATGCAGTGTGTCTATACAGTGTGTCTATACAGTGTGTCTATACAGTGTGTCTATACAGTGTGTCTATACAGTGTGTCTATACAGTGTGTCTATACAGTGTGTCTATACAGTGTGTCTATACAGTGTGTCTATACAGTGTGTCTATACAGTGTGTCTATACAGTGTGTCTATACAGTGTGTCTATACAGTGTGTCTATACAGTGTGTCTATACAGTGTGTCTATACAGTGTGTCTATACAGTGTGTCTATGCAGTGTGTCTATGCAGTGTGTCTATGCAGTGTGTCTATACAGTGTGTCTATACAGTGTGTCTATACAGTGTGTCTATACAGTGTGTCTATGCAGTGTGTCTATACAGTGTGTCTATACAGTGTGTCTATACAGTGTGTCTATACAGTGTGTCTATGCAGTGTGTCTATACAGTGTGTCTATACAGTGTGTCTATACAGTGTATCTATACAGTGTGTCTATACAGTGTGTCTATACAGTGTGTCTATACAGTGTATCTATACAGTGTGTCTATACAGTGTGTCTATACAGTGTGTCTATACAGTGTGTCTATACTATACATTGTAAAATGAACTCTGTTATAATGATTGACTATTTCAGGAGGAACGAAATGTCTGCCAGTACTTCTATTGACGTCACCGTTAAAGAGGGCAGTCCACCAGCCATAACTATTGTGCCGCTGGAGCAGAGCCACCATCCTGGCAAGCCACTAGCTATTAGGGCATTTATTAGCAGCCCGTTGGAGTTCACTGCATCATGGTCCTCCGTTGAGGGTGAAGGTGTGTATACTAGCTGACTCATATAGTCTGAGATGTGTATACTAACTGACTCATATAGTCTGAGATGTGTGTACTAGCTGACTCATATAGTCTGTGTTGTGTATACTAACTGACTCATATAGTCTGAGATGTGTATACTAGCTGACTCATATAGTCTGAGATGTGTATACTAGCTGACTCATATAGTCTGAGATGTGTATGCTAGCTGACTCATGTAGTCTGAGCTGGATGCATGTGTGAGTTCTATGGTGTATCTATTCTACCTGCAGGTTTTGAAGTAGTGCCCATCAGTGAAATAGACAACAGCGATAAAATATTTTCAAGAGGTAACCGCGTTCCCACTCCACTTGTCATCCAACCTGAAAGTTTCAAAGTAGGAGCCAGATACAAGTTCCTTCTGTATGTAAAGCATGATGACCAGTCTGCCGAGGCTACGACAGAGGTTGTCATTAATTCCCCTCCTGACTGTAAGCCTCTTCAGGTACGTGTAAACACCACTTCCTTACAGTAGGCCTCTTCAGGTATGTGTAAACACCACCTCCTTACAGTAACAGTAGGCCTCTTCAGGTACGTGTAAACACCATCTACATGTACATTCAGTGCGTCATGATCATATTTACATAACATCAGTATAATAGAGTTGGTATATCTGTGCCCTTGTGCTAGGAATATGTAGAAGAATACTCTACTCTGTGATTTGTATGGTACAAAACCGTGAAGTCTAAATTCTATATGGTCTCCATTGCAGCTGTAATATCATTCTATAAACGTAGGCAAAGCTTCTCTTTCTTAATAAATCGTTTTCACCTAAAACTTGTAAATAATCTTCTTCTCTCTCTCCCACTCTCTCTCCCACTCTCTCTCTCACACTCTCTCTCCCACTCTCTCTCCCACTCTTTGCCCCCCCCCCCCCCGCTTTACTCACAAATGAATTTCTCCCAGGTTTCACCTACTGAAGGAGAAGCACTCACTGACGATTTCACCGTAACAGTTGAGGGGTGTGAGGATGACGATTTCCCTCTGCTCTATCGTTTCTTTGTCATTGATAATGAAGATGGAACCGAGACTGGATTTCCTGCCGGACTACAGGAAGACAGCTCTTTTGTCACCAAGCTTAGTGAAGGTAAAATTTGTTGCCTTTCCGCGATGTTCCATTCTCAATGCAATTAGTACGTTGCTTATAGCGTACTGTTCTACCCATATATATGCATGTACATATTACTTAGTAATAACATGTTATACCAGTAGCTATATATGTATCTACCCAGGTAGCCGCACCTTTGGAGTATATGTATGTGATAACCTCCGTGTCTGCACTCGATTGGAGGCCGTATCACCTGTTACTGTTACTACAGTGGAGCTCACTGACGATACCATCACCAATCTCCTCGACCAGATTGAGAGCGAAGATGCACTAGGTTTGCGTTAAACTCCACACTGTCTACGCAGTAGTATCCTCCCGATGCAATGCGAACTTTAATTTTGGCTTGTTTAAAAAATTGTCACAATCTTCACATATTCTTTTCATAGAGTTAGTATTGGAAAGGGATGTGAAATCATTATGTATTACAGATGGTGAAAGCTCTTTGGGTGACCAGCTGTTGCAGGCAATAATAGGGAAGGAGGACGCCACAGACGAGCTGAAGCAGGTAGCTGTCGAACTAGCTGAGAACTCGGCCAAGAAGGCTCTCTCTTACGCCAGTCCAAAGTAAGTTTCTATCTTCTCTATAGGCAACAGATACATGTACATACATTGTATATGTACTTTATTAGAGAGCATTCTACCAGTTGTCACACCATCTTATAGTGCTTCTCTTTGTTTAATTCAATCAACGTCAACGTACAATTACAGTTATGATCGATCGCTATGTTAAACTCTTATATGACTATTATAGTAGTAATTCAGTGCTGTGGTAGAGTCTTATATGACTATTATAGTAGTGATTCAGTGCTGTGGTAGAGTCTTATATGACTATTATAGTAGTGATTCAGTGCTGTGGTAGAGTCTTATATGACTATTATAGTAGTAATTCAGTGCTGTGGTAGAGTCTTATATGACTATTATAGTAGTAATTCAGTGCTGTGGTAGAGTCTTATATGACTATTATAGTAGTAATTCAGTGCTGTGGTAGAGTCTTATATGACTATTATAGTAGTAATTCAGTGCTGTGGTAGAGTCTTATATGACTATTATAGTAGTAATTCAGTGCTGTGGTAGAGTCTTATATGACTATTATTGTAGTAATTCAGTGCTGTGGTAGAGTCTTATATGACTATTATAGTAGTAATTCAGTGCTGTGGTAGAGTCTTATATGACTATTATAGTAGTAATTCAGTGCTGTGGTAGAGTCTTATATGACTATTATAGTAGTAATTCAGTGTTGTGGTAGAGTCTTATATGACTATTATAGTAGTAATTCAGTGCTGTGGTAGAGATATACATGACTATTATAGTAGTAATTCAGTGCTGTGGTAGAGTCTTATATGACTATTATAGTAGTAATTCAGTGCTGTGGTAGAGTCTTATATGACTATGATATAATAGGGATGATCCAGAGGGAAGCATGGACAAGGTGAGCCAAACCGTCGACACTATCAGTAAGACAAAAAGCTCTATACAAAATGCTACTGTGAGTGAAGGTGTGAAGGACCAAATCAAGGAGAAAGCTAAAGATACAGCTACATACTCTGTCAAGCCTGATGCACCAGGTCAGTCAGCCAGTCAGTCAGCCAGTCAGCCAGCCAGTCAGTCAGCCAGTCAGTCTGCTAGTCTACACTAGCATTCTCGCCTTTCTACAACACTCCTATTGAGTAGTTTCCGGTTAGCTACATGTAGGAAAGGTTTTCAGACTGAACCATGTGACTCTATCTTTCTACAACTATTTTTCCAGATCGCATCATGTAGAATTGATGTTAATGTATATCTTTCTAATCCTAATCATAGAAGAAGAGGCGGCAGCAGAAGAGACAGCAGCTGAAGGGACAACCACAGAAGAGGCAGCTGGAGGGCAGGAGTCAGTGAGGAGGAAGAGAGCAGCTGATGGCCTGGAGTCCAGTATCCTCTCCATGGAGATAGAATCAGTAAGAACTGTTCTCTCTTTACTTTTTCTGTTATTTCATAAGCAGTTATGCAATGTGCTCTCTTTTTCTATCATTCTAAGGAATTACGCTTTCTATATTCTATCATTGTAAGGAGTTGTACTCTCTTTTCTTTTTCATACTACAACCACCAACTGCTATTCTACAACATGGTTATAGGGAAAGACTCTGATGGAAGCCCTCCTCTTGAGTCTAGATGGTACTGAAGAAGGGGATATCACCAAAGAGGATGCTGTTGATTTCTTTCTAACTCTAGAGACCGTATGGCAGGGAGTATGTGCTGGACAGTTTAATGGACAAGATGCTGATATGGAGTAAGTCCTTATTAGATGTAGTAGTTTATACAGTGTGTTATAGTTGTACATTATACGAGTATAATATCATGCTACAGATATTTTAATCTTTCTCTTCCATTGCTTTTTCTTTCCACGTTCTTTACATTCTAGTAATTGCCTAGTAATTAACTGGCCAATGGAGACAATAAGCATTTATTCCTTCAAATAGAGTTTTGTGTTTTTGTAATCTTCAAACTATTTTAACCCTAAATGCCTTTCACTTGTTTGCCACGCCTCTTCCCTATTTCACTCATATATGGTGTGGGACTTCTGTTTACAGAGAGATTGCGACGTTAGCGTTTAGAGCCGTAACTACAACGTTTGATGACCTGGCCAATACCACTCTGTATGCTTCATGTAAGAACTGTACATACTTGGCTAATGAGGCCCTTGTAAGTAAATACATAAGAATTTTATCTTCCTTTCAACGGGCTTTTACTGTACTACTATAACCGCTTTATAAGAGGCTTATAAAGTACTCTTAACAAGCTTATGCTGAACTGTGTTCCTTTTAACAGGCTTATACTGAACAGCAACCTCCCTTATGCTTACTTGCCTGATCTGCTGTCTTGTACCCTGTCAGCAAAGCCTACAGGATTTCAGAGGAATAATTCACCATCTATATGACATGGTTATATTAGAGCACGAAACCATCATGGTATCGGTGGAGAGTATGTGATGTTAGAATAGAACTCTATGTTTTTATTGGCTCATGTGCATGTAGGTGCAACTTGGCCAGTATCTTGAAGAGGAATACTCCCAGTGGAACTGTACTGACTCGGAGGTGTGTTATGGAGCTTGCCTAGCAACAGGACAGCTTAGTTACGACGTGTTAACAGCTAGCAGTGATGCTATCGAGCCTCTTATTTCTGATAGGTGTGTATTGCATGTAAACAAGTACAATGATAAAGTGACTATCGCATGTTAACAGGTACAGTTATAGAGTAACTATTGTATGTTAACAGGTACAGTTATAGAGTAACTATTGTATGTTAACAGGTACAGTGATAGAGTAACTATTGTATGTTAACAGGTACAGTGATAGAGTAACTATTGTATGTTAACAGGTACAGTGATAGAGTAACTATTGTATGTTAACAGGTACAGTGATAGAGTGACTATCGCATGTTAACAGGTACAGTGATAGAGTGACTATCGTATGTTAACAGGTACAGTGATAGAGTAACTATTGCATGTTAACAGGTACAGTTATAGAGTGACTATCGTATGTTAACAGGTACAGTGATATCGTAGCTGTACACCTCATCAACCCCATCACCTATGAGTATGTTGAAGTGACGAACATGCCCAATCCTATCACCATCATCCTACCGCTGACCTCTGACCCCTCATACGACACCCACCAGTACATGGTAAGTACCGCTGACCTCTGACCCCTCATACGACACCCACCAGTACATGGTAAGTACCGCTGACCTCTGACCCCTCATATGACACCCACCAGTACATGGTAAGTACTACTGACCTCTGACCCCTCATATGACACCCACCAGTACATGGTAAGTACTACTGACTTCTGACCCCTCATATGACACTCACCAGTACATGGTAAGTACTACTGACCTCTGACTCTGAAAACTGGTAGATGTGTTCCACTGTAACCAGTAATACAATAAACGAGAATGACACACAATGTATATTACTATGGCATGTATTACTATGACATGTATTACTGTGGCATGTATTACTATGGCATGTATTACTATGGTATGTATTACTATGGTATGTATTACTATGGCATGTATTACTATGACATGTATTACTATGACATGTATTACTGTGGCATGTATTACTATGGCATGTATTACTATGGTATGTATTACTATGGTATGTATTACTATGGCATGTATTACTATGACATGTATTACTATGACATGTATTGTTATGGCATGTATTGCTATGGTATGTATTACTATGGTATGTAGTACTATGGATTAGTTGTGTTATTTGTCTATACTCTTAGTGCCGACACTGGGATTACTCAACTAATGACTGGACCGATGACTCATGTCTCGCTGCCGTTCTCGATAACTCCACAGACACGTGGATAGCGACCTGTGAGTGCTATGCCACTGGCTATTACGGGTATGTCTCCACCCCTCCCTCCATATTTACCCATAACTGTACAATGTAGCCTTAGAGTCATTAAATGTTAGATGGACATGCATATTCTCTGTTGTATACTGCAGTTGAATGTATCACATATTATTATCTTTTGGTGTATATAATGAAGTAGAATTGGATTTTATAAAATTATGAATTACTATTTTTTTGAAATTTTTACAGGACATTCTCAGATAAGATATTTAAATATACATTGTAATAGCACTGTATAATACACACTATGATATATAATATACATGCAATAGATCTTACTTGCTATATCTATACATGTATAGACAACAATTTTAACTGGCCTTTCCTTTGCAGAGTGTTTGAAGGGGCTGAACTGGTATCTGCAGTCCTGCAAACAACCACAGAGTGTAAGTATTGCACTAACAGCTTGTATACATATATGCAGGAACCATACATGTACACGTTATAATAACAGTTTGTATGTACACTGTACATGTGGGAGTTATGCTCCATTCCCCCACAAGTGTGGGAAGATAAGACAACTGCTAATAAATAACTACACTAACTCGTGCATGTAGTTGCTTTAATATGAGCTGTAGACTAGTATTTTATTCTATTTATAAACAGTTGAGATTGTGGCTGGTAATGGTACCACCCCATCTACAAACAACAATTCATCCACTGGTAAAGTCTATGTTGTTGACGTTGTAATTATTATATTTCCCTATTCACTTACAGTATTACTATAACTATAGCCTTTGCTTTATCAACAATTCAAAGCAGATACAGCTAATAGTTCTGTATTACAGTGCTAACCATTCTGTATTACAGTGCTAACCATTCTGTATTACAATGCTAACCATTCTGTATTACAGTGCTAACCGGTCTGTGTTATAGTATATTGCTATAACTAACAACTTCATTATATCTAGTAGTCAGTGTCTTATTTGAATATACCTGAATTTGGTTCTTGGTACAGCAGCCTGTATTATACAGTCTATATGCATGTATATCTACATGTCCATCTACATGTATGTTTATAATTATTATGTTAATATATGCTAATGTAATATATTAGTGAAATACGTAATATCTTAGTGTAATATGTGACAACTTAATTATATCACTGTATACAGTTAGGGTTGGAGAAACCTCCACCCCTCTTACCAACAAGTCCACCACCACAAATGGTAAAGTTTAAGTTGTTAAATTTTATGTAAAGCTAACAACGTTTCTTTCTTTACATTTTCCTGGTACATGTGTTGTAACATACGGCTACTGCTAGATTGTACATGTACTTGTAAGATATATATGTACATGTACTATTTATTCACTCCCATTACTGTTTTATGATACTTAACCAGAGAACAATAATTTTCTAACTACATGTAACTTGAGATTTCTAATACTCTAATAACATTCCTTTATCATGAGATTTTAATATAGTCTAATAACATCCCTTTATCCTGAGATTTTAATATAGTCTAACAACTTCCCTTTATTCTTAGATTTTAATATAGTCTAATAACATCCCTTTATCCTGCGGTTTCCAATATCAGTCTAGTAGTGACTCTATTAGTCTTCTATTTACCCTAGTTATAATGTATACAATGTATATTATAGTGGTATAATGTACATGTAATATGATGTACACGTATATATACAGTGGTATAATGTATATACTCAGTGGTATAATGAATAAGTTGGTACAATGTATGTAGTGGCATATTGTATTATTTGGTATAACTTGTGTATGCAATTGTTGAGTAGTGGGTTGCAGTTAGCTATATTTTGACTGGTACATTTTACCTTCTGTCATACATGCACATGACTGTATGACTACACTACACCATGTAAGGTGTAAGTTATCATAAGATTTATAATATTATGTTATTATCTGCATGTATATATATTATGTATTACAACAGTTGTATTACCTGACCTATATGTATAATGTATTATACAAGTTGTATTACCTGACCTATATGTATTATGTATTATACAAGTTGTATTACCTGACCTATCTATATGTATTATGTATTATACAAGTTGTATTACCTGACCTATATGTATTATGTATTATACAAGTTGTATTACCTGACCTATATGTATTATGACTTGTGTTATACAAGTTATATCTTGTAATACTTCAGTTGCCATCGTCAAGGAGACAACCACTGCTACAGACTACCTGGATGATGCGTCTGACGTTAATAGTGTGACTGTAACTTTCAAGATTGATGCCGACTCGAACCTGCTCGTCACTAACTACTCCGCAGTTAAGGAAGACATCCTTGATTGGCTAGTTGACACCATGTCTGTTGAGCGAGATCGAATCGAAAACCTTTTCCTCACCGCTGGTATGTCAAGCAATAGTTATATAAAAATATATATCCACCCAGTCTTGGTGAACACAAGAAGTAAAATATAGTATAATACCCCACATCAATTGCACACTTCACTTACATGTTACATGTGTTTACTCGAACAGGAAGTATTGTGGTGGAGTTTGATCTGGTTGCTAAGGGAAGCGGAGATTTGAATGTCTTGTTGACCAAGTTGGAGAAGCAAGTGTCAGCTGGGGCCAAAATAACCATCTTAGGGAAGGATTACGACTGCATAGCCGATAGCTTTGGGGTGAAGGTGAACAGAGCAGCAACAGTGGTGGCCGAAGCTCGTGAGTCACTTCCTGTGTATCTCCATAGTGGTGGCGGAGCCAATTTTAGCCCATTATATGCTTATAATGATATGTACAGTATATACTTATAATGATATGTACAGTATATACTTATAATGATATGTACAGTATATACTTATAATGATATGTACAGTATATACCTATAATGATATGTACAGTATATACTTATAATGATATGTACAGTATATACCTATAATGATATGTACAGTATATACCTATAATGATATGTACAGTATATACTTATAATGATATGTACAGTATATACTTATAATGATATGTACAGTATATACTTATAATGATATGTACAGTATATACCTGTAATGATATGTACAGTATATACTTATAATGATATGTACAGTATATACCTATAATGATATGTACAGTATATACCTATAATGATATGTACAGTATATACTTATAATGATATGTACAGTATATACTTATAATGACATGTACAGTATATACTTGTAATGATATGTACAGTATGTACTTATAATGATATGTACAGTATATACTTGTAATGATATGTACAGTATATACCTATAATGACATGTACAGTATATACTTGTAATGATATGTACAGTATGTACTTATAATGATATGTACAGTATATACTTATAATGATATGTACAGTATATACTTATAATGATATGTACAGTATATACTTGTAATGATATGTACAGTATATACCTATAATGACATGTACAGTATATACTTGTAATGATATGTACAGTATGTACTTATAATGATATGTACAGTATATACTTATAATGATATGTACAGTATATACTTATAATGATATGTACAGTATGTACTTATAATGACATGTACAGTATATACTTATAATGATATGTACAGTATATACTTGTAATGATATGTACAGTATGTACTTATAATGATATGTACAGTATATACTTATAATGATATGTACAGTATATACTTATAATGATATGTACAGTATGTACTTATAATGACATGTACAGTATATACTTATAATGATATGTACAGTATATACTTATAATGATATGTACAGTATATACTTATAATGATATGTACAGTATATACTTGTAATGATATGTACAGTATATACCTATAATGACATGTACAGTATATACTTATAATGATATGTACAGTATGTACTTATAATGACATGTACAGTATATACCTATAATGACATGTACAGTATATACTTATAATGATATGTACAGTATGTACTTATAATGATATGTACAGTATATACTTATAATGATATGTACAGTATATGCTTATAATGATATGTACAGTATATACTTATAATGATATGTACAGTATATACTTGTAATGATATGTACAGTATGTACTTATAATGATATGTACAGTATATACTTATAATGATATGTACAGTATATACTTATAATGATATGTACAGTATGTACTTATAATGACATGTACAGTATATACTTATAATGATATGTACAGTATATACTTATAATGATATGTACAGTATATACCTATAATGACATGTACAGTATATACTTGTAATGATATGTACAGTATGTACTTATAATGATATGTACAGTATATACTTATAATGATATGTACAGTATATACTTATAATGATATGTACAGTATATACTTGTAATGATATGTACAGTATATACCTATAATGATATGTACAGTATATACTTATAATGATATGTACAGTATATACTTATAATGATATGTACAGTATATACTTGTAATGATATGTACAGTATATACCTATAATGACATGTACAGTATATACTTATAATGATATGTACAGTATGTACTTATAATGACATGTACAGTATATACCTATAATGACATGTACAGTATATACTTATAATGATATGTACAGTATGTACTTATAATGATATGTACAGTATATACTTATAATGATATGTACAGTATATACTTATAATGATATGTACAGTATATACTTATAATGATATGTACAGTATATACCTATAATGATATGTACAGTATATACTTATAATGATATGTACAGTATATACTTATAATGATATGTACAGTATATACTTATAATGATATGTACAGTATATACTTATAATGATATGTACAGTATATACTTGTAATGATATGTACAGTATATACTTATAATGATATGTACAGTATATACTTATAATGATATGTACAGTATATACTTATAATGATATGTACAGTATATACTTATAATGATATGTACAGTATATACTTATAATGATATGTACAGTATATACTTATAATGATATGTACAGTATATACTTATAATGATATGTACAGTATATACTTATAATGATATGTACAGTATATACCTATAATGATATGTACAGTATATACTTATAATGACATGTACAGTATATACTTATAATGATATGTACAGTATATACTTGTAATGATATGTACAGTATATACTTATAATGACATGTACAGTATATACCTATAATGATATGTACAGTATATACTTGTAATGATATGTACAGTATATACCTATAATGACATGTACAGTATATACTTATAATGATATGTACAGTATGTACTTATAATGACATGTACAGTATATACCTATAATGATATGTACAGTATGTACTTATAATGACATGTACAGTATATACCTATAATGACATGTACAGTATATACTTATAATGATATGTACAGTATGTACTTATAATGATATGTACAGTATATACTTATAATGATATGTACAGTATATACTTATAATGATATGTACAGTATATACTTATAATGATATGTACAGTATATACCTATAATGATATGTACAGTATATACTTATAATGATATGTACAGTATATACTTGTAATGATATGTACAGTATATACTTATAATGATATGTACAGTATATACTTGTAATGATATGTACAGTATATACTTATAATGATATGTACAGTATATACTTATAATGATATGTACAGTATATACTTATAATGATATGTACAGTATATACTTATAATGATATGTACAGTATATACCTATAATGATATGTACAGTATATACTTATAATGACATGTACAGTATATACTTATAATGATATGTACAGTATATACTTGTAATGATATGTACAGTATATACCTATAATGATATGTACAGTATATACCTATAATGATATGTACAGTATATACTTATAATGACATGTACAGTATATACTTATAATGATATGTACAGTATATACTTATAATGATATGTACAGTATATACTTGTAATGATATGTACAGTATATACTTATAATGATATGTACAGTATATACTTGTAATGATATGTACAGTATATACTTATAATGATATGTACAGTATATACTTATAATGATATGTACAGTATATACTTATAATGATATGTACAGTATATACTTATAATGATATGTACAGTATATACCTATAATGATATGTACAGTATATACTTATAATGACATGTACAGTATATACTTATAATGATATGTACAGTATATACTTGTAATGATATGTACAGTATATACTTGTAATGATATGTACAGTATATACTTGTAATGATATGTACAGTATATACTTATAATGATATGTACAGTATATACTTATAATGATATGTACAGTATATACTTATAATGACATGTACAGTATATACCTATAATGATATGTACAGTATATACTTATAATGATATGTACAGTATATACTTATAATGATATGTACAGTATATACCTATAATGATATGTACAGTATATACTTGTAATGATATGTACAGTATATACTTGTAATGATATGTACAGTATATACTTATAATGATATGTACAGTATATACTTATAATGATATGTACAGTATATACTTATAATGATATGTACAGTATATACTTATAATGATATGTACAGTATATACTTATAATGATATGTACAGTATATACTTATAATGATATGTACAGTATATACTTATAAGGATATGTACAGTATATACCTATAATGATATGTACAGTATATACTTATAATGATATGTAGATGAATAATTGACTATCACACTTCTAAAGCATCATAACTAACCCACACTACATATCTTCTCTTCTGCAGCTCCCTCTATGAAGATGGGGCTCATCATTGGCATAGTTGTCGGCTGCTCTCTGCTCATTATCCTTGTCGTCGTCATAGTCGCTGTCGTTATCATCAAGAAGAAGGGTGGCAGTAACAAGGTTAAGCATAGCCCTAGGACCAGCCAAACTCGTAAGTAAAACTTAATCTAAACTCTAAATAACTGCAGCAATGGATAAGTAAGCTGTACGGGTTGACTCTACATTTAACTGGTATCTACTGTGTATGTGTAATTTATTACTGTATATTGACCTGTTATTATATGAAATATTCATTACTGTATATTGACCTGTTATTATACCATATATTCATTACTGTATATTGACCTGTTATTATACCATATATTCATTACTGTATATTGACCTGTTATTATATGAGATATTCATTACTGTATATTGACCTGTTATTATACCATATATTCATTACTGTATATTGACCTGTTATTATATGAGATATTCATTACTGTATATTGACCTGTTATTATATGAGATATTCATTACTGTATATTGACCTGTTATTATACCATATATTCATTACTGTATATTGACCTGTTATTATATGAGATATTCATTACTGTATATTGACCTGTTATTATATGAGATATTCATTACTGTATATTGACCTGTTATTATATGAGATATTCATTACTGTATATTGACCTGTTATTATACCATATATTCATTACTGTATATTGACCTGTTATTATATGAGATATTCATTACTGTATATTGACCTGTTATTATACCATATATTCATTACTGTATATTGACCTGTTATTATATGAGATATTCATTACTGTATATTGACCTGTTATTATACCATATATTCATTACTGTATATTGACCTGTTATTATATGAGATATTCATTACTGTATATTGACCTGTTATTATACCATATATTCATTACTGTATATTGACCTGTTATTATACCATATATTCATTACTGTATATTGACCTGTTATTATACCATATATTCATTACTGTATATTGACCTGTTATTATACCATATATTCATTTCTTTGATCTCTATTGTCTGTAGACCTGAGACAAGCTGAGCTGGGGACCTATGAGTTCAGGCAAACTAAGGCTACTCCTGCCGAGGAAGCTCTGTATGGCCCGGCTCCGGTTCCCCACAGGCCCGGCTCTGTCAGTAAGGGGGTGGACGTGCCTATTGGCAGCCGTCCCACATCCAGAAATGGTAAATATATATACACTGCTAATGGTATACGGGGGAATACATATGCATTCTTAGTCCAGGCATAATTTTCTCTCTATCACCAAGTCATGATGAGGTTGAAATTTTTATGATAGTTTTAATTCAAAAGCAGTACTAGCTAAGATGACTGTCTGTATTCTTTGGTATTTTATATCACAGATGTTGTTCTTTGATTTTGTAGAGAAGGGCTGTCTGACACCTGTCAGCTAATTCTACTGCCACCACCTGTCAGCTACTGTCAACACGTCAGCTCATGCTACAGTTGACACGTGTCATTGTATTCTACTACTGACACATGTCAGCTCATGCTACTGATGACACCTGCTGACGTTAAGAGCAAGATGCTAACAGGTGATGGACAAGGTGACCTCACCTTACTGAGATAATGAACTTATATCTCTATCATAGTCTGTGTGTGTTATAATACCTCTTTCTTTTCTTCTCACTGTTATATACTACTATATGCTATTGGCAGCCATGATGCCATGTTACATGATATAATTGACTGCTAAGGTATCATCATCCAATGAGAAAGTGTCAAGTACTGCAGTTATACTCCTGTGTTGGATAACATGGCCATCAACTGATTAAAGCTATTAGCACTGTTTGTTATAAAACTTTTAACTTTTAGCTGTATGTTCTCTTTTCTGTAGACTATAACGGTGGAGTGCTAACAATGGCACATCCTTTTATTCTCTAGCTTCTTGTGTGGTAATAAATTTCACTGAAATGAAAAGTTCTTAGTTTTCTAATAACACTATCTATAGCAACCAGTCCATAACCCTAAGTTTTGATACCCTAAATCTACTGTGATACAGTGCCAGTATGATTAGCTATGGTAAAGGAATTATAATATAGCACCAGTGTACTATGCTAAAGATACTTTAATATGCATGTAGCACTGGTATGCTACACTAGCATATGAGGTCTGCGACACTAGTTCAAGTTCATTAAATCCTTGATTAAATTGAATTATCTTCCAGGTCATGTAGTTCTAGACCTCGCTGGTGTTTGTTCACTGAGGGGTGGCTGCAGTGATATCTAAGCTTCTCCGTTACACCATTTCCCCATGGAACAGTACAGTATCTGGAAGGACCTTGTCTGTTGGTATACAGGAAAACTATCACATATAAAGTGTATGACAGACTTGGCAGTAGTTATAAAATGATTACCATTAATAATATAATATAGTTCTACAGCAATTCTAAGATGGCTAGTGTAACACACAACACTCAACAAGAATCTATCAGAAAACCAAGTAAATAGCATAATACATGTATAGGATACTATAGATATAACACATGTATTTCATATATACATTGTACATGTACATGTATATGGGGGGATGCTTTCACAGCAGTGAATGAATACAATTTCAAAGTTGTCTTCTCTCTCTTTCAGCCAGTTCACTTGATTACAACTAATGAAACTATTGGTTCTCTTGCAAACAGTTTAGATAACTCCTAACTAAAACCATTGATTGCGTCCTATAACTAGGCTAAATTTTCTCCTGCCATTCTAGTGGAGGGGGGCTATGCAGGATTATATACAGCAGGAATGTCTATAAACTAAAGCTATGACATTCTAGTGCATGCAAGAATGAATAACGCCAAGTATAATAAATTCTGACATTAGCAAAATTTCCTAAACCTACTTATACATCACGCCAATATCAGCAATTTCAAGGGTTTTATTTTTTCAATGAGATGTTATTTTGTTTACACAATATTGTTAGAATAACTTGACTATAGCCAAAAGTGTTGACTTTGCCTTTCAGTTCATCAGAGACACTGACTTGTACTCAGGAGTTGAATATTTGCTCTCTTTGATAGAGAGCAATGCATTTATTAGATCTAAGGCTAAATGGCTGCTAGTGAGATCCACTGCACTGGTGATTCTCACCAAAACTATGACAGATTAAGGATGATCAGTGGTCAGCATAGAATGGATTAAATAGAATATTAAACAGATACATATACTGTAAATAATAGTAATAATAATAAAAAATGTAAACAACAAACAAGTGGGCAGGAATAATATACATATATAATACATACGTACATATATAATACATACGTACATATATAATACATACGTACATGTATAATACATACGTACATATATGATACATACATACATATAATACATACGTACATATATAATACATACGTACATATATGATACATACATACATATAATACATACGTACATATATAATACATACGTACATATATAACACATACGTACATATATAATACATACGTACATATATGATACATACATACATATAATACATACGTACATATATAATACATACGTACATATATGATACATACATACATATAATACATACGTACATATATAATACATACGTACATATATAATACATACGTACATATATAATACATACGTACATATATAATACATACGTACATATATAACACATACGTACATATATAATACATACGTACATATATGATACATACATACATATAATACATACGTACATATATAATACATACGTACATATATGATACATACATACATATAATACATACGTACATATATAATACATACGTACATATATAATACATACGTACATATATGATACATACATACATATAATACATACGTACATATATAATACATACGTACATATATGATACATACATACATATAATACATACGTACATATATAATACATACGTACATATATAACACATACGTACATATATAATACATACGTACATATATGATACATACATACATATAATACATACGTACATATATAATACATACGTACATATATGATACATACATACATATAATACATACGTACATATATAATACATACGTACATATATAATACATACGTACATATATAATACATACGTACATATATAATACATACGTACATATATAATACATACGTACATATATGATACATACATACATATAATACATACGTACATATATAATACATACGTACATATATGATACATACATACATATAATACATACGTACATATATAATACATACGTACATATATAACACATACGTACATATATAATACATACGTACATATATGATACATACATACATATATGATACATACGTACATGTGTATGGTTGAGTGATTGAGATCAATGAATAAACAGACTGTGGTATACTCGACATATATAATAGTCCTCGTCCATAACATATAAAGTTATAACTATTATGATATAATATATACTTGGAATATAATATATTATAGTCTTTGTGTGCATCGGTTATATGTACAATCTATCATGACTGTATAGTCTTTGACTACCTAAGGTAGAGCAAGTCAACTAATAAATAATTAAGAATAATTTAGTTTAATATAATATACACATGTTCATGACTGTATACAATGTACATGTATATCTTGTAATACTCTGGTAGAGCTCTCAGCCTATAGATACTCCGGTAGAGCTCTCAGTCTATAAATACTCCGGTAGAGCTCTCAGTCTATAAATACTCCGGTAGAGCTCTCAGTCTATAAATACTCTGGTAGAGCTCTCAGTCTATAAATATGTAGGTCTGCAGTTACCATCACTAAAATGGATGGATAGTCGAATTCTCTAGTATTATTTGTGTTCAGTTAGTGGAGCGGTGTACTAGGAGGCCATAGTCTCCTGTATCCAAGTATGGTACTGCGCTATATCTGTCAGTACAGTAGCTCCAGTATTGCACCTTAAACTGCCCCATGAGATGACGCCAGCTAGAGTATAGCGTCCATCTGAGTCCTCACAGAACATGCCACCTCCCGAGTCACCCTGTATACAAAAGTACTCTCTTGTACATGTATAATATATAATATATAGTAGTTCATTGCTATACAAGTATAGTATATAATATATAATATATAGTAGTTCATCGCTATACAAGTATAGTATATAATATATAATATATAGTAGTTCATCGCTATACAAGTATAGTATATAATATATAATATATAGTAGTTCATCGCTATACAAGTATAGTATATAATATATAATATATAGTAGTTCATCGCTATACAAGTATAGTATATAATATATAATATATAGTAGTTCATTGCTATACAAGTATAGTATATACATTGTATATAATTATACACATAATATACCCATCATACATGTAGTTCATTACTACACAAGTATAGTATATAAGCATATAATATAGTTCACTAATAATCGTACGATATTCTCTTCACTTTACAATTCTTAGTTCTCAACACCTTAGCAGTATAACTATAGTTTGGACTACATTAATATTTATTATCTATTTATAGCTAATGGGTGGAAATGGAATTTGCTGACGTTGTATTATAGAGAGACGAACACCTGACGTGAGGTTGGGAAAGTCGAACACTATCTGTTTAGCCAATGGTCTGGTGTTATAAACAGTATGTAAGATGCAGGTGGGTGAAAGGGTGGCTGTGACGTTGGTGTGCGTTTCATCATAAGGCTAGACTAGACACCAGACCATTGCTTCAGATAAGTATGCATATAATTAGTACAGCTGTGTGTATGTATCACATTCATAGCATACTAATTGTACAATAAGTAGTAATATACAATGTATGTGTGTAGACTAACCGTACAGCCTCCTCTGTTACCATTACCAAAGCATACCATCTTTGTATCAACCAAGTTACCCCAGTATTGTGACTGACATACTGTACTAGATAGTACAGCACCTCTTACATGCCTCAGTCTAAATCCTTCCTCTGTAATACATATCACATGTAATATAATAATACAATATTAATATAATGTGTTGTAATATAAATATGTAATACAACATGAATATAGAATATTATGTATTGTAATATATATGTATAATACAACATGAATATAGGGTATAATGCATTGTAATATAAATATATAATACAATATGGATATATATGATATAATGTATTGTAATATAAATAAATAATACAATATGGATATCTGATATAATGTATTGTAATATAAACATATAATACAATATGGATATATATGATATAATGTATTGTAATATAAATAAATAATACAATATGGATATCTGATATAATGTATTGTAATATTATTATATAATACAATATGGATATATGATATAATGTATTGTAATATAATCTGTAGGGTGTGAGCTGTGCTTGTCTTGTATGATTCAAATGCATTATTATCTAATAGGTTATTATATAATAGGTTATTTACAAACTGATAAAAATGTTTATTTTTAGAATTGATATACATGTACATGTAGCAGGTTTTATTATACTAATTATCTAAGCATAAAAGTCATTCAATTACAATATCCAGGCAAATGAGACCAGGAATACCTCCTGTTTTATCATTCAAGTGTATAGAGGAACACAATGGTAGAGTCAACACTGCTATCATTTATTAGGTGTAATGACACAAGTCTTATCATACTTCACAGTACCCTGGATAGCTGCATGTATGACCTTGTACCCTCTTGGAAACCTCTACACATTCAGTTTCATATCATGTTCGCATGTTCACATGTTCACATTTTCAAAATCAGGTTTAAATATAGGTCACACTAACATATACCCTAAAAATGCTTTTCGAAAATTCAGTGTATAAAAAAAATTCCCTAATAATTCTTGTCAGCTATTAAATTCTTTTTCCAAAAGATTCTGTGTAATTACTTGTTTGAACAGAACATAGCTACATGTATTTAGCTACATGGTACATGACTACATGTATTTAGCTACATGGTACATAGTCGGATATATAAAAACAACAACTAACTGCTGTATGTGTGTAATGTAATATTGGTAAAGTAATTTGTTGGCAAGCTATGGTAATTAGTTAGCCTGTAGGAGGAGGAGGAGGGCTGAGTTGCTGTACTTGTGTACTGCATAATGCTGTTTGTAAACATACAGCATAGCTAAGCTTACTTCTAATAGGCGAGTGTCTGCATGATTAACTTCGTAACTTCTACTGCTTCAGCGGGCTGACAAAACTTCTGTACCCGAATAATTTTTGCTTTTAGGGTAAATATACTTACTAATCACACTGATACAGGCCACACTGACACGCAAGTAGACATACATACCAACCAACTGACTTTCACTCACTAAATAAGAGTCTTATTATGAAGCTTACAGTATTTGGTAAAAGGTAGAGGTCATGTAGAATGCATATAATCCCCTGGTTAGGAGTCTTACTGTCACATTAGTCTGTTTTAAAGAGTGGAACGACAGTCCTGTTTCACATGTTTATGGAATGTATGGTATGCCAGATGACCAGCCATTACAGTTTATTTAACATATAAATTATGTGCATGTATATATATGTATGTATATGAAACAGTGTGATAATATAATGTATTACACACTAATATATACTGTATATTATGCTATCTATATTACAATGTAGTAATATGTAACACGCTAACACTATATATAATATTATGCGTATTACAATGCTATGACTTGGGGTATGTACCTGTACTGTTGAATCTGGTAGACCCCCAGCCTGTGAGCCAACACGTTTGCCCCTCAAATGTCTGAGTAAGGGAGGGTAGGCATGCCTTCTGCACATTGTTGCTGAACACAATTCTCTCATTTAATTGAACTAGGGCTATGTCATACTTGTGAGAGTGACCCACCATTTCAGCATGGGTGTGCTCTTGGTATAAAGAGTGCTGTAATACAGTAATACAGTATAAACGATACAATGATATGCTGTAGTACAGTAATACAGTATAATATATACAATGCAATAATGTGCTGTAATATAGTAATGCAGTATAATGTACGCAATACAATGATAAACAGCATAATATTTTACACCATAATTTTCACAGCTATTTATTGCTTATTATTTTAAATTTTATTTTTGGTATACATCACAGTGACATGTATATTATACCATACTTACAGGTAGTATATAATATTATCATATCATATAAGCCTACCTGGCTGTGGCTTAGCAGAGTCATGACAAATAGGCACTTTATTGTAATACTACATAGTACATGTAGTTGCATACGCATAATGTACATACAAGTGTATATACACCTACAACAGTGGTGCTTTACTTACCTTTATAATACGATTGATAGAGTAGGATTTCTGGGAAGATCTAGACTGTGTTTCAGTGACTATTCTATACATTGAGTGATCTCTTATTCTACAGTATATATTATACAATGTATTATATCTAATAGTTATACAGAGCTACCCTATTCTTTTATCTGTGAAAATATAACATACAATGTACATGTACATTACATGGAATAATAATCCAGGCATGCATAGTGTGATTACAATGACCACAGGCTACTTAAATAACCCAATTGTAGGAATATTAGTGGACCACTGACAAGGGCAGAACCCCCATTATGGTTGGAGAAATTCTCTCAGTGAGTTTGAGGATGTTATAAACAGGGTGTATATCAGTACGTGTATATAATGCGACACCTGTTGGGGTGGGGAGAGTACGTCATATAACCTGTGTCAGCTTAGGATTATCTATGTCACTTAATAATATCCGTGTATTGTATTATATCTAATAATATATTGTACTACACGTGTACCATAGTCATGTGACTATATCATTATTACCTTTTAAAGCAGTGAGCAGCTGTTAGTATCCACGTATCGTTTATTATTGTGCCGGCGCAATGTATGTATCCCAAAGCTGAACTGATGCCAACATGCCACGGCCATGTACCAGGTAGAGACAGACTTCCTCCCACAATCCTCTTCTGTCTCGGTGCCCGAATCTGACGTCCGCACTCACCTGTAACAGCTCTAACCAATTATATATTGGATATGCTAGCCTCTGCTCCACAGATGATAACTGCTGTTGAGGACTGGGTACTAAGATTATTTTTCTAAATTTATTCAATGAGCAATCAAAAACAAAAATATTGTGATGTAGTTGGAATACTTGGGCTGATTAAAGTAAGAATTTTCAAGTGTTTGTTCAAGGATAGAGGAGAGGCGAGTCAGGTGTTTATTATTTCATCATTGACGCAGGTAGTTTCACAAAAGGGAATTTATTTCTATTTGCTACCAATTCTTGACACATTTCTATAAAACTAATTTATTTACTAAATCATTCTCTGTTTCCAATACACGGACGGATTAGCAGAATAGGCTCCCAGATTCTCCTAAAAAGTGTGACAAGATTATAAAAGAGTTTATTAAGATAAGTTCACCATGACACTGGGATTATCCAGTACTCACCTGCTGGCATGTCACTAGATACTCTAGCCTCAGTGCTTGTTGGTGGAGGAGAAGGTGTCGAGGGTCTTCTCACATGCTCTCTACTTGTCCGCACAACGTTTGACTGAATACAGCAAGTTTTTAATCGACTTCCACAGTCTTGCTGTACAATTGTTCCTTGAAATCAAATCAAATATTATATTCTACAGAAACGAAACTGCTATTAGTATGACTGGTGATAAACTGTATGCCCTACCCATGGCATGCTAGTTCTTATTATTTTGCAATACCTCCAGTTTCTGCCGGCTTTACTCCGCTAAGGAATGCATCAACTCCCATGATGCAATATAGTCTTAGTTTCAAGCTGTCTAAGCCCAGTTAGGTGCAGGTACTTACAAGTACATTCTATTGGCGATAGGCTGAGATTCATGTTTAAGTTGGGTCAATTGGGTGGTTTGTTACCAAAAACAACAATAAGCACACGACCTTCCCTAGTTCAATTTTGACGCAGAACAAAAGTTATCTCACCCCTTATTAGGTGCCGCACCTACCTTCCTCAATACGATCAAGGGTGACTCCAATGATAATTAATAGATATACAGTCATGTACATTATATTATCCAAAGACTACACATATTGACTTACCATTACAGTTAGCACGGTTGTACCACGTTATACAGACACCTTGCTGCTGCTGGCACTGGTTCCTGGAGGTAGGTGAGAGCGGCAGGTGGTTGGATATGGTGACTGAAATAGACAGAACTCAGTTAGAGGCAGGAGGGTCCTCATTCAACTATAAATTATGTAGTAGTACATTAACTGCGGGCTATAGACTGAGGTAATATAGAATGTTTAAGAGATGGTAGTAGAGGGACCATGATATACGATGGTAGAGGGGGTATTAGCAGATCCTAGCCTGGATTACAGACGTTTACTCAAAGTATGCTCCATTCTATCACCTACAGATAGCTACATGACATGATCCATGCAGTGTACTGGTACACATGCTTACATACATGTATGTGTACACGTGTATACTATATCATTTACTTCACATGCCATCAAAAATATTTAAAACACAAAAACGTTAATAAAGAATACTGTTAACAGAATGGATTCTATGCTATACTGTGGATAGTAGTAGTGGTAAAATATCTAGACATCTGGCACATTGCCAGCTATCTTCCTGATCTTGTCACCGTATTGCTCTATATTATCATGTCGGTGCATTGCTCTACATTATTGTTTGCCATCCTTTTTACATGGAATTTGTTTTAATTACAATTAATACTAAAATAATTACATGTACACACACAGTCATTTTTCATCATGTTATTGTTCATGTTTATAGTTGAGTGTTATCTTACAGCATCAAAATAATATACGTCATACCTACATGTATTTGGCAACGTTAACAGGTGCTTGTAGGATAATAGTAACACTATAAGGTATGCACATTATTATCAGGAGTCCAGCTGGAATCTTGAAAAACTGAACAACATTTCATATTGGGGCATGTGGATGTGGGAAAGAGAGGTGACAGACTTTAACTGTAGCTCCACAACACAACTTTCCTGCTTTGGCAAATCACATAGAACATCAAATTCACTATCTCATAAAAAGGGGAAAAGTTGTAACCTAATAATTTTTTCCACCGTTTCTAATATAAGTTCGTCTATACTTTATACATCCGATAAAAAAAACTACAGAGGAGAAAGCTGAGCTGTATATTCATGAGTTGCCCAAGCAAAGCTAACAAGTATATTGTACTTAATACATGTACATACCAGGGTCTGGTGTAGATACCGTAGAGGTAACTGGATGAGCACAGCACACCCGTGTTCCCTCACACATATGTATTCCCCAGCTGTGCACTAGACGTCTGCTACACCTAGAGCTCGACTCCACACAATGTGCCCCAACTAGCAGGCAAAGTTCTGGCGGATCCGTAGACTCTGTGGAGGTGGACGGCTGGTCACAACTTGTATAACCTTGCAGTAAATAATTGGTAAGTTAACAGTAAGTACATAGTATTACTGTAGATAATAAAAAGATTTTATCAAATTCTATTCACATTGCTCTGTTATAATGAAATTATCCATTTTAATGTTGATAAAGTTAATAGAATCAGATGTGAACAATTTACCTACAAAAATTCAGTTTATGAAGTTACATAGTGCTGTGTATACATAGCCTGGAGACTTTTTATTTCCACATACATCTGCATGTTTGTAAAATATTTTAATATGCAAATGCATTCACATTGGTTATATAAGACCAGTTAGGGGGAAATAGTACTTACCTAGAAAAGATAGAGTGGTTAGTATTGCTAATATGGTGTATAATGAGAGATCCATGTTGGTGTAGGTTGGAGACTGTGTACTCAGACCAACTGGCTGTTTGGCTGTTGATGTATATACCGTCCCACCAGGCTGATGTGCAGGATTATATACGACAGACTAGAGTATACAGGAAGGTTACCCTCACTCCACTGTCAAATGGAGGTAGTCTTTGCACGCTAATGGTATTAATTAATCACTAAGTCCTTAGAAATTATACAGTAAAGCTGCTGAATCTACCCACAGGGGATCAACTTAGCCTCACAGCGATGCCCATTGGTGTAGCCTGTGTAGCTAGCTAGATTAGATGTACCTTATCACCACCTGACCACAGGCTTATCTCCCTTATATACTCTCATTCATGAATAGCTTGAGTTCTTAAGATTCTGGATTTGTTGAGGCTGGCTACATTGCTCCCGAATCAGTACTAATTAACCTCAGTGTGGAACCTGTCCTATTATTTAGTCTACATCATTATAATCATATAACAATTAAAAATGCTCCATAAATACCTTCATATGGAATGCAAACACGCAGATGGGAGAGTGCCTCCTGATGGATTTCAATATCTTATATGACACTAACTCCATAGTGACATTTTTATGCTTATCATAGCTACAAATCTCAGACTGGTTCATATAATAGGGCAATATTTAATTCATACGCATGCCAATATGGTATTATATTGCTAATAATTTATTATGTTGAATAAATTATTTTCTACAGATATCTAACGTTGATAAGAAGCTTTGTGCCACTTTCATATTAATAAACTTCTTAATTTAATTATGTACAGTGAGTATTAAAAATCATTTGAGTTTCATATTAGAGTTGTGTATTGTTCTGTTATCCAGTTGTGAAGTATACATACACGCTACACAGTAATATACATGTACATTAGGGGAGCTGTGGCAACAAATGATTATACTGTATAATACAAGATTAGTCATTTTGCCATTAGTTGTTTTAATAACTAAAACCTTAGTAGTATATCTACAGATTAGATAGACTTACAGCTAAGCATTCACTGTAGTGAATTTACTATCAAATGTTATCCACTATTATCACATTGACCAACGTACAAGTAGATAGACTGAGGTTCAACACTGACAATGGTACAATACAATCACTCTACCACCCCCAACCTAGCAATGTGCTATGGAAGTAACCAGGTATTCACCTCTACTAACAGCATGTCATGTGAGAAATGTACGAGTCGAGTCGTTCTATGAGTAGTTCTATGAGTAGTTCTAACTTAAACCAATGAGGAAAACAAACAATCTATGTACATGTACATGTATATTATTGTGTTATGTTAACATGCATGTACATGTCTATACTATCTTCTACATAATATACATATTATGTGCAGCGTGTGTTGTGTGAATGCTGCATAGACAAATAGATGTTATTGGCTAGACAAAATACATCGTATATCTGATTTATAATTTATGTGGTAGGGAGGGGATAACTATTATTAATAAGCCATATTGAACCAATAAAACTTTTCTAAGGTTTTGGTCAAGGAAGCACCATCTAGCACCTGCAGCAGCCAGCAATCTGGGTGACAGGTGTCAAGTATTAACATAACTAACATGACAATGTCTAAGAGTTTGTTTAGAGAACATAATAGGCTGAGATGTTATGATAGTACACATGTACATGTACACCCGCCCACTAATGCACTACATTATGAGTGAGGAGAATATACCTGCTGGCCAAGTGATATGAGCTCATCACATGTACAGTACATAATATATACACATTAAAAAGAAGGTATGGTGACTGAACAGTACAGTATGGCATGGTGGCGGGTACTTCAACAACATAATAATATGTTTTACTAGTAGACAGTGTTAAACCAATGCACAACATTGAACATAGAAAAAAACTTACCAATTTTACTTCCCGCTATTAATCCCAGGTAAGACAGCAAAGATCTAAAGAGATCTGCATTTTTTCTAATTTGGGGTGGAGAAGGCACTTCACCAATGGCAAAGTTACTGAAGTAGCACAGGAGCATTATAAGGTTGGATGCCCTTCCTAGCACCACCAATGGCCCTTATGGGAATCAAACCTGGTACTCCCACATCAAAGTCCAGAGCCCTTACCACTAGACCACGGCAGCTCCATTGAACATAGAAATAACAGTCAATAAATTTCGTATCATCTTCACACTAGAACCTAATGCAAGCATGTAATATTCAAGACCACCTGTGCAAGGAAACAAAACTCCCAAGCTACATGTAACCGCAGAGAATAGAACCAGTGTCTTAGAGGCTAGAGCACTTCCTGTAATAGAGAGATTATTAGGCCAGGCATATGTCCCCATACATGGTAATACTCCACTGCTACTGGTAAATATACTGACTGTGTAATAATGACATAGGCAAGTTTCTCTATTTTTGTGTTCTGTACCACCACTAATAATAAGAGTGGCCATCTTCTTACTAGTCTGGTTGGAACAGTAACCAGTTGGAGTTACCTTATCTTTATAATAATATGGTGAAAGAGAGAATAACTCCTAGCCAGGGAGCAAACACTTGGTACACTCTGGATACAGACACTGCACACTCTAGATTGTATGTGATGGGAGATTGCAGATCTATTAAGCACTAAAGCTACTTTATTAATATTTATCACTATAAATTATAACAAAGTATAAGATAGACAATATAAATACAGTTAGTTGACCACATATGTGTAGATATATATAATGCACTGTATATGCAAGTAGACCACATGTGTACATTCATATATGGGGATAGAATAGTGGATAGAATAGGGATAGAATAGTGGAGGCCCTCGGAGGAGAAGTTTACGGATGGAAGGAGTACCTCCCCGTCAACTATCCTGATGTGGACATTCATCTCATTAGATTTCGGTGTTCAACCTACATGATAAAATACAAGCTGTATGTAAAGAGTATAACATTGCATCTAAGGGACAACCTAACAGACCAAACACACACACATAGTTGTGTAATATTTTCTCCCACTCACAACACCAGTACAGTTCATAGTTCCGCTAACAGCATAAATGCATGAACATGTACATGGGAATATAGAAATATATTAGTAGTATATTAGTAGTACTTACTGATTTTGGATTTGCCTTTCCTTTTGTTTGAGTCCTTTTCTGATGTTGACTGACTGTAGGTAGGGTGGTGGGTAACTGCCCCACATCCCATGGACTAGTCACAGACCTGTAGCTATCTTGAGGATTACCAGCAAGAAAATCTGTAAACATCATCAGTCATGTTGGAGTAACACATGGATAATCAACAAGTATAATCACTTATATTATAGCCCTAGCGACAGCCCTAGTGACAGCCCTAGTGACAGATACAGTGTACATTGCCTACCCTCCATCTCATAATATGTAGACTCTTTGGCTTTGGCTACTGGCCAAGAATCCTGGAAACTAGCATCAACTCCCCTCCTATAGTCGAGACTGTAGCTCGTACTTGGTTTAATTGACTGCCTGCCAGGTTTGGTTTTCATCTGTATCGTACTAGTTTCCTTTCGCTTTGTAAGGTCATGATCAGATGGATAGACCAATGGGGTGCTAACTTCACTTACTACAACAACACACATATATATATATATATAATATATATATATTTCAGTGTAACAGCATAGTTATAGAAATAAGTCAAGTGCAGGTATGGTTAGTGATTTCTTAGAATAGATAAAGACGCACAGCGCCTCATATGAAAGGACAATTTGGAGTTCTCCTCTCAGACTCATTAAGACAAGAGATAGCATAACTCCACACTTTAGTGCCTACAATGACACATGCTTAGGATTCACAGACTCACAGCGTAGGGAAAGTTCTATTTCAGACAGATCATCTAAGGAGACGAGTTGAATATCGGGTCGAAGGTCAGTGTCACTGTTATATAAACTGCGAGCCCTTCCACTGCCCAGGTTGACTCCAGACATCGACTCGTTTCTGCTGCTAGTCCTGTATATAGGCAAACCAGAGTTTGAGGAGCTAGACCAATGTTTAGAGGGTCTGGTTGGAGCCAAGGTTTGCCGAGGTGAGGTAGACCTCGGAGATTGTGGGGTTGGGTCTGGTTTGAGCATGTTTGCACTTGATCTCTGTATCTGCCTGGTCCGTGTGATTCGAGCTAACCGGTCTTTGGCTCTCTTGTAAGCAGAGTCTGTGACGATGTTTAGACCGACAGATGACCTACAGAATAGAGGCGTTACTTCTATAACATGCTGCTATCTAAACTTACTTCTCTAAATGACATTCACACTGCATACAGACAGACAAACAGACGGACAGAGAGACGTACATACGGACGGGCATACAGAGCTAAGAGAACATACGCTGCAGATTCTCTCTTCACCAGCTCCTCATCAGGTCTGTAGTCTATACCCGTGTAGAAACAGAAGTATTTATATATCAGTACGTCTGCTATGGAGGCTGTACACAGAGATACGAGCAGCGTCAAAAGGGTCAACCATATTATATTAGCGTACCTGTAATACAGACATGTACATGTATTATAGCGTACCTGTAATACAGACATGTACATGTGTTATAGCGTACCTGTAACACACACAGTACTATAATTCTGTTATACATGTCTACATACTATATGTTATTAACATACACTTATAATATTAATAAGTACATACCTGGTAACGGCAAAGTAGGTGATACCACTGAGGATGTTGTATGTGTTGGCCAGTGGCCCACATCGTCCCAAATTAAAACTCAAAACTCCCAGAGATCGCTCAACGAACGTTTCAGAGACGAGTATAAATCTGCCATAGATGTCAGTTACTAATTGCTTCAGTTCCTCAGATTTAGCGTAATCTCTCAACTCTGTGCTCAATCTGTCCATATTTTCCAGAATCCTCAGCAATGCTTCACGGGATAGATTAAAGTGTCCAATCATATTACTGACGTCTGTATGGATGATAGATAGTTGAGTGTTGATTTCTTCATGTTGAACGTTGAGTTGGGTTAGACTCTTGCTGGAGTTAAGATAACCATGTGATAAGGATACTAAACTGTCTCTTATACCTGCATTGGTAGCTGTCAGAGACTGTGCAGTATAGTACTGGGAGAGATTAGCATAATAAGTGCTACTGTAGCTGAACAGATTGCTGGAGTTGGTGTTGGCAACTACAAGCTGAAATAGCAGACAATCAATCAATCAGATATCATTGTGGAGTGCTGTTATATTTATGGAGACATCATTGTGCAGTGCTGTTATATTTATGGAGATATCATTGTGCAGTGCTGTTATATTTATGGAGATATCATTGTGCAGTGCTGTTATATTTATGGAGACATCATTGTGCAGTGCTGTTATATTTATGGAGATATCATTGTGCAGTGCTGTTATATTTATGGAGATATCATTGTGCAGTGATGTTATATTTATGGAGATATCATTGTGCAGTGATGTTATATTTATGGAGATATCATTGTGCAGTGCTGTTATATTTATGGAGATATCATTGTGCAGTGCTGTTATATTTATGGAGATATCATTGTGCAGTGCTGTTATATTTATGGAGATATCATTGTGCAGTGCTGTTATATTTATGGAGATATCATTGTGGAGTGCTGTTATATTTATGGAGATATCATTGTGCAGTGCTGTTATATTTATGGAGATATCATTGTGCAGTGATGTTATATTTATGGAGATATCATTGTGCAGTGATGTTATATTTATGGAGACATTGTGCAGTGCTGTTATATTTATGGAGATATCATTGTGCAGTGCTGTTATATTTATGGAGACATCATTGTGCAGTGCTGTTATATTTATGGAGATATCATTGTGCAGTGCTGTTATATTTATGGAGATATCATTGTGCAGTGCTGTTATATTTATGGAGATATCATTGTGCAGCGCTGTTATATTTATGGAGATATCATTGTGCAGTGCTGTTATATTTATGAAGTGTTTGTCAACACATATCAGCAAAAGGAATGAAAGTGTGAAGAGAATTAGAATGCAGTTACCTGATTGGGTGTGCTAGTGTTTAGTAAATAGCTCGGTGTTATCATTGTTACCTGATTGGATCAGTTAGTAAATAAATTGCTGTTAGTTTTTACCCAATTGGACCTATAAGTAAGTAAATCGGTGTCACCTCTTACCTGATCGGACACATTGGTAAGTAGGTCGGTGTCACCTCTTACCTGATTGGACACATTGGTAAGTAGGTCGGTGCCACCTCTTACCTGATTGGACACATTGCTAAGTAGGTTGGTGTCACCTCTTACCTGATTAGAAACATTGGTAAGTAAGTCGGTGTCACCTCTTACCTGATTGGACACATTGCTAAGTAGGTCGGTGTTGACAAATTCTGTCATATCACTCTTGAGCTGTTTGAAGCCTCTTTTAGAAACAGTGAGTAGAGCGGCTACTACATAACGCTGGAACTCAGTCTTATTTGGTAACAGCTACAATATTGTTACATTTATTAATACTACACACGGTACACAAATTTGCGACTGTTCGAAAATGTCAGTTCGAACCAGGACGTTCCGAAAACTTCAGAACCCCAACCCGAATTCCTAACCCCAATCCCTAAATGCCAAACCCCGAACTCCAAAAGAAAGGTTTCGAAATGTCCCTTTACCATGGTACACAGACATCTACATGTACATATTACAGTGTACTAGTGTGTTATCTAAGTCAAGTGTGTTATACTATGTTATACTATGTCACACTATGTTATACTATGCTATACTACAATGTATGTTATACTATGTTATACTATGCTATACTCTGCTATACTATGTTATACTATGCTATACTATGCTATACTATGCTATATTATGTTATACTATGCTATACTACAATGTATGTTATACTATGTTATACTATGCTATACTCTGCTATACTATGTTATACTATGCTATATTATGCTATACTATGTTATACTATGTCACACTATGTTATAGTATGCTATACTATGCTATACTATGCTATATTATGCTATACTATGCTATACTATGCTATACTATGCTATACTATGCTATATTATGCTATATTATGCTATATTATGCTATATTATGCTATACTATGCTATACTATGCTATATTATGCTATATTATGCTATATTATGCTATATTATGCTATACTATGCTATACTATGCTATACTATGCTATACTATGCTATACTATGCTATATTATGCTATACTATGCTATACTATGCTATACTATGCTATACTATGCTACACTATGCTATACTATGTTATACTATGTTATAGTATGCTATACTATGTTACACTATGTTATACTATGTTATGCTATGCTATACTATGCTATACTATGCTATATTATGCTATACTATGCTACACTATGCTATACTATGCTATATTATGCTATATTATGCTATATTATGCTATATTATGCTATACTATGCTATACTATGCTATACTACGTATAAATGTAGGTGGGAATCTTACCCCTTCCACTGGTATAGTGATATTAGGAATGGATATATTCAGTGCCTCCAGTACACCAGGGTTACTGTCTTCACACACCCTGGATAGAAGGGATAGATAATAATACATATACATCATAACACCTCATACAGTATCTTATAGCTGAGTATATTAACTCACTCATATTGTATATTATAGCTGGGTATATTAACTCACTCATACAGTATATTATAGCTGGGTATATTAACTCACTCATATAGTATATTATATCTGAGTATATTAACTCACTCATATAGTATATTATAGCTGAGTATATTAACTCACTCATATAGTATATTATAGCTGGGTATATTAACTCACTCATATAGTATCTTATAGCTGAGTATATTAACTCACTCATACAGTATATTATAGCTGGGTATATTAACTCACTCATATAGTATATTATAGCTGGGTATATTAACTCACTCATATAGTATCTTATAGCTGAGTATATTAACTCACTCATACAGTATATTATAGCTGAGTATATTAACTCACTCATATAGTATCTTATAGCTGAGTATATTAACTCACTCATATAGTATCTTATAGCTGGGTATATTAACTCACTCATATAGTATCTTATAGCTGAGTATATTAACTCACTCATACAGTATCTTATAGCTGAGTATATTAACTCACTCATATAGTATCTTATAGCTGAGTATATTAACTCACTCATACAGTATCTTATAGCTGAGTATATTAACTCACTCATATAGTATCTTATAGCTGGGTATATTAACAGTGAAGTCATGTACTGTAAATGAGTGATTAATGGCTGGAGTGACATCTATTACTTCATCAAATATTTGTCTTGATTTGATGGAGTCTACTATGACAGTGCCAAGGGTTCCTCCAATGATGGCTAGTATGGTGTAGACAGTCAGTGGTAGTATAAGGAATATCACTAGATAGTTAGACCTGTTAGTAAGTGCATATATAGAATGAGAGTGAAATACTACCAATTGCTGTATTGTATATCAGTCCCCAGGTTACATCTATTAGAGTCTCAGCTCTCCCTAACTAGGATATATACATGAACATGTTAAGTATCATACTGAATTATTTATAGAATGAGATGCATGCTATAGAGATAAATACTTGGGAATTTGCACTAATGTGGACTAGTTCTTCCTCATAGCCCTATTTCACCAAATTTTCCTTCTTTGTAATGGTGGTTCGAGGTAATACAATTTATAAGCATCTAGAACTGCCTTAGTTCAACCAAACAAATATCTAACTAGTTGCTTACGCAAACATGACATTAGCACTGGTTGTAGCTAGATGGGATCTCCTGTAGCAGGGAAACCTGCTCTGTCTTGTCCCCAGCACAGCAAATAGTAGAGCAAACAACAGTATTACGGAATATCCTGCCCCTGTGATGGTGACGCTGAGAAAAATCAAGTACCTGTAACAAATGATATCAAAGACTGTTGGAGAGCACTTGCAACACAGGACAGGGCATGCTGAAGGAAAGCACCTGCCATATATGATTCAGTACACTGTAGGAAAGCACCACATCCTATGACAGTTAGAGCCACCTACTGCAAAGAGAGCACTTGTAGTAGATGGCAAACGACTAGGTAGCAGAGTGGTTATAATAAGTAACGATTCATATGTCACAGGATATTTAAAGACCTACACTATCTTATAGTGCTTTGATTGAGCTGTCCTTGCTTTCAACCAAGATATTCTTCCACGTTCTATGAAGTCTGTGGCAGTGGAAATATACTAAAATTATTAGAGCAGATACATTAACATATATAATAATATACCTATTAGCAATAGACATGTGACACTATTGTCTATAAAGCTCACCAAGTCTATACTCTACTATTAGATAACTCACTGAGTCTATATATATAACTCGCCGAGTCTATACTCTACTGTTTATTATATAACTCACCGAGTCTATACTCTACTGTCTATGATATAACTCACTGAGTCTATACTCTACTGTCTATGATATAACTCACCGAGTCTATACTCTACTGTCTATGATATAACTCACCGAGTCTATACTCTACTATCTATTATATAACTCACCGAGTCTATATATATAACTCACCGAGTCTATACTCTACTATCTATTATATAACTCACCGAGTCTATATATATAACTCACCGAGTCTATACTCTACTATCTATTAGATAACTCACTGAGTCTATATATATAACTCACCGAGTCTATACTCTACTGTTTATTATATAACTCACCGAGTCTATACTCTACTGTCTATTAGATAACTCACCGAGTCTATACTCTACTGTCTATTATATAACTCACCGAGTCTATACTCTACTGTCTATGATATAACTCACCGAGTCTATACTCTACTGTCTATGATATAACTCACTGAGTCTATACTCTACTGTCTATTATATAACTCATCGAGTCTATACTCTACTGTCTATGATATAACTCACTGAGTCTAAGCTGTACTGCACTTCGTATTGACTACCATCTGCCCTTATTTTCGACTCGACATCTGACACAGCTCTACCTACGGGACTCAACATTAGTAAATCATTTAACATTCTCTGGCATTCCTTTATCTGTAACAACACATTACAGTGTTACTAATGCTGTACCAGTAACAACACATTACAGTGTTACTAATGCTGTACCAGTAACAACACATTACAGTGATACTAATGTTGCAAATACTCATAACATTACACCATGACATAGCATACCATTATAGTTAAACATTAAACTGTTTTATACCGTATAAAAAGTGCAACTGTTTCTCGTTTATGTTCACATTCAATGGATATTTTGAACTGTAGGAGTGAATGAGTGAGAAGATATACATACATACCACATCTAAGAGTTGGTCTACTTTGATAGCTAGTAACATCCTATCAGCCTCTTCTAGTGCATCTCTTATACCTTCTATCTGGTGTATAGCAATGGATATAGTAGTGGACATACAGTAGTATTGGACATAGAGTGGACATGTAGTAGTAGTGGACATACAGAGGACATACAGTAGTATTGGACATAGAGTGGACATGTAGTAGTAGTGGACACACAGTAGTAGTGAGTGGACATACAGTAGTGAGTGGACATACAGTAGTAGTGGACATGTAGTAGTGAGTGGACACACAGTAGTAGTGGACATATACTAGTAGTAGTGGACATACAGTAGTGATAGTGGTCATACAGTAGTAGTAGTAGTGGACATACAGTAGTTATAGTGATCATACAGTAGTAGTGAACATACAGTAGTAGTGGACATACAGTAGTAGTGGACATACAGTAGTAGTGGACATATAGTAGTGATGAGTAGACACACAGTAGTAGTGGACATACAGTAGTAGTGGACATATAGTAGTAGAGGACATACAGTGTAGCAGTAGAACACAATGATATTCTCTCATGTACACTAGAGTGTTATCACATATTATATAGATTGTGACCTGCTCACTGATACTGCAGACAGTCACCTGAGGTATATTATATACATAGAGGTCAGGCAAGTGTAATCATGAAACTGTAGCTTAGTCCTAGAGCTATGGCACCCCTGACAATAATACAGGAAGTCTTACTCACCTTTGGTAATTCAACAGGCACAGACATATAAGGATCACAGGTAGTAACTCCTAAGGCTCTACACTCATCTCTCAGCTGTATTAGCCTAGAATCCAATAGCTGCACCTGTTCATCAACCCCTTCTATGAGGGTGGAAGTGGCATCCAGCACATCATATACCCCAGATCTCAGTTTAGAGAGACGGGCTGCACTGACTGTACGGGGAGACAACTCGTATGTTTAACAACTAACAGCAATGTGGAATAAAGGACAAGCTGTACCACATCATACAATCTATTATGAAGTTGTCTCCTCTTTTCTTAATTCATAACAAGGGAAGATAACTTCTTACTGTATGTTAATTATTACAATGCTGTGTCCATCTGCTTTCACATTACACACTATTAGGTATATGCAGTATAAATAGACTGTAGTACATACCTTCTATCTCACCCACACTGCTATTAATCACTCTAGAATATTCCGTATAAGATATCTTGCCTTTGATGATGTTCACCGAACCTACAAGAATACACATTGTGTATGTTATAAGGTAACATGGTGTGGGTCAGCTGACATTTACTAGTATATGCCATCTATAGGACGTCTGTTATGACGATATCTATCGTAACACAAGGATTGTTATACACATACATGTCATTGCCCTCATCACCAGGCCTATCACATACACATAGTAAGTACAAGTACTAGGCTAATATTATGTCATAGTAGGCGATGCAGTAGCCCAGTCCACTTGATCTATGTGGGGTCAGGATACTATTGGTCGAGCAGGCTTGAGGTTAAATACTATTCAACGCCAATATCCGATACAATACTATCCATACAACACTATTAGATATCAGCACTGGATATTGGATTTTGTAAACCCTAGTATTGGACATTGGTATTGTATATATGGGCCATGCCAGGCAGATGTCAGCGAGTAATGGTCCCAAGACTGAGCTCAGGGTCATAGGTTAAGTATCTTGCCATGGTAGTAGGTGAGCTCTTCCAATGCGAACCAAACTCTCGTTGTTCACACTAAACAAGACCAGACAATACTATGCTAGTGGATAAGACAGACAGACAGACAGACAGACAGACAGACATACGGGCAAAGTATATGATTGGTCATATGAGAAGGAAGTTACTCACCCTCATAGTTTACCAGCTGCTTGAAGTTCAGCGTAACGTATTCATTGAGGAAGTACTTGGAGTCTGCAGCAATACCCTCTCTGTATAGCTGTAGATCATCCAGTGCAATGAGGCTAACGTTAGCCAGAGTACCTACCCCGTATTTAACTACAGGGTCTATTGCTTGCTGAAACAGTATGGTACTTGGTCTACAACATAGAGTATGATACTCAGTCTATAACATAGAGTACGGTACTCAGTCTATAACATAGAGTATGGTACTCAGTCTATAACATAGAGCATGGTACTCAGTCTACAACATAGAGTATGGTACTCAGTCTATAACATGGAGCACGGTACTCAGTCTACAACATAGAGTGGTACTCAGTCTACGTACCTCAAAAGGAGACACTACAATATGTAGATTAGACAATAAAAAAGGTTTTACATGTACTTCCAGCTCTAATATACTTTCAGTTTTCACAAAACGTGATAAATAGTGTTTCCATACAGGATTTATACTTACAGTATGATGAGACAACTCCCAACAAAAACCATGCTGACACCCCATTTTCCAAGTTGACTATGTTGTTTGAGGCTAGACTTAGTAATCGTCTTCTCCTTCTTATAGCATTGAACATATATGAGAAAGGTGAACGTGACAAGTCCGAGCAGAAGGATAAGTAGAACTGGTAGAGTGATCACAGCTTGAGACCCCATCAGCTACAATATAACTACACCCCATCAGCTACAATATAACTACACCCCATCAGCTACAATATAACTACACCCCATCAGCTACAACATAACTACACCCCATCAGCTACAACATAACTAGACCCCATCAGCTCTTTGGGGTTTAACATAGAACTTAGAATTTGATCTATTAATATGAGTCAAGTACTATATAACTTACACTCCAAAATCCTTTCCTTTCTCCTACTCCAAATCTACTTCTAATCCAATCTGAAATAAGATACAACCATATATATAGCATATAAAGTGCAAAATCCATAGACTTTGGATACATCTACAGCAAACAAGTGTAGACCAGTTACCCGTAACTAGTTGTATATGAATGTAAGCCATTGTGTACAACATGTACTATGACTGTAGTACATTACAAGGATAATGAACTACAGGTTACAACATATTATACGTAAGTGTAGTATACTGATTACCCCAAGGAAAGTGATGCGCATAGTGAGAGAGTACAAACGTGGTGGTGATATTAGCTCCCCTTGTCAGTATTCCAGCTCCCAGTAGTTCACCATGTTTGGACTTATCTGCCCAATATTCTGGCAGCGAATAAGAGACAACTACAGGAAGTATAACACAATGTTAACACTATGATGACAGTAGACTGGGTCCCAATCACTCCAGCAAAAAGAATTGGTTGGTTGGTGAATGATTACCCATGCAGACCATGGGCTGGAAGCATGTCCCCCAGATGCATTACCTGCACAAGTTCTGCAGGTAATTACCAACAAGCCAATTAATCTTTCAGAGATGTTGGAACTTGGGAGACAGAATATTACAAATCAACAAAGGCGATGCAGAGTCACAGGCTGATAACATTAGCAAGAAATAACTGTCACTTATATCTATCAGGTACATCAGACCCATGACCTATATCTATCGGGTACGCTATACCTATGACCTATATCTATCAGGTACACTATACCTATGACCTATATCTATCAGGTACACTATACCTATGACCTATATCTATCAGGTACACTATACCTATGACCTATATCTATCGGGTACGCTATACCTATGACCTATATCTATCAGGTACACTATACCTATGACCTATATCTATCAGGTACACTATACCTATGACCTATATCTATCAGGTACACTATACCTATGACCTATATATCTATCAGGTACACTATACCTATGACTTATAACTATCAGGTACGTTATACCTATGACCTATATCTACCACATACATACCTGTGTCTTCAGGGGGAGCCCAGGGAGCATTCTGTAACTGAGCTAAAGACTCTGTCATGTTTAGTAATATTGTAATATTGTTGATTAGATACTGTCAAATAAGATCACACCAGAACGTTTCTCTTCACACTCAGGGCGTGGCTAGGTGGAGGGTAAATAAGCAATGCTAGTTGGACCCATAGTACGTTACACAGTTATGACTAGTACACAAAACTAACCACTATTGGAAAAACTGCATAGCACTTTTAAATTCAAACCATTTTGGAAATCTGAAATATTTAAAATAATAACTATTTTATGCCATAATGATTGTACAGGAGATGTTTATTTTATAAATTTTGCATTCTTTGAAATAGTACTCCAGTGAAAATTATACATGGCCCTTTTAGCATTTCTTTAGTATAAATAGACAAGTCTATAAAAAACTCTCTAGCTATATAAATTTAACTGATCTACAGAAAAAGTGTTTACTAATGATGTTGATGATCCATAGCAAACCTACAGCACTATATTATCATCTCACAATAATATCTATGATTTATGCTCTACATGATTGTTTCGAGCCATTCCAAGGATGTACGAGTGCTGCAAATATACTTGCCTATAGTGTGCATCTAATGTACATCGGAGTGTATCTTGGGTTGCAGACGAACTTCTAACTCTATACCCGTGGTGACTGTCAATATTGGAGGAGATACAATGTCTGGAACAATGTGAGGAGTTATGGTTGTAGTAAGTTCTATCAGTATATTTACCACTCCACTTACTACTGGTGTACTGTCTATTAGCATAGTGGGCTCTATCAACCAACTGGTCAGGCTTGATACAAGCATCCTCACCCCCTTTAGAATGAATGTGTGACTTCTTGTAATTTGAAGAGTTGTCTGACATTGTTGATTTTGTAGCATTCCTTCCTGTCGTTTCCCATTGGCTTACCAGATCTCGACCATTTACTTCTGACTTGGATGTAGTTACAACATTGTTTGCAGAGTCTGCGGTATATTGTCTAACTGTAGACTTAGCTCTACAATCAGTTTCACAGTTAAATATCTGTGAAGAACTCTGGTCTTTATGCTGATCAGCTTGCAGAGTTTGAATAAGAGAAGAAACTGAGTGGATTGGAGGCTTTCTGATAGAAGAACGAGTGACGTCTGCTTGTGCAACGTCTGCCTGTGTGGCGTCTGCCTGTGTGGCGTCTACCTGTGTGGCGTCTGCCTGTGTGACGTCTGCCTGTGTGACGTCTGCTTGTGTGACATTTGCTTGCTTAGCGTCAGACCCTATTTTCTGGGTGTTATTCCCCACAACTACATTGGTGTTGAGGAAATGTTTACACTTCTCAGGATTTTGAACAAAGTCTAAAGCTTCCTTAAGTGAGTTAAATGGAGGACGATGAGAGATTATCTCCCTTGAGACATGTTTGTTACTCACCACAGGAGTTATGTTCTCCTTATTTTCCATGTCATTATCAGTAACCTCATTACTATTACCAGCAGCAGGCACTGCCTTCACCTCACCACTACTCATTCTATGTGCACTGGTATTGTCACACCTGCTTACCACTTCCTGTCTACAACCAGACTCGAGGGGCGGATGCAGTTTGTTTGTGATTACATTCCTAGTTAGACCTACGGAGTGTAATTCACCAGTCTCTTCTCTCCTCCTGCCACCATTTACATGTCTATTCTCCATAGCTGCTACAGGTATATCCCCAGAGTTACACGCAGCATTGGAGGTTATGGTAGCCTCAGTTCTAGTTGTATGACGTTTACCACCTCCACTGTTAGACTCAACATTAGCCTCAGTACCTCCACTATTAGAGTGTATTATATTGGGTTCTATAGTCTTCTCATCCTCTCTCTTGTTGATTATCTGAAATGATTCCACCTGAGCCACTCTCTTAACATCCAAGAGTTCCTGAGGATTCTCAATGAAGTCTACATCCAGTTTCTCTATAATGATAAAGAGTATCACTTATAGTATGCTAGGCTCAATGTAATGAAGGAGTAAACAGAAAAATAACCATAGTTTCTTACATATCAAGAAATGACGGGCGTCATGGGAGATGTCCACCATTTCTTTGACTGGTTATAAACAGGTTATACATTCCATATTACCAAACAAACTAATCTCTGATCGACATCCAATTTTTTTTAAATAAAATATTTTTGATTTATATAAATCTAACAATACTAAGTTGAATTATCCTAAAAATATACATTTATTTGTAAACTAAATCCTTACACTAATGTTTAGACTCTAGACTAGTAGATCACATTCCTCCTTTCTACCAGTTACAGACAATAATTTATAGTAAACAGAATAGGCCTACACCAAATTCCTTATTATGTTTAGTACCTCATACAGACTGAATGCCAGAATAACAAAACAATGAAGGTGCTAATCAACTAATTAAATAAAAGTGTTTGGGTGAAAAAGCTAAAACCTAAACAAAGACAAAGACAGATGAGCTCATCTCTCAGTGAATGATATTGGTGTGACAACTCCTTATAGACATCATGAGAAGTGGTCTAGGAGTTATCTGCACATGTAAGCTGTCATGGCAGCGTAAAGTAACATACCTGGTAGCGTAAAGTAACATACCTGGTAGCGTAAAGTAACATACCTGGTAGCGTAAAGTAACATACCTGGTAGCGTAAAGTAACATACCTGGTAGCGTAAAGTAACATACCTGGTAGCGTAAAGTAACATACCTGGTAGCGTAAAGTAACATACCTGGTAGCGTAAAGTAACATACCTGGTAGCGTAAAGTAACATACCTGGCAGTGGTTGAATGGTTGTGTTGATAAGCTCTGCTATCTTGTCGAGTTTGACAGACTCTGCTTGAGTGTACAGAGTAATAGCGGCACCTTTAGCCCCAAATCTACCAGCTCTACCCACACGATGTAGGTACGTCTCGTGGTCGTATGGCAAGTCCAGGTTAACTACTAGGTCTATTCTATCAGCATCAATACCTCTAGAGGTCTGCAGGTAACAGAACGCCATAGTAGTTATACAGAATAGCTAACCTACAGTACTGAATACGTGCTACAGTAGAGCTACCTGTATATACAAACACCTGTATAATTGTCTTACACTGTACACCGGTTATACTACCTGTGGTTCAGTAATTCAGTGGATACAGCGGATACAGTGGTATAGTGGTACAGTGGATACAGTGGTATAGCGGTGCAGTGGATACAGTGGTATAGTGGATACAGTGGTTCAGTGGATACAGTGGTTTAGTGGATACAGTGGTTCAGTGGATACAGTGGTTCAGTGGATACAGTGGTATAGTGGTTCAGTGGATACAGTGGTTCAGTGGATACACTCACCAGATCTGTAGAGACTAGGATCCTGCAGTCATACGTCTTCAGTTTAGTAATAGCCTTAATTCTGTCTTCCTGTTCCTGAGAACCAGCAATGTGGGTGGTAGGCCAACCCCTCGACTCCATCAACTTACTCAAGTTTTCAGCTCTATAACACACAATATAGACTTGACCTAATTAAATAATACGCAGACCTAAGGGAGCAGCCCTGGCTTAGGGGTTAGAATGCTGAGCTTTCATGCTGAAGGTTCCAGGTTCGAATCCGGTCACGGTGGTGTTAGGAAGAGCATCCAGCCATAATTGCTCCTGTGCCTCAATAGTCCTTGGGGGCCATGCAAAGCATGGCTTCAAGGCACCTCCTCTACCCCTGCCAAAAAAGGCCATGTCATGTGGGCCTTTTCTCACAGGAAGTTGGCCAGCACGGGCACCTGGCAGTGCAAGCTGCCAGGAGCTGGTCACGTCGAGGAGTATAAGCCGGTGAGTTTTTTTAATATTACGCAGACCTAGTTAATACACAGTGGAGTATATATACACTGACCTAGTTAATACACAGTAGAGTATATATACAGTGAGCTAGTTAGTACACAGTGGAGTATATTATATACACTGACCTAGTTAATACACAGTAGAGTATATAAAATATACACTGAGTTAGTTAGTACACAGTGGAGTATATATACACTGACCTAGTTAAGACACAGTGGAGTACATTGTATGTATATACTGACCTAGTAATGAGGTTGGAGAAGACAAGGCACTGCTGAAAGTTTGTATGTGAGAGTATATCTACAAGAGCCGTGACCTTGTTATCATAACTCTCCTTGGCTACACTTCCATCACCCACCAGCTTCTTGTACTGCCTCACACCTACAGCCCACACAGCATAAAGTATATGATTGCATCTATTGGTTTAAATACACAAATAGTATACTCATACAAATATAGTACCCACAACCCAACATATGCAGTACATCGGCTCCTTTCACAGCCCGCATTGTATGGATCATTCTTATTCTTTTTTCCCTGCCTTTTTATCACTTGTGACATAAAAAAATAAATTATACCTATAACCTACACCATATAGATATTAATACTAATACTGGCATTAGTACTAATAATATTATGTACCATATTATGTCTATGCTGCACATACTGAAGGTTATATTATGGGAGCGAGTGAAATCAACAACTTCAAATAATTATGCTACTATATGTTCAGCGCAACCAGGCTAAATAACTCCTTTATTCCAGGGGCTTTGTTTGCGTAAGTACCCTTTGGCAAAAAAGTAGTAAAACTGCGTTCAATCAAGGATACCGTTAATGCTGGTTTAATTTGACCAATTCTTTAATTTAATTCAAATTAATTTAATGCAGTATGGTATGAAATGTTTACCTATGAAACTATTTAATGGTAAGTAAGTAATATAGCTTCCATAGATTGTAATCTTTTATAGCTTTCTCACTGGTTTAGCTCAACTCCAACATGCTTATGCATTGGAGACTGAGTGCCAATAGTTTAAGAATGTGTAATCGAAAATCACTGTAAAAATGTATTAAGTTGACAACTTTTATCGTAGCCCCTATATTGCTGAAATGTACCCCTAGATACTCCAGGTTGGAAACCCCTGCTCTATTCCTCAATCACCTGGCAAGGTGTAGATACTTGTGTTGTACTACTCAAACATTTACTAGGATCTCTGTATACATGTAAATATATCACATTAACAATATTATGAGCTTGTTTTAATTACAATTATGAAAACAAATTGCACATTTCAGGCAGAATGTAACAAATATTTGTGGTTGATCTATAAATCAGTCTAAGAACTTCAATGTGACAGTTTTTACGACCAAACAGTAAATAAATTAAAAAGGATTAACACTCAGGGATGGTTGGTTATAAATAATGATACTATAATCATGCAGCCTGCACTCACTAATCACAGTAAATGTGTAACGTTTCACCCCTCTATTGTAAATTGTTATTCACCTACGCGTTTCTGTTTATAGAAGTATGTTGCTGCATTGAACGTGTAGCATCGGTGGTTCAGTGGTAGAATTCTCGCCTGCCACGCGGGAGGCCCGGGTTCAATTCCCGGCCGATGCATTTTTTGCACAGAACAAATTTTTTTACAGGACAATTATATTGTTATTATAAATAGACATAAACAATGATGTATAAATTAAATACACAACGTATAACTACTATTTTTGCTATATTGTGAACTCTGGTGGTTTATAAAAAGGCATCAAGGTTACAAGCCACAGGTCATGGCCAAATGGACTGTATGAGCCACATGGCAGAAAATTATGTAGTCAAAAAATCAAACAGTCAAAGATAGAATCTAAGTACGATGTACTTACCAATAAGTACTGGGTCATTAGAATTGAGTCTAACAAATGTAGGGTTATGCATGTAGTTACAGAGGTGCTGTACCAATTCCTCCGTGTATGTGGCTGACGCTGCTACCAGCTGCTTGCTCTCAGGTAAGCCTGAATATACCCAGCTAGATATAGGAGAGGAGTAACAAATTACTCATAAATTGGTGATATTCTTCCACTTTCACAAATACAGAAGCAATTTATGTGCCAAGCAAACGACAAACAAGTTTGAAACAATGCCCATCAAAGCCTGCACACACATGCCACAAAGTAACATAGTATATTATAGATATGTTATTGAGAGACACAATGTGTGCACAGTGTCACCAAAGTGAATCCATAAACATCAAACTTACTTGATTTGGTCCTGAAAGCCCTCCTCCAGCAGCTTGTCTGCCTCATCCAATACAAACAGTCTAACTGAACTAGTGTCAAGAGCTGATGATGTCATCAGGTGCTTTACTCTACCTGAATATATGACAACAATACAACACGCACTAGCAATGGCTCCCCACAGCAGAGTCTATAAAGACTGGTTAAACACATATACATTTGTCCCCTCTTGTGTAAGGTGAAAGAGCACCAATGGGTTGGGCTGTGTAACTCTAATTCTAATTGCATAGTATTGGGTGACATAGACTGGGTTTCCATGGTTCGAACTCAGTGCAGTTTAAGCTCAGCTCGAGCCATCACTCAGCTCGCACTCATTTAGTGAGCTCAGTCAGTGCCTACTCTCAGCTGACTATACTATGCCAACGATTAGTGCGAGCTATTATTAGTTCATGCGATGGCTTAGTACGCACTGCTAACCACCATACTTGCCAAGTGTCCCGGGTTTCCCGGGACACCCCCGGGATTTGAAAATTGTCCCTACCCTGTCCCAATGTCCTGATTTATACCCCGGGAATTAGAAAATTGCTGCTCCAAAAATTTTTTTATCATTTCCTTTGGATTTTCCAAAACATTGACTGAAAAAGGGTTGAGCGTCGCAAATTCTGGGGAATTTTTGCTAAATATAATATGCTACACACTGTTTATTTTTGAAGTAGTTCGATGTCTAGTGACCGTCGTGTCTATGCCAATTGCCACTAGTGATAGCCCAAACTCCGACTAATTCCTGAGCTATATTGGCAGGGTACCAAAGCCTCCCCAACAGTGAATAGCTATTTTATATAAACGCTCTAATGTCAATGACGACCACCGCGCAAATGAAAATTCACTCATTGATATTATAATTATTATTATTTGCTTGTACAAATAATGTTTCCATTATTTGTCTATTGGATGTTAATTTAGCTGTTAAGCCAAACAATTCTCACAGTACAGACAAGCAAAAGACTCGGCAATTTTCAAGTTTAAAATCGATGGGTCAAATTCATTTATTTTATTTCTAAAAGTAAATTAGGTTTTTAATGTCAATATTATCATTATGCCTTCTGCACCCTCTAGTATTACTGATGGTGGTACCAATGACATAGCCAGGCACACCATGACCCAAAAGCTAATCAAAGCTGTTGTCTGAAAGCTGTCACGTCATCTAAAAGCTTAGAAGATTTGTTTATTCTCAATGATTCTGAAGTTCAAAAGACAGGCTTACATTATGACTATAGTTTTTAATATAATAATTATAAACTTAACTTATGAAAATACTGAATTATTATTATTATTATTATAATTCAGTGTTTTCATAAATAGAGCTATTTATATGTTTATAATTTAATAAAATGAAACAAAAATTTGGTTTCTAATAAATTTTTATGTTGTAGCAAGTTTTATAGGTCTTCTTTAGATAATCCAACCTAAAGCACTCTTTGCAATTTCATTCCTATTCTAATTCTTCCCACCATTTTAAAACCATTCCAATATGCACGTAATATGAACATAATTTTGACCACTAGAGCAGCATACAAATATGAGTGAAATTGTCCTAACTACTGTCATTTTAGTGGCTCACAAAAAATATTTTGAATGCGGGAGGGCGCTCCTCTGCCCCTCCCACACCCTTTCTGGCAGCCCACTACGCGAGCTGGCATGGCCTGCGGCCATGTCGTCCGTCCTCCCACTAGTCCGCGCATGTGTCCAGATTTTTTACCCAGGTTACTTGGCAAGTATGCTAACCACAGCTATAATTAGTTCGAACTGTAAGCTAGTTCGAACAATGGAAACGTAGTAATATTGAGTGGTCAACTTGTAGCACAGTGAAACAAACCACAGGGTCAAACTATGAGGAAGATCGTTTACCTGGAGTGCCAATAATGATATGCGCCTTCTTCACCTTATCCTTATCCTCCTTGAATGAGAGACCACCAATAGCAGAGTGGCAGACCAAGTTCTTCATGGCACTGCCCAGCCCTTTCACGACTTCCTCTATCTGTAGAGCAATCTCCCGAGTGGGGGCCAACATCAACACCTGAGCAGAGTACAGCAAACATCAATACCTGAGTCGGGGAGTACAACAATCTGGAGTATATTAGAGAAATCCTAATCTTGTCTCTATGTTTAGAAAATAATTACTAACTGGTGAACTGACCATCCCCTCATTTAGTACAAAAATGTATGTAGAATGTACATTGTAGTATACTAGTTATGGATTGAATAGCCAGGATTGGCCCATTATTTTAATAACAAACATAGATATAAATATGTACCACAGCCCTTTCTATTGCCAAAACCACACCCCTTTCCCAAGTACCTGTGGAGATCTAACAGCCAGGTCAACTGATTCCAGAGCGATAATTGAGAAAACGCATGTTTTTCCTGTACCAGACTTGGCTTGCACAACCAGATCTGTAACACAATATATTACATGTTTCTTGAAGCGATCAGGCCCACATACAACTATGACGTACTGTATCTCACGGAGCATGTTTGCTGAGTAACTAAACTGGGTAGTATATGACTGAGCTAGAACCGACAGAGAGATGTACTTAAATGTATATGATAGATACAACCATCAATATGGACAGTAGAGAATGAATAGTGCTCACCAAGGCCACACCTCCCAAATGGTATGGCACTGAGCTGTATTGGGGAAGGCTTTTCAAAACCAGATCTACTTAAACCCTTTATCAAGACATCATCGAGACCAAGATCAGCGAATGTGACGTTCTCATCCAAACATATGTCTTCTGTCCTTGCCTTCACCTCATGCTTGTGAGCGATTTTTATATGGGTTTGTCCAATGACATCGGGCGAGGAAACAACTGCATTGACACTCAGTTGAGAATCCATGAACATCTATACCCTAAAACTATACATTGTCCACTAGCTAAAGATAACAAATCAAAGCCGATAGATCAAGACATAGGTTTGACCAGAACAATGTCAAGTCAAAATGGTATGCAATCATCCAATTAGAGAAGGTTCCCCACTGCTTTTATTACTCGGCTAGATATATCTGAGACAAGGCATTATAGCAAGTGTATACCTAGACAATAAGGTTGCGTGTTAGCTTCACTCAGTGAAGCTAGCTAACACCAAACTCAGGCTATATCACTGACTAATTGAAAATAGATGTTATGAAACCTTGAGAGAAATGGTAAAAGCCCTACATGCACCTATTTGAAAACTTTATTTTCTTTGTTATACTAAATTATTTTAACAAGCACAGTGACAGTGTACAGATTCCAAAATTGTATAACTTGACATACAGGTAGTTTGGGTCAATATTTTTCTCACTATCACTGTAACTAATAGGCCTACACGCTTCTATTTTTATTATTATTGTACATGAAAATATAAAATTATAATTTTATATTATATTTCAAAAAGAATAACAATGCAATCCAGTTACGATCAACATTCAATCACCATCAGAGGAAAGTAAATTTACTTGGGCTGTAACCTCTGGAGTGCCCCAAGCCCATAAGAGTAGGCATAATTAATAATATAACCAACACAAGCAAAAAAGATCTTATTGGGAAAATTCAATTGAATAAGTTCTACACCATGATAGTGGACTGCCTATTCTTTGAACTGCAAATTGCTCATGCTTTTTTTGTAGTGAACTCTAGTTCACAGAAGGTTTTACTGACCGTTGACCTGTTAAGTAATCTACACTATAAATAAAACGGGTGGAAACGAGTCCCAGACGTTTGAGATTTGGATTGAGGGCTAGAGTTAGTTTGATTTTGCGCGGCTTCTGAGTAGTAAGGTCTCTTTGTATCCTTTCACACAAAACTTAGCGTTGTGTTTGCTGACGAATTCTGCGTATTATCCAGTGCGTCATAACAACCACCCTCACAACAGAACATATGTGTTCAATCACGCCAGCGCTAAACATGTCCGCCTCCATGGCTGAAACTGAAATACATGTTTTGAGAATACCATGACCAAGGAGTACTCCTTGCCATGACCAAAGACATCTTTTGCCATGACTATTTACAATAACCATACTCAAGTTTTGGATTTTTTACTTCTGGTAGTCAGAAAAAAATTGTAGATCTTAGCTCCGGAGGTTCGATGTGCTGTTTAAAATGAGGGAACATAAGAGAGATAATTATAATAATATCATTGTCATAATCATAATCATAATGAATGATAATGATGATATTTTTTGTTGCAAACAATAACAATAATTCAATATGAATAGAATATTTATATTCATATTGCGTTGTGGCGTCAGCTGTAACCCTGATGTCAAAGAAAATAAAATAAAAATTTACAAATAATATATAATAATAATGAGAGTAATAATAGTTAAAATAATAATATTTAATATTAATAATATTAAATTAATATAATAGTTTTAATTCATTCTAAAAATTATATAGTATATTATTTGTAATAAAAATAGTTGTTAACGTTAAAGTTTTTATTTCGCTTCTGTGATATGTTTTCTTCCCTTCAAGCGACGAATCATCCTTACTCCTTAATTCATCACCATTTCTAGTGGGGCGCCTCGATTTCTTGACCTGTGGAAAGGTCCCATGCACAAGAAGCGCATTCATATTCTAGAGGAGATGGGGAAGGTATAGTGATTTTATGCAATCACCCTTGCTTTCTCAGGTACACAGTAGAGAGCTTTTTTGATCATTCCAAGTTTTTATGGCATTATTGATTTTATCTGCTACTATTATGAAATATCAAATCTGACAGGAGTAAGCTATCACACCAAGGTATTTGCAGTGAGCTGTGTTACAATATAATTTACATTTACATTATTTATTGGAGTTTTCTGAAAGTCTACAGATATCGTTTGTTAGAAGTAACTTGTTGACCACACATATAAATATATATTAGCCTATAATACAACTTATAGGAGAGAATAATTAAATAATAAACAGAGAAAAAAAGGTTAATACTTGAAAGTATGTACAACTGAGAAATATAAAAAAAATGGAGCTCCATTCATACTGATTAAGCTAAATCACCAGATCAACGTTGAGTCCAGGCAGACTCAAACATAAAATGCCCGTTACAGAATAATGATAAAAGATGCGTCAGTAGAGTAAAAAGATACGCAATATGGGAAAGAAGGTGTTGTTCCAGGATATCAATTGGTACATACATAACTGCCTGATCAGTGTCACAGCCAGCATTTCCGGATTCCGCACTGTCGGATCAAGAGATACTAGCACTCTTTCTTAATTACAACAGGAAGAAAATGGAGCTCATTGTCCCCCCCCCCCCCCCCCACACACACACACACACAGATACATGTAGTCGATTTCTTGTGGGTAAACATACTCGGTGATCTTTTGCCCACATGATAAGCCTGACTGGCTTGTTGTGTTACTATTTTAACAGGTGCTTGCTTACCTAGGACAATCGGAGACCTAACTATGACGTCACAATCGTTAGAGAGCAACAGGCAAGTGATACTCACCTGAAACCTGCACTGAAAGCCAAAATACTTTTCTTGTCACTACTGGTTTGTACGTATGAAAGATTTTCCAAATAATATATTCTACTGCTCTACATGAGGCACACCCCTTAGGTGGCCTACTATGACGGTCTCTTCAACCGGACAGGTCAAACCAAAATAATGCAATGAAATTGATGGAATTAAAATTTTTAAACTAGCAGACATAACGTCATAAACTGATTGCATTGTTAAATTTATTTTCATAATATTATATGGTTGGATAGAGACTAGTCTCAAATTCCACGGTGTTTTATCTCTCCTGTAGTGAAGGTCCCAGTTCAAAAATGTAAAAAAGTAAACCTGTGTCAGTATAGCGAACTGGGCCAAGTATTTTCGTTGGCTGATTCAGCTAGGACAGTCTAATGGCCCAGGCTGGGCAGTATTCAATAGATTTGGTAACTCCGGTTTCATCGGCTCTTGTGTGATGTCTGATATTGAACTAAGTTTTAGCCGGCAGCGAAGTATTTGTGAATAAATATCTATTTTCTCTCTCATGCAATAAAAATTGTGTTTATTTGTTGACAAAAAATGTTTTCATCAGATTGCAATGCCAACCTCCTCTAGCAAAATTAACTCCATATTAGCATTACGGGTTGAGATTGTAGGAGTCTCTTGTGACGCGTAGAATAGGCGCAAATGAATAAGTTCCGAAATTGTCTTCTCCATATTTGCTCAGCACTGAAAATTTAGCTTGTTTGAATAGTGAATAGACCCATACTTGCCAAGTGTTCAGATTTTGTCAGGACACCTCCTGGTTTTTGTGTCTGTCCCTGCTAACTGTCCAGCTGTCCTCATTTTTTGTCTATGGTGAAAATGTTATCAAACTTCATAAAACCCATGGTACAGCTTAAAATAGGTCATTTACTTTGAAGAAAATATTTGAAACTTGCCAAATAGTACTAAAACGGATAATTTGATGCTTATTAGAGATAATTTTTATTCAAATAAAATACACCCAAACTAACTTTTGACCAGACGAAACCAGATTTTTGGCCTTTGCTCCTTGGCTAGTATACATTGTAGATAGGCCATGACCAATGTTACTCCAACATCACCTATGGGCAAGAAGCGTGAGATGCTGAGTGCTGTTTATAAATTGTCACACAGCCTGAAACATATTATGCTGCAATAAACAATATATGGAAAAAAAATCATCATTTCAAGGATGGCACACCAGTTACTGGTTACATATGGTTTCTAACACCAATTCATAATAATTCCCACATGTTCAGTGTAGATGTATCACAATCATGTGCTTTTAGTGAAAAGATACAGAATAGGCTCATACCGCTCAATCACAGATCCCTATATATAGAGGGTCATGTAATATGTTGCAACTAATAATGGGTACACTTCATTCAATCAGAATCTGTTCTCTTTTGTTACTGACATTGTTTGCATTGCACAAGCCAGATTTCAACTGGCCATCTATTCAATTTAAGCCATGATGGCTTCTTGCCAAAAGTATGGCGCGACCTTTTCTTAAGCTCACAATAGAGGCAGCATTAGGTCACCTCTACATTGATTAGATTATATAATAACAATAATAGATAGTTCACCTAGTCCTTGGTTTACCTCTAATTTTCTAAGAGCAACTAGATAGCGCAGTGTTTTATTAATACATTGATACTTTAGCCTTGAAAATGTTCTAGAATCTAGATTGGTGCAGTTTGGACTTTGCACTTTGGACCAGTTGATCTTGTGATTAGTTGATTTAATACATATCAGGTTATGGTGATTCCACATTATTTATTTTTAAAGTAGTAATATCATTATGAAGTAAATAATCATACCAACAGAAAGTTAAAAAATAAAATAAAACTTCTTTATGGCCTAACGAAAAATTACTTAAACATAAATAATACGTGATATGACAATATAATATAGGAGCGTGATATAACAGTATAATTTAGAAGTGTGATATAACAGTATAATATGGAAAAAGGACTGCTTGAATCAATACTAATGAAATGATATAATCTGTGCCTTAAGTAGGCTAGAGGTAAGATGTTCTTTGTACACCGGGAAGAACGACGACGACGTTATGATTAGTAACGAGCACAAGCTTGTATGAGATTCATAGTTGGTAATATACATATAGCTGCCATCTGACTGCACAGGCACCACCACATGCCAGTATAAATTATGTAACTTTGTTCTCTGAGTTTCAGCTAGTGCTATAATATTATTCGTTCCTCCTGCAATATAATAGAAATCAATCAACATACTTATGCAGAACTGTCACTCTTTGTGCTCAAAGCCATTAGTGGCTATGTTTATAATTATATAGTACAAGATGAAAACAGCTAATTGATAATATTAATAATAATACATAGCCATCAATGGTATGTACAGTATATACTAAACTTACCACATTCAACATCCCAATCTTGTATTTCTGCAATAAAGTGGCAGCCCACGTCGAGTGGCCGACATCTTGAAAAACACCAGTGCAGTCTCTACCAGCGTGTTCCAGTATCATGTCTACACCACCTGGATGCTACAAACACCGAGTGAAATAATGTTATTACATGACATACATTGTACAATCAAATAATCATGTATTGGATCCTATTATTATTTATCAACTTTTGTACGTATGTGTACTTACTTCATACATAAAGTTGGTGAGATCATACACAGCATTGTCGACAACGACCCAACATGACTGAGCATCACAATGCTGTGCGACATCTTTCATACTGAACAGTCTCTCAATCACTTCCTGTCTACAGTGGCATGTGATTGCATGTTGCCCACCGGCTTCATTGCCGCAGCACGGAAGTGCACTATCAGTACGCCCTGTTAACATGAGCAATGCTGTTAGTAACTGTACTTTGACCACTGTCTAGCAGGTACAATATTGCACAATTATAATATATATATTAAACAACACCTGATATCATGTAAATATAAGACACTATAATCAGACATTCAAGTCCTAATAAGCTGTATAGCTACTGGTTACTGGGATGATAGAACTTGTATAGATTGATATCGTGAAATTATACCCATCCATTAGCAGTGGAATTTTCCATTCATTGGCCAATGACAAGTTAGATGAGAAAATATGGCAATGTGGCAGTTTGTCAATTAGGTTATTGTATAGGGACTTTCAATCAATGGTTAGTGAGGGATTCATTTCTAGTAAAAACAATATTGGCGTTTCACCTCTTGCTTTAAAAACCTGTTCCCAGAGCCCTATTAGTACCATGTGCCAGAACTCAAAAATTGGCCTACAGCAGTTTAAAATTAGATTATTTTACAAGGGACTTACCAGTAATGAAATTCTTCATCTGATCCAGTGTAGGTATGGTGTTGGAGAAGAGCATTGTGTTATTATCACAATCACCTTTGGCTAGACACGGTTTGATAATTATTCACAAAAACTGTGGATGTAGAGAGAAGCTCCTGATAATACTGTTTGCATATGTTGCTTATACTGATTAATGTCGGTACGGACTGCATATTTATACTATCCCTAAACTAGCCCGCAATCCTGCTCTGTGATTGGCTGATTGGACAACACCTCTTTAGAGTTGGACATTTGCCAACATTGCAGTACCATTCATTCATAATATTACACAGTGTGATATTTTGCTGTAGGATTATAATAATAATATGTAATTGCAGATTCATCGTAGATCAAGTGTTTTTCCAATAGTCAACCAATGGAAAATACCCACCTAGTCCTCTGAATTAGGGTTTGAGTAAACGGCTCCACTCTGGCCTGTCAAGTATCAATTGTTTACATATTTTATATAAATAACAATTGATTCACTAGATTACACTGGTTCCTGGCTACTCTTTGTTTGGATACAACATCTGGAGAAATGCCAACTTTCTGTGAATATTTATATCTGTATTTGCATTTTTAATTCAACTACAAGAATTTGTTTTCTCATATTGGCATGGCTTTGAATAGTAAATCTACAATAGTTCCAGTTTTAGATTAAAATTTCCATGACATGCTAGTCTTGAAGTTTGGCATTATTTTGGGTTGGGTCTCCTGTTATAACATCAACAGGTGAAGTTCAGTGCAATAACTGTAGTCGATATTTTAATATTGATTAATAAATTAATTTTGTACATTTTGAGTTAAGGCCATCTGAACACTAGCTCATTGGATCTACTACATGCATCAATACTCTCATCATGCTTTTACCCAGCACTTGATGGAAACATCAAACTACAGTGAATGAGGAAATTCCTTTCACATGACATGCAGTCACCTACATATAAAATGGGCTGCTGTGTGCAAGTGTAGTGCTTTTACATCAGTGTTGCCTGGGTAATTTAACTTGTGGCTATAATACAGGCATTGCCTACATTGCATAGCTACTTCATTCAAATGATGTTGTATATTATATTACATTCTGATAAATAAATAATTATCTTTAGCATGCAGGAAACCAGGCTAAAACACATTTTCTAGGTGGTAGTTAGAATATCCATACCTCTGGTTACAACCAAATATCAGGAAAACTAAACATGCACTTCAGTTTAGCCTATAGCTCAGCCCTTTTTGATGGCGCTAGGTGTTGATGACCAATTGGACAATCACCAGCAGCTGGCAAACTGCCAATTAACTAGGCCACTGAATTGGCAATGAACTCTTGGCAGCCTGAAATCAATCAAACCCTTTTGCTGGAACTAAATGACACTGTCTGGAATGTACAGCAGGACACAATGTTGGGTGGGTAGTAAGGGTAATAACTACAACTAATTATAATAATCATGATTACTGGGCAAATTCCATTAATTAATTCTCAGTCATTGACTACTACCTGCAAGGTGAAAGGCGAGCTGATGCAAGCTTGCAAAGATGCATGATGCAATGTCCACTGGCTGTACTCAATGTTCTAGAGAAAGAGAGATTAACCAATAGGAGTAGAGAATGATGCAAGGTTTTAGCTTTGAAAATCCAATGCTGATGAAATGCATAACTGAGGTACTCAATGTATTTACTAGACCATAAAAGAATGGTTTTAGTTCTACTATTTGCATACCTTTACATTCTCCTGCTATATAAACAATACTGTACTGAAAAACCTTTGTGTTTCAAAGGTCAACCTTTCACTATATTGAGTTCATATTTTTATTTAAACATGTAAAAATAAGGTGCAAGCCACTACCTCCTGCATCCAAAATTCAACTCCAATGCAAAAACATAAAATTTAGATTACACACAAAATCACCAAAGCTATGTAAGGTTTGAATGAAACCTAGTTGTTAAATATTAATATTAAATTAATTTTAATATTATATATAATACATTTTGACAAGGACTGCCTTTGACATAATCTCATCAACTATAAGTTGAAGATGTTGATGTTTTATGATATGCAGTAATACTAGGTGCATTTTTATTATTTTATTCCTTATATTTTGATACTAATCCTAGTATCATCAATAGAGGAAAAACAAATGGTAGAAAGCATAAGGAACCATTCAGTATATACATGTATATAAGAGCGGTCCCTTATGCTTTCTATTCGTTATTTCCTCTGGTGATAATACTAGGATTAGTACCAAAATATAAGGAATAAAGTCATAGAAATGCTTCTAGTCTAGTATATCAAGGACAAGTCGGTTTGTCACACTTAACAAAACAGTTATGACAGGTTGTTATTCAGCTGAGTTCCATACATGGTTGTGTTTCACTGTCTGTCAACACAAGAATGTTCAGTTGGAATACAGATTTATAATGTATACAGCCCTACAGTACATTAGTAGCCTACATGACTGTGCAGTTGGGCTGGAAAATGGGAATAGTGTAAGAAGGAAGATGTGAATTTCACATATTTCACAGCTAGGCAACTCAAATTATAATATTATTATCTTCATGCTTTGGTTATGAAAAATCTTTACTTTAATATTATTAAGACGACAAAGGATTTATAAACTACTAAACTACACGTCGTCTAAAATATATGGTGAATACTTTTTTGTTATGATATTCTATTAGAGCTCTCTGTAGAACCCAGTGGATCTCCCTGAATTAGTTTTTATTTCTTCTGCGTCTCCTGGTAAAGTAATATTATGTAATTATAACAATTTTAGAACTTGCTACACTCCAACGCATACTTTAGGCCTACAATGTGACGTATTGTATAGGTTACAAATATAAGTAATTTTTTTCTGCTGTTGTTCAATGTCTGTCATAAAACCTACCAGTTACGCCAACCTTGCAAAAACAGTCAGTTTCATTCATGAGTACTGTTTCATGAAATGAACAGGTGCTACCATCAGCTAGGCCTAGGGCTGGTGGTACCATCAGCTAGGCCTAGAGCTGGTGGTTCCTACTTACAGGCTAACTGGCCCCTCCCTTCAACACGTTTTTTTTACAACTTATTCAGTCTCCTTAACATGATTTTCTCATTGTTTTTTGCATATAAAATAAACATGTGACACTTCCTTGGACGAAAATTACAGAGTGGTTGAATTTATAGCAAGTTTTTTATTGTATATGATAATGATAATAAGATTAGGTTGCAAATTTTAATAGCTTTTGTCTAAATAGAATTTGAATGAACAACTTCTGGTAGATGAAATTCCAAACTTATTTGTATTTGATGGTCAAGAATGACATTAGATTCCATGCTTGATTTGAAACTTGCTGAGCCCATGACATGGAATTTTTTCAAACTACAAATCCCAACGTATTTTATTTCTATTTGTGAGTGTCTAACCTTAAATTTCTTATACCTGAAACATTTTTGTCTCATTAGCCAATTACAGTTCACTTTCACTTGCAATCTCATAGGAATGTTCTTTCTGCAAACTTGCCCTTTCTAGATGTTGATCTCACTCCACCGCTGCTTCTTTGAGGAATATTTATTATTTTATATGGACAGAGGTCCTATCATTTCATTCTGGAAATTTCTATTTGTCCAACTACTTTCAGTTTAGAAATCCTCAGCAATGAGTTTTGTCAAAAGTCACAGAAAACTTCAGGTCTCTGACAAATAGAGTTGGCTCCCTGAAGTGACTTTATTGCTGCTGCTGCTGCTGCTGCTGCATTTTTGCCAACAACAACCTAGTCTTGTATGTCTGATAAACAGACAACATCCGCTGTAACCAGGGGTGCATTAGCTAAACAAACCAGTTGCAACAATATTTTTATGGAAAACATCCAGGTTGTGAATTTATTGTAAATTAATAGTAAAACTTGCAGCTGTAAATTATATCACTATCTTTGGCCTAGATTTATAGCACATTAAAAGATTAAAATATGATATATTGCTAAACTTCAGTGTAATTCCTCCTTCTTACCTACTCTCCAGGTACCAATTACTAAACAATTTTGTAATCTTTTGTGGTTTTCTACTAAACGTTGGGAAACTTTATTTTAATGAAGATTGTAAAATTTAATCCCAGGATAAAGAGATATAATTGTTTGCCAAGATAGAATTAGATACATTTAAGCCTATATTTGTACTCTGTTTGACATTGGAAGGGGCCAGCAAATCATAAAATACTATAAAAACTAATTATACCTTTCAAAACAATATAACAATCGTTCCGAGAGCTCATTATGGGTTTAAAAAAAACCGGGGCTGCCTTTTAATTCTATGGGGAGTTCTCCCTTGCTGCAGCGGCAGCCACTCTCCTCCCCCAAGTGGTCACCCTTTTCAATTTTAGACCTCCAGGAAGACCTCATTGCTATCTTCCTGAGTTGAGGAGCAGCTGTATGCTGTCAGTAGGTGGAAATCTTTCCGCTCTTTATTGATGGTGCCAGGGATTTATTTGTTGTGTAAAATTCCCACCGGAAAGGACCCAAGTTGTTTGGCATTGTGCCAATTAATATATGGTCTGATGTTTTTGGTGCAGTACATCATTAAACTTACATTTATACTACCCTCTTTTCCTCAACATGAACATTAAAAATATCTTTTATTAGAAACATTGCGATAGATGGCAAAATGACTTCCATAATATTTATCTTGCCTTCACCCGCCTAGCACCCTAGCACCCTAGCAAGTACTGTGTATTGTATCATATAACCTAGTCTTGTGGAATACTGGAGTTGTTTTTCTTATATATACATGTATATTACATGTGCAGTGTAGATCTATTCAAGGACCATAGCTAATCTGCATGGGGTACTTACACATAATAGTAATACTATATACAATCTTGTGTATGATCAGTGTAGTCTTCCTAAAGATATAATAACTGTTATGGAATTTTGACAAAATACCAAAATTACATAACAGTGTTGTTTACTCTGAAAAATTAAAATATAAATTCACAGGTAAATGCATAGCAAATAGTGATAGTTGAAACTATGTACATGTAGGGTTATGGTGCCTGGCTAGAATGAATCAATGAGCATGCATAGTATTGTGCAGATAATTCCAGTTAGCTTGTTCTTTGCCACCTCAGATGGAGTTATCCACTCTTTATTTAATAGTATTCTGTAATCAAAGTGTGTCTAGTCTGTCTCCCTCTTGTTGTATAGGCTAGCAGATGTGTATGATGTAATGGGAAAGCGTCACCATGAGATAATGAACCAGTCTAGTGACACCAGATTTGACATCTGTGCCTGCTGCCTTAACGGTGAGCATTGGGGTCTCATATGAATATACTTTATACTTAACTACATGTTTGTAATTACAAGCCTATGCATTATTGTAGCTGTTGTACATGTACATACTTAATACAAGTTTGAATGTTTGGTTTGCTATTATTATGTAAGATATATTGGTAGTATGTATACAATATATTGTAGCCTTATGCACATGGATATTGATGTCTAGCTATTGTCCAATAGACATATCAAGTCATCAATAGGTGTGGGAGGTATGTGGGTGGTGATCCTGTTGCATACAATATTATTATTTGAGTAACATACATGTACTTAAGTGTAGGCATATCTACTTGACACCCCATATGATACCCCATGTGACACATTACCTTGTATTAGATCAGTATATACAGTGAGCTAAGCCTATAGCCAAGTGCACCTGTTAGCTACCAATAACTATATGTATATGTTTGTTGTATGTACATACCATGTATGTGTTTAGTGTACCTGTTAGCTACCAATAACTACAGTATGTATATATATATGTATGTTGTATGTAACGTAGTAGTGACAGTACATACCATGTATGTGTTTAGTGTACACTTACAGTATGTACATGAGTAGGTATTATTTGTATTTGCTGATTCTTGGTACTTTGCTATATTCTGTCAATAACTTCATATAAACAAATCATTAAGAATACTTGTCAGGTACGTTTGCTTTCTTAAGGGCGTCCATCCTCCCTCCCTCAATAGGAACTGTCTGTCAGTAAGCCTGCAGGCTATACTTCTGTCAAAGAGTATAATGGCAGTGAATAGGCTATAATTTTGATGAAACTCAACGGAAATCAATATCTATATGTGTACATGTATGCATGTCCATGTAAATACTGACTTTCTCTGCTGCATGTATAGTAGTGTATATATACACTACTATATACCAGGATCATGTATTGATGTTTTACACACACATGATCATGTACGTATGCTGTGATGTAGACGTACATTACACTTGTTAGTTAACTAACATATACTTATGTGTTTCAAGTCAAACCTGAGCTAATATTGATTGCACTTGTAGATGTAGCTGGGTTGGCGAGTTCTGGGGGTCAGTACCTCCCTCTACCTCTCAGTCGACAGGTGTGGTAAGTGTATATATGTAATATGTAAGTAGGTGTAAGTAAGTACATGTAAGTGGATATATTATATACATATGTATATATTATATGATATGTAAGTAAATACATGTAAGTGGATATATTATATACATGTATATATATAATATGTAAGTAAATACATGTATGTTGAATGATGTTAACACTAAGCCTACATGTATATGTACGTGTATGTAATGTACATTGTAATACACATGTGCATTTTATAGGTTGTACAATGTACAGTGTATATTATATAATTTACAATACATTGTACAAGCACAGAAGTGTATATCTACTAAACACTTGTACAGTGTACAAGTATATACTAAGTTATATGGTGCACAGCTAGATTCTCCTATTCTACATTACACTAGGCCATATACATGTACATATATATATTTACATTAGACTAGGTCATATACATGTACATATATATTTACATTAGACTAGGCCATATACATGTACATATATATTTATGGCATATGTATATGTACACTTGGTTTCAATCCATCCATACTCACATCCAGGTTATTGCCCATGTTCGTCGGATGAGCTTTTGGTCGTGTCTTTTACGACTTGTGCTCCCAGTCTATGGATGATTTTAGAAACTCTGGTAACGGCCGACTGTACTCTCATTACAAGTTACTCCTACTAGCTTACTAACCATAATAGTAATACTTTATCCACCTGGGGGCAGTGTTTACCGATGCTGACATAACGATTAGACGTGGGTGCTGGCTGCCAACGCCTGCTGCAACTTGTAATTGATTTGATAGAAGATTCCATTTTACAACATACACTTGACCTCCACAATCTGGTTTACTAGATGATTTATGTTTATATTGATTTGTCAGAAGAAATCAATGCTGTAATTGCTCTGATATAAGGGCTTTAGAATGGTTGATTGAGGTAGCTGATGTAGAGTAATGTCTGCTACCAGTTTGTGAAAATATTGATATATACATGTACGGGTTCAGTGGCTGCTCTTGTAGTAAGATGCATTGTAGTGGATAAATAGTTGATAAAATACTGTTGTAAATAAATAGTACTCAATATTCCCAGGTACAACTTCTGCTGGTACAAGTAATAGTGTATGTATAGTCAGTTGATATGTGCACTAGTATCCCTCTAGCATGTGCTGTCGTGTAGTATAGTAGTAAAGGCATGCACTCCGACTGTTTATTCTAGAACAATGGAGTTTATCAAGAGAAGGTTTAGCATGAACTCTGAGTCCGAGAAGGACAAGGGAGAGAAATCCAGCTCTGGCATCCTAGGATCTCTGGCTAACAGGAGAGCCACCCTCTGGGATGATTTTACAGCTAAGATTAAACCTGACAAGGGGAACTTGGATGCCAGTGATAATGAATCAGATTCCAAATCTGTGGGTAGTGGAAAAACATTTATGGACACAGTAAAAGAGAAACTACAGAAAGTCAAGTTGTATGAAAATGGAGAAGCATCATCTGAAACGGGAAGTACAAAGCTGAGAGGTAGTGAGCCAGAATGCGCTCCTTTGATAGACACGACGGAGCACAGCACAGATGGTGACAGTGATGCAGCGACATGTGGAGAGAGTGAAGTAGCACAATCACCTTTAGCGGTCAATGGTGCCAAAGGATCTGCCTCTACACCTAACTCTAGTAGGAGGCGACTAAGTAAAAGGCAAGATAGCTTTACGGCAGAAGAAGTATACATGGATACGGTAGCTGCACAAGTCCGAGATGGTCTGGTGCAGGCAGACTCTCAGACTACTCTGGTCAGCCCATCGAGAGCTGTGCAAGAATTCTCCTTTGCTGATACTAAAACTCAAAAGAAGCTGCAGACGAAGAAGAAATCCACCAACAGCTTGCAGGCATCTAATGGCAATAGTCTGCAGGTGTCTAGTGGTAATCTCATGAACTTTGATTCCATTCAGAATCTAAGTGCTGCAGCTTCGTCAATAGCCGAGACTGTGGTCCACCATGAAGATGATATAGTACTGGACTACGAGTCCTCAGGGTGAGTAGAGTCCTCAGGGTGAGTAGAGTCCCCAGAATGTTGGGGACTCAGATAGTAATGGATGAGGTGATTGACAGGTGATTTGGTACTGACTGAGGTAGAGATAAATATTTCTATATATGATAGTAGAATGACCAATTCTTACATAATAAGCAATATCTCTTGTGTAAAGTTTGTGTTAATGTTGTGATACAGGGATGAGTCATCGGAGCCTGTATACACGGAGTTTGCTTCCAGGCAGTCAAACTCGCTCTATTCAATCAATTCTATTGACTCAACATTCGAAGATGACGAGTCTCAGGAATCCAAAGAATATGCTGTGAAATTTGTAGAGCTCATTTTTTCCGAGTAAGTTGGCTAATCTGCTGCTGATAATCCTCTGACTGTGTTTGTCTGCAGATTACCTTCTGATTCACATAATAAAAGCAGCAGTGCTGCTCACACATAATATTTGAATGCATGATCACAGAATCATGGAATAACTTCCATTGGATGTAGTTATAGTATTATATTAAGCTGGTAGTAGACAACTGGCTGCCTCATCGTCTAGTTCTATGGTGTACTAACCACGCTCCTTTGGTGAAAATGAGGGAGATTCAACATTTGATAGAGGGGTGTGCAGTTTGATGGGGGTGGGTTATCTAAGTCATAGCTGAAGATAGGGGAGTCTGATCTGTACATGTAATACTTGTTTACTTGTAGTATTACCCCAACACCAGAAGAGAAGAGCAAGCTTGCCGAGTGTATTCGGGTAATTACTTATATAACCTACCGACATATCTATTTACATTTACCTACCTACCTACCTACCCTACCCTACCCTACCCTACCCTATCCTACCTTCACCATGTAATATATATATCGTGTAATACATATATCATGTAATACATATATCATGTAATATATATATCATGTAATACATATATCGAATACGTATATAATTGGTAACTCATTTGGCCGATAGTTGTGTTACCTTACACTGAGACCCTCTTTCACTCTTATTGTCTTCTTTCAGGATGGAAACTTCAGACTGAACTTTGCCAGGGCCATTTCTGAGAAGGTTGGTTTGTACTGAGTACTTAAACATACATGTACACTCTATGATGTGTTAGTAACAGATATGTTCCCTGTAAATAATAGTGGGATAGTTACTTTGTAGTGCTGATAATCGTATGCTCCTCTCATGTTGGAGTTATGCTCCCCTGAGCATAGAGCCCTTTCATCTCCTACCACGCATGCTGTTTCTGACTCAGTACTGTAGGGCCATGCATTGAGGATCAGTGCAGATATAGTACAGTATTTAGTATGGAGTTATGCTCTCTCTATATATATAGTACATGTTTTTATAGAGAGGTAGAAACAGAGCTGTTGGAGAGCACACGTTCTACCAGCTGGTCCAGTACTTTGCTCTAGTTCTGTTTGAATGCAGTGAGGCAGATGACTTCTCTCCTGCTGTTATACTCATGAACATGTGCTTCACTTTCTACCATGAAGGTCGGTATTACTGGGTCACACCATTTCAACTGACATATTCATAATGTAGCATTGATTATCACACTGCATAATTTGTTATGTAACGGAATCAGTTTTCATCAATAATTATTTGGACGTGGTCATACATACATGTATATGCATATGTATATGTATATGTATAATATTACTGTGTAGTACAAGTATCCAATGTTTTACATCCCCAGAGAGCTCTAGTATGACACTTGGGTATGAATGGCTTATAATTCTCAAATATCTAGATAGTAATAACTTTATACCCTAGTTCCACTTATACTCATGTACATGATATTGACCAATGGAAGCTTTATTTTCTACAAAGTGCAATTGACAAGACCGACATAATTCCAATTTTATCTTTGATATTATTATGCTCAACAGTACAACCAACATACTAATGTACTAACATAACAAGCCGTTGATGTGTCAACATTGCAGCATGTAATTACGTTATGTTAATGTCTGCAGTATCTCGAGGTGATAAGGTAGAGAAGAGTTTCCTGTCGACATATCTGAAGAGTCAGCCAATATGGCAGTCTATGAGGTACTGGAATGCTGCCTTCTATGAATCTGTGCAGAAAGAAAGGGTGAAGAAACCTCTGACTACAAAGTGAGTGAGTCTTCTCTGGTGTAGGTGGGAATAATCGCTCAGTTTAGGTGGAAATAATCGCTCAGTTTAGGTGGGAATAATCGCTCAGTTTAGGTAGGGATAACTTCTAGCGGTAGGTGGAGATAACTACTAGCGGTAGATGGGGGATAACTACTAGCAGTAGGTGGGGATAACTACTAGCGGTAGGTGGAGATAACTACTAGCGGTAGATGGGGGATAACTACTAGCAGTAGGTGAGGATAATCACTCAGAATTGGTAAACAACACTCAAACTAATTCTCTCTGTAAAGTCAAGTTGCCGTGTAAATACATTGTATTTTAATACTACTTAGTACATACACTGTGTATACACACATGTATTATACACAGTCATATTGTTACTGGCAGCAGCAGCAGCAGTACGTTGAGTAATGTATCTGGAGGAAGTAGTAAAGTAACATCTTCACTCTCACCAATCAGTGAGCACTCTAGTCCAGAGAGCGGGTAATACTCCAAGTAGTTATAGTAGTTTAGTGTTGTACTAGTGCTCACTAGGTAAATACATGATTGTAATAGTTCCAGCCCTATTCTCTGTTGTATCTAGTTAGTATTATCTCATATTTGTGTATAATCTGGTCTACTTCTGTAAGCCTATTGGTTCACCTGATTTTGTTTTCTAACATAAACATGGAACCTCCGAGTCCTATTGGTTTGTCCATATCTACTTGTCTAGTCACATGACCTATCTTTACTATCGTCTTGTGAATAATGTGCCCACCAGGCTATCCACTCCAAAGACATCACAGGCCATTAAGAGTTGGTACCCCTCTTATGTATACTTTCATAATTATGGTCTTTGGGACTGGGGCACTGGGCTGTCCCAAAGACCTTAATCTTCATTGCCATTGGCTATTGGTTACTACTTACTACACATATGCTGTTATTGGTATACTTTCCGAATGGATAGTATTCTGTTGGCTTCTCACAGCTGAGTGTCAGAGTCAAGTAAACACACACTTAAGGCTTCTTAGAATAATAATAATTGTATGGTGGTTTGGAGAATCACTTTTAAATCCTGACTTACTCTCATTACAATATAGTAGTTGTGGGGAGGGAGGAAGTTAGCCAGTTAATTATCATTTCATTTGAGAAGAACAACCATTAACTAAGACCAGTGATGCAGCTAGTTTACCTGCTAGGCACACAGTAGTATGATTTGATACAGACTTTACCCACTCAATGTAATGACTACATGCTAGTCAATGGAGTGGTGTACTACATGTATTTAGTATTTACACTGCTTAATTTCGCACATTAGTTACATGTATTAGTCACTGTATATAATATGTACGTACATGCTGTCATACAGAATATGTGCAAACTTTATTAGTTATAGCAACTCCCTACATTGTACATGTATAATACAATGTCATGTAGATTTTATTATTTGCAGCAAAGACAATGCAGAAGATGAGGGCCAGGACAGACAATTCCAAGAGAATATCATATTTGGTCAGCTGGGGTTAGTACAACATCACATCACATCCACTAATATAAGTCAAACATTCGGGAGTTGTGTTACCTTCACTTCTGGGTAGAGAATATAATTATTATTAACTTCATTAGTTAGAGAGTCATAGTTATCATAGAGTGGGTAGTATTAGAGAGAGTCATAGTTATCATAGAGTGAGTAGTGTTAGAGAGAGTCATAGTTATCATAGAGTGAGTAGTATTAGAGAGAGTCATAGTTATCATAGAGTGGGTAGTGTAAGAGAGAGTCATAGTTATCATAGAGTGGGTAGTGTTAGAGAGAGTCATAGTTATCATAGAGTGGGTAGTGTAAGAGAGAGTCATAGTTATCATAGAGTGAGTAGTGTTAGAGAGAGTCATAGTTATCATAGAGTGGGTAGTGTTAGAGAGAGTCATAGTTATCATAGAGTGGGTAGTGTTAGAGAGTCATAGTTATCATAGAGGGAGTAGTATTAGAGAGAGTCATAGTTATCATAGAGTGGGTAGTGTAAGAGAGAGTCATAGTTATCATAGAGTGGGTAGTGTTAAAGAGTCATAGTTATCATAGAGTGGGTAGTGTTAGAGAGAGTCATAGTTATCATAGAGTGGGTAGTGTTAGAGAGTCATAGTTATCATAGAGCGGGTAGTGTAAGAGAGAGTCATAGTTATCATAGAGTGGGTAGTGTTAGAGAGAGTCATAGTTATCATAGAGTGGGTAGTGTTAGAGAGTCATAGTTATCATAGAGTGAGTAGTATTAGAGAGAGTCATAGTTATCATAGAGTGGGTAGTGTAAGAGAGAGTCATAGTTATCATAGAGTGGATAGTTTTAGAGAGAGTCATAGTTATCATAAAGCGGGTAGTGTTAGAGAGAGTCATAGTTATCATAGAGTGGGTAGTGTAAGAGAGAGTCATAGTTATCATAGAGTGGGTAGTGTTAGAGAGTCATAGTTATCATAGAGTGGGTAGTGTTAGAGAGAGTCATAGTTATCATAGAGTGGGTAGTGTTAAAGAGTCATAGTTATCATAGAGTGGGTAGTGTTAGAGAGAGTCATAGTTATCATAGGGTGAGTAGTGTTCGAGGGAGTCACTGGTAGACTTCTCATGTTAGTAGATGAACCTATTGCATGTGTTTTAGAACATTTCTGTATAATATGAGAGCATTTGGTCTGAATATGGAGTGGTGCTTAGAATTCCTCCGAAAACAGTCGACTATTGGAAATCTGAGTGAAGGTAAGTGTATTACAAACAGTGCACAATATATAAGTGTAAGTGTACAGTATATAGGTGTAAATGTATATAAGTGTAAGTGTACAGTATATAAGTGTAAGTGTACAGTATATAAGTGTAAGTGTATATAATAGTATATTCTACTGTATATTCTACTGTAGAGCACATCCAGATGTTACGGGAAAGTGTCGAGTCTATGAAGTCTGGCTGAAGTGTTTCCTGAAAGGATTGTGGTGCCAAAGGCTGTCTATATCTGTTATGTGTCTACTTGTACTTGTATATCTACAGTGTCTTTGGTAGCCTTAGTAACTGTGGTATATCGTAAGTGATGTGAACTATGCATATCATGTATACATGTACAACCTACATGTGCGTACTAACCTTCACTCAGATTTGGGTAAAGCCTAAAACAGTATATTATATGTTGTATAGAACTACTACACCTTCTCACCACAGTGACTACTAGCTATATCTATTTTAGTTATATAATTATTGTGGTACGTTTATTTATTATAATATTATTGTGATAATTGGTTTGATTGCTGCAGTCAAGTATTTTATAAGTAGAATATTTGAGAGAGTTGACTTCCCTAGCAAACATCACCTGTATTTGCGTAGTGATGAAGGAGTGTGTTAGCTTAGCTCTAGTTTGGGTATTGAGTGTGTTTTATGCACACTCCCTAATTAGTGTAATTTATCGTGTACCGCCATGTCACATATTATATACCTATCAATTACATCTCTGGTGAAGTATTTCATGGCTTTTTTCCATCAGCTGCACCTGGGGTCTAATATCTGGGTAAATACAATTTGAAAACTACCATAGTAAAAATACTTGTTACTCTGCGTTTGTCTCTCACTTGGTAAGTTTTATTTTATGGCTCACAAGTATTATATAATGTTACGAAGTTAAAATTTCCAATTCCAGCTAAAATTTCTCATCTATTTTACCAAGGCTTCACTTCTACTATATAATGTATTGCATATCACATTGTTATAAACACCCACTGGTCACACAGAACATAAAACATTGAGGAATAAAAATACAAAGCATGATGGGAAGATATAGAACATATAACTCAAGCACCAATAGGGATATGTCTGTCTACTATATCACAAGAGGTCAAAAGGTTAAACTAATGGAATTGTGGGATATTTTATCACAGATGTGTAAAAATTATATAAAATATTTACTATAAACATATAGGTAGAAAGAGCAATATATGAGTAGCTGAGCATTTAGTGTGATTAAGTAAAGTTTATGTTATGTTCCTGCTCCTCATAACCATCATTACGGGTGACTGTTTCCTCTACGGTGGTCGTACCATGTACACTACCATGTAGACTGGTAGCACCCAGGCTATCTACTATTACATCTGTCCTGTTCATTGTACCATTACGATGTGATGTACCTCCTCCCCCAGCAGCAGAGAAACCCCCACTGCTACCACCCACTGTATTATTATATGCTAGACTCTCACCAGACCTGTACATGTTAGTACCTCCACCATCCACAGTATCATAGTTATCTCCCCTGGCTACATGACCATCTGTACCATCAGTGCGGTGATATTCACTGTATGATTGCTGTATCTCCTCAGTTTCCTCTCTACCTCTACAGTACACAACATCCACAGTTAGTACAGTGTGGTCACACACACACAATAAAAACAATTGCATTATAATGGTTACATGTATGAGAAGACAACCCCACAGCTGGTAGTGTAACTAATGCATACATACCCATTGGCTAGGTGACCATTAGCTGCTCCATTAGTAGTTGTCTGGGCTGCTCCGTGCTGAGTCTGTGCGAGAGCTGCTTCACTGAATGCAAAGTTAATCTCCCCAAGCTCATTGTTTCCTTCAGGTGGCACATACATACACAGACTCTGTCAAACGAACCAAATATTAACATAGTTATATTATATATTTTACATTATAATAGGAGATAACTACAATAACACATGTTCTACATGAATGTTTTATTCATAACATACATGTAATACAGGTACAGGTACTACTAACCTGTTCCTCAAGATCCTGCCCTTTAACTATGACACTTTCACTGTAGCCTGAGCCATGCTCAAACCCATACCCATTACCAGTTGCAGCTGCCAGGTTTGCACTATACAATCCTGCCTTGTAGTGTCGCCTCCACCTACAACACGCGTGTAACATGTAACAATCATGTAGCATTCTGCAACTTATTCATCATAGATATTTTTAGCCTGGGCAGCTCATTCAGTAGTACATGTGACCCCTAAGCCCATGGAGGTGAGTTATGTTCTTAGAATGTTCTGCAATAAACAGCACAGCAGAAGTAGTATACCAAGTAGTGCTAATAGTAAACACCTCTGCACACAGCACAGCAGAAGTAGTATACCAAGTAGTGATAGCAGTAAGAACTCACCTCTGCACACAGCACAGCAGAAGTAGTATACCAAGTAGTGATAGCAGTAAACACTCACCTCTGCACACAGCACAGCAGAAGTAGTATACCAAGTAGTGATAGCAGTAAACACTCACCTCTGCGCACAGCACAGCAGAAGTAGTATACCGAGTAGTGCTAGCAAGAAGACGAGTCCAGCCAATAGGAAGAGTGGCCACCAAGCCATCCAACCAAAGTAATCTCCATTTTGAACAGAAATCTATCAATTGTAATAGAAAGTACAACATATATACATGTACATGTATGTTTCACTACCAAATCAATAGCAGCAGAATATAATATGCAGTATATATAGAGTTAATAGGAAGTAGCAATCCTACCAGTGGTTTTGGAGTTATAACTACGGCACCTCCAGTTCTAAACGGTGGGTGTATATTAATAACTCGAACTCCTGCACCACTTTCAAACTCTTTCTTAGCAGAGCTAATGTCTATGGTAGATCTACAAAGTGACTGGCATTGTAATATCATGCATAGAGTAAATACATGTAAACATTGTGGTATGTAAACAACTGCACATGTTACTCACCCTAAGTTACAACTGTAGGTTCACAGTCTACAGTAAACACCATGGCATGTAAACAACTGCACATGTTACTCACCCTACGTTAGAGCTGTAGGTACACAGTCTATCTAACGATTTCTCGACGCAGGTAAATACGACGTCAGTTTGCCGTTTGTTAAAACTTAGTGCTGTACCATTGTTAGCCAGTTGAGAGCTGGCTCCTACCTTCTCTGTAAATACAATGCAGTCGCAGTTTCGACAGGGACTAAACTCGTTACAATATGTTTAGATAGAAGTAAGCACCTTCTCTGGTGTTATCTCCCACTTCAGTCAACAGATACTTTTCCAATTGGGTGACACTGATATGCAGCATACACATCATGCATCATACATATAGCATCAAGAATACGAAACCACAAAAAAAGATGATTACAGACAATTGACCGAAGTTAGCTGGACAATTGGTTTACTGGTCTAATGTTAACCTACCAATGAGGACATCCTTGCCCATTATCTTCTGCAGTATGAGTCGGTAGGATTCTATTTCAGCCTCGGTTAGTTGTTCCTTATCTACGACTAACACCATTCTATTCTCATCTCTTAACTTAAACATCCTGACGCTGCCCTTGGTAGAGAGAGACGGACTACCTCTGTCAAATGCCGTTACCTGAGTAGACACAAGTATACATGAGTGTGTACATATATGCACATAAATTATATTAATTTGTGCATGGATATCTGTCAGATAATGGTAACGTAGCACAGGATCTGGTTATATAATTGCTAAGGATTGAGGGTAGAGGCTACACCATCCATACTACATTAGTTAACATGTGTATGAGTATATGACTACATGCTCAGTATTTTGCCATAGTGTTCACATCAATACGAAGTGGAATTCATTTCCAGTTTCCAACAAAACAGATGACTGTATTAGTATCTAGGCAATGTCATTGTTTTATTGACATGCAGGTAACTAAGAACATTTAGGATCACCAGCAGGTACATATTTCATCCCTTATCTACATGTATATTAGCAACACTAGGCTTAAAAAACAATACACATGTATGTTATTATAAGCAAGTTCTATACTATGATACTATAAAAAATGTAAATCCAATAATGGACTACTTCATAGGTTCACCACATTAGGAAGTTCGTTTCCATAATATATTGACCACTCATTAAAATAAATTCCTTTGCATGCAGAGTTATTCTCCCTCTACTTCCCAATTTCGATGTTATCACAAAGAGCGATTTCCACTCACCAAGCCCGGGTGGCTCAGTCGGTAGAGCATGGGACTCTTAATCCCAGGGTCGTGGGTTCGAGCCCCACCTCGGGCGGTGTTTTTTTATTTTTCAGTCTTCACACAAGAAACATTATTATAATAAAAACATTTCTGAGTAAGAGCATTTCCACTGCTGTGTAATTATCATAATAACACCATGCACTAGGTGAAATACGTTAGGTATAATTGCCAATAGACGCAAGAATACATAATTCATAGCAATAAACATAGAGTGACTGTATGATTACCTCAATATTATAGAAATCATCCCCTTCATAAGGTACATATTGTCTATTCTTCACACAGCCGGTATCAACAGCGAACAGTGACTCGTCAGACACATATGTCAGACCGTAGGAAATCTGTAAACCAATGACTATAATTACAGTGTAGTATAGAATAGTTAACACTCTTCCCTATTGTGTATACCTATTTACTTACTTCACTACCTGTGTATGTATACCTATACTTACTTCACTACCTGTGTATGTATGTATACCTATACTTACTTCACTACCTGTGTATGTATGTATACCTACATGTATACTTACTTCACTACTTGTGTATGTATATATGTACTTACTTCACCATTTGCACCACTGTCCTCATCTGTAGCCTGTAGTTGAAGCAAGCAGGTGTGGGGAGGTGACTCGTGCCCCTCAGGCCCAACTGATACCACACTAAGATACTGGCTATACGATGGGTTAGGAGAGTATATAAAGTATGGTTTGTTATCATTCACATCTTCCACACTCATCTCAATCTATAATATCATCAGATTTGTATAGATATTAGCCCAAGTTCCATAGCCAGATTACAAGTATTCAGAATATGAGGCTAAAGGGTCGGGTGCCTAATAGACTAAAACGAAGGAATTATATAAAAATAATAGACAATTATAATGCAAGAAATAATGAGGGTCTAGAAGGAGAGAGGACAAGCACCAGCAGTGCTAACTGACAATCATGACTTTAGGTATGTGACTGTAACATGATACGTAGGTTATACTTACAGTGGCCTGTGGATGGTAGCCAGGTCCAGAGAGGTCATTGAATGACTGCCCCTCGATCCTTATCCTCGCCATCATACTAACGGATTGGACAAGCTCGTAGTCTATCCCAACATGCTTTATCCTACACAACTCAACTCCAGGATCCTCCTCTATAGAGAACCCTGATGGTGGGTCTACCAACTCACAAGTAAACGACCGCCCATTGGAATTCACCACGCTCATTTCTGTTAGAATGAAATTTATATATTACTGATTAGAGTGATGATTATAAAAATTACATGTGTAACAATATCATAGTGATTAATTGACATGATGGAAAAATAATTTAAAAAAACAAAAATGCCATGACCAGGATTCGAACCTGGGTTTTCGCGGCCACAACGCGAAGTACTAACCACTATACTATCATGGCTTGATGGAAATGCAAAGCAATAGCTGACAATTAACCATAACCCTGAATAGCACGCGCTCCATATCATATTATTGTTTACTAATAAGCTGCGACACATTGATTCCATGCCTTGACATTACAAAATGCAAGAGGAGCAACCATATACATGCCAAGGGGCAAGAGCCAAAAATCTCAACTTGTCTGCTCAAACTCCCTGGACAAGCACCAGATTCCCTGAACATGGTTTGGGTGGATATTATTAGTATGAGACTTATAACTAAAAAGTATCATATTATCCATTTTAGTGGATTTTAAAATAATTTCTTCTATATCAATGACTTATTCTAGGTTGTATCTTGTGTTCTATGAGGTTTGGTGACATTTTCACCATAGGAAAAATTAGCACAGCTGGAAAATTGGGAGGGACAGGCACAAAAATATGGACACTAGGCAAGTATGGGAGCAAGACCACAGTCAATATACAATGTAATTATACTGGTGGAGGTGGTATTTTAGACCCCTTTACCTTCTAAGGATATTATAATAATAAATTATATTATACTAATTTTGTTTATTGTCAGCTCTTACAACTTGCATGTAGTACTTACAGTGTAGCAACTGCATGTAAATTTATAACCAAATTTCACAGTACCTCTAGAGAATGTGCTGTTTTCCAAGACCTTCCATCTGTAGACACTGAAGTCAAATCCTATACCATAGTCAGCACTGATGTCTTTGGTAACAGTGATGTGTATAACAGCTGAGCCGCTCCTTGCTGGCTGTCCCTGGTCTGTAGCGTCCACATAGAAGGAGTAGAACTCAGGGTGAGTATCGTCTAGTCTCAGAGATTTCTTTACTGTTAGCATACCAGTGTCTCTCTCCATTGAGAAGTAGCTGAAATAAGGTACAGTCATGGGTCATACTGTGATAGATGTACATGTAGGGTTACTTAGCTCCACAAAGATGTAAGTGTTCACATCGTATAAACCCAAAGACACTGACTGAAGGATTTATACACCATGTAGACTATATGAAGAGAAGAGGTATAAACGAAGAAAGGCAGAGAGAATATAATGTGATAAATAATCACACCCTTATTGGCAATTATGTCAAATCGTAATGTAAATTCATTAGATACAGCTGAATAAATATAAACATAAATAAACATAAAATTAATATCTATTGGGTACCTCCATCTAGCAAAACAACTCGCCCGAGGTGGGGCTCGAACCCACGACCCTGGGATTAAGAGTCCCATGCTCTACCGACTGAGCCACCCGGGCTGTATATCTCAGAGCTCATGCACTCTAAATGTGATTATTAGCTTAGCAAGAAACAACACCTGGAGATCTTCAGCTCCGACTAGCCAATGAACTATCACAGTAGAGTGATAAGAGAGTGTAGGTTAGAATAGCAGAGAGTGGCAGCACTTCTGTAGCCTCACCTGATGGAGTCAGCAGAATCTCCGTTCCTGATGGTATATGTGAGCAGACTGTTGAGTGTATGACCCTGTTCCACCCTGTCATCATCAGTAGCACTGACTGTCAGCACCACCTGTCCAGTAGGGTGTGACTCACTTATAGTAGCTGTGTAGTTAGACAGAGTAAACACTGGCTCGTACTCATTCCTCAATATCCTATAAGTAGAGGAGATAACTCTCAATAGTGATCATTGATTGTTGGGACTCCCTATGTGTTGATGAGATTATGTAAAATGTAGTTTTATCAAATTTACAACAATATTTATCAAATTCAAAGTAGCAACGCCTTATATCAATAGAATAATCAATTGCAGTGAAATTTTAAAAACAGTTTCCCTCTCATAAAGGAAATTCAATATATTCAATAACACTAAAGGAAAGGGTAAGTCATCTAAACATGCACATAATAGTCTGATATACATAAAGAATACAGTAGACTTACCTGACGTGTACATGAGCAATAGCAGACTTAGCTGGCACACCGCCATCTTTCACCAGTACTCTAAAGTACATGTTACTACCAGCAAACTCTTTCACACTTCTCTTCAAGGTGATCAGTCCTGGGTCATCCACAGTCCCAATACTAAAGTAATCTGAGGCCCCTTCAGTTAGCCCTGGCACCAACTCATAGGTCAACTGTCCACTGGGGGAGTAGACAGGGTCATCATCGTAGGCTAGGACACTGACCACTCGATGTCCAACATCAGCATACTCTGACACAGAGTGGCTGTAGTTGGAGGTAAAATATGGTGTGTTCAGGTTCCTAGTCACCTTGACATATACAGTGGCATATCCTGTCATAGGGGGCGCTCCATTGTCTCGGGCTACTACAGTCAGATTATAGTCTGTAGTATCGGTGTAGAGTGAACCTGCCACCTGTATGATACCTCGGGTGGCATCCATGCTGAACTTTGCGGAGTCTTCAGATTCCTGTACAGCATAAGAATACAGCCTTAGCTCAAAGAAGATAATGGACCAAGGCTAGGTAGTAGAGGGGAATGAACATACAAGAAGTAGATGGAGTTGTGCCCCATGAAATGCTACTCACCATGATACTGTATGTGACATCATCACCATCAGGGTCAGTAGCACTGACTGATCTAACCACCTCTCCCTCACCAACACCCTCGACCACAGAGGCATCGTACACGGGTAGACTGAATTCAGGGGCTCTATTGTCACGTATACTAACAAACACTAGTGCTGACGCTGTCTTAGTAGGAACACCTACAATACACACAGTAATATATGTATATGTAGTGACCTACAGTGACCTACAGTGACCTACAGTGACCTACAGTGTACACCTCTGTTACTATGCCAATTCAAAAATGGAGATAATGCCTTGTGAGAGATACTGATAAAGATTTAGAAAATCTGTTACGCTATGAAGCATGAAATCTTATTAAACATGTAGAAATACAACATCATTTTATATGAAGCCATGGTATTATAGTAGTTAGTACGTCGCATTGTGGCCGTGAAAACCCAGGTTTGAATCCTGCTACATGGCATTTTAAATCAAGAGTGTAAAAGACGATATGGTTGTGCTTGCGCACATGTTACTAATAATCACGGCTAATGATTACTATTAGAAGTTGCCTCTCAGTTTGTCTTGCCAACAAGTTGTGAGAAGATAACTTCTAATTATAATAATGAACTCGGACAGTGTAGGTGAGCGTGTGTTCTGAATTTAACTCGTAGAAACAGAAATTAAAAAAGTGTAGCATTTTTATGTATATTATTATGTACAAATGTTCTTGAAGCAAACCAAAATTATGCTATGAAGTTCAAAGTTTGAACTCAGCAATGCTACCTATCTAAAAACTCAAAATCAACTTTTCACATCATGAAACTATTGCTCTTTTTGCATCTGGAGAAATTACTTTACTACAGCAATGTCAGTTACATATTGAGTATGAAAAAGTTTTCCCAGACGGGGAATCGAACCCCGGCCACGGCGGTGAGAGCGCCGGATCCTAACCACTAGACCACCTGGGAATACTTGCAAATTGTATAGTGAATGGCAGTGAGGAGCAACTCCTAATTAACAAGGCACCAAAAGACTGTTGCTTTTGTTGCCTTGTTAATTAGGAGTTGTTCCTCACTGCCATTCACTATACAATTTGCAAGTATTCCCAGGTGGTCTAGTGGTTAGGATCCGGCGCTCTCACCGCCGTGGCCGGGGTTCGATTCCCCGTCTGGGAAAAACTTTTAACAAATATTTTTGATGTTTTCCAATAAAAAAGTTGTAAAAACAATAAAATACTATAAATTTGACATATGAAGCCATGATAGTATAGTGGTTAGTACTTCGCGTTGTGGCCGCGAAAACCCAGGTTCGAATCCTGGTCATGGCATTTTTGCTTAGCAAAACTTGCTATGAAATGAGAAGGTGACCATTATTATACATGTACATACCGTGGTCTGTAGCCATTATGTGAAGCTTGTAAATGGGGACTAGTGAGAGGTCCTCCACCAAAGATCTGAATAATGAGATATCACCATTTCTCTCATTGATCTGGAAGTAGCTGATGGCTGTGATAGGATCTGATTTCTCTGCACTCAATGAATATCTACAAAATAGATAGATATTAACATAATAATATAATACGGCCCTGTAACACATGAGTAGCTATGAGTACACTGTATCTCCTAAATATTTAGACTTAGATTTACATGCCTTACCTTACATGGGCGCTGTCTGTACCAGCCCTATCATCATCTGTAGCAAGCACTTTAGTTAGGGGTTGGTTGATTGCTTGATATCTGTATATGCTAACATTTTGTGCTTGTACAAACACAGGAGCGTGCTTATTCCTCGTAACAAGAACCTACAAGAGTAAATACACATGTAATGTAAGACAAGTAGATGTAATACAGTTACTATGGTTACCAGTAAGCTATTACATACATGTATCATTCTATCTGGAATAGCCTAGTGCCTGGATGTATGTGTATGTAGTTTTAGCTTAAATCTCTATTAGTACACTCTCATGGAAATACAATATCAACCGTAAACTGAGTTCTATGATGTAAAAGGAAGAAGTTGGGTGGATAACTCAGGCAGTGCAATCTAACGCACCCAAAATCCCACTCATAAGGCTAAGAGTAAACAGGTGACCAGACATAATATTATGCTATCGCAGCCTTACTACAGGCCTATCAACACCTACCTTGACTCTGGTAGTTGCCGTTGTTCCCGTTGAGTCTCTTGCTGTAACCACCAGGTCATACTGAAGTCTGTTACTATCATCTGTGGTAAATCTCTGACGTAGATATATCCTACCAGTTGATGATTCAATGGCAAAGTACTCGCTGTAGATGCCGTCACGCAGTAGCTTATAGGTAACTGGAGGAGATGATGTGACAGCTGTAACTGTGACAATGTCACTACCAGGATCTAAGGTCTCGTCATGCCTGACAATGTACTCAGGTGCCATTCTGTAGGTGAACAGTAAATTACTAATTCAATGATGTGCCGAGATGATAGCGTAGCGGCACCCGATAAGACTAACAGACATATCAATTCAGGGCAAATTAGCTTACAATAAATTTATACATTTACATGTACAGTATCTATATGTATTATTGAGGGCGCACAACTCCCGTTCTCTGTAGGAGGATCCAGTGTCGCCAAATATAAACTCTCACCTGATACCAGATCCATCGGTGAAGGTTACAGATATAGTCTGCTGTCTAACACATGGAGGGTGGCCACCATCTGCTGCCTCTACAGTCAGTTCTACTGTAGAGTTAATCATATCCACACTAACAGCATCCAGCAGGGAGACAGCACCTGGAGGTCATCATAAATAGCATCATGATAATATATACATTGTGAATATATAGATAAGTAGACATGTACATGTACAGGTGACAGAGACAATAAAATTAGACAAATCATTCACTGCAACCAACATGGCATGTCATATACCTTATCCTTCAGAAGAAATCATTTTTCATTTCGTTGATTTTCAAATAAAGAACGCTGAATTGAATTGTTTTCATAAATCTACATGTGAAAGTGATGCTGTATAGAGCGTTATACCTTGTTGACTTCAATCATTTTCATTTGATCAGTTTAAAAAGTATTATTCATCTGCCTGATTCTGGCACATGCTGGAGACACTGGTTCATAACATACCTGAATCCTCTTCTATTTGGAACATAGCCTTAGCTCTGTTATCTCCCGCAATGCTGTGAGTGACTTCCCCATTACGGCCCGAGTCTGAGTCAATAGCAGACACAACAAAGAGTGTGACTCCTACACTCTCTACAGCAACCTATCAACAGAGAGGACGGATATAGCACTTCATGCATTAGCATCAATGAATGTCTGCAATTTGTTGTTGTAAATAACCATTGCTACGAAATAATAATGATACAAAATAAAAAAACACACGCCCGAGGTGGGGCTCGAACCCACGACCCTGGGATTAAGAGTCCCATGCTCTACCGACTGAGCCACCCGGGCTGCTGATAATGCCAGTCAAAACAGGAATTTTCAGGTGGCAAACAAAACAAAGCAGTGATATTTGCATTTTGTTACAAAAACGGGCTCAAATACATCGCGTATGAAAAATAATTACAGGAATATTGATTCTAATTAGTAAATATATTATACATGTATAACAAACGGATTTTTTTTTCATATGGCAATGTGCATTTAGGTGACACCATCTCAGTGAGAACTGCTTACCTCGTATTCCTGGGAGGAAGTCTGAAATACGGGGCAGTTGGTATTCCTAACAACATTGACGGTGACAGTAGCTCTTCCTGTTTGTGTGGGTGTACCCTTGTCAGTGGCTAGTATGTTCAGGAAGTAGGTAGTCCTGTCATCAGAAGTGAGTGTACGGGCTATAGTCATAACTCCCGTGTATGGCTGTATGTAGAAGTACTCGGATCCAGGGCTACTGGCATCAATTGAGTATTCAAACTGGCCTTTCAACGTTAGCTAAAACATGATTGATATAGCCTGAGGGTGAGACAGTGTTATAGCCTGAGAGTCAGACAAAACAGGAATGCAGTCAATGTACCCATCCCACCCTGATACCATACTGGTCAATACAAACGTTAGGATATCTAAGTGTAAGGAGATGAGGTACATACTCGGTCATCACGGTCAGTAGCAGATACTGTGATGTTGATAGGACTTCCTACTGCCAGGTGCTCATCACTGACTCGTGTTACATAATCAGTTGGGTTGAATATTGGGGCAAAAAGATTTCTCCTAACATTGATGGTGGCTTGGTCTATCACTGTATTATCAGGATATGCTGTGTCATATGCTTCTATCACCAACTGATAGCTGTAATACAACATAGACATGAGTAAAACTCCTATCATACAATTCAGAGTCTAACTATGATAAAATGTTAAGAGAATAGGAGCGGTAGGAAACAGTAGTCTTGCTAATTTACAACCTCTGTCATAAACACATTGTGTGACGTATCAGAATATGCTCTTACACATAATGTGTTACGTCAAACCATCAATTACATGGTGTATATAGAACTAATCATCAATGTATCAACTTAACAGTGTTTTAACAGAAATTAAATGTTAGCAGTCTTTTTACTGTTCTATTAAATTAAAAACAATTTCCACGACGGACGGTGGTTTCGGATCCTAACCACTAGATCACCTGGAAATGCCTACTGTTAGTGAATGACAGTGTGGGATAACTACTAATTAACTCCACAAAACTACCGATACTGAGTTAATTAGGAGTTGTTCTTCACTGTCTTTCACTACCAGCAAGCATTCCCAGGTGGTCTAGTGGTTAGGATCCGGCGCTCTCACCGCCGTGGCCGGGGTTCGATTCCCCGTCTGGGAAAAAACTTTTTCATACTCAGCATGTTACTGACATCAAAGACTGTCAGTTGCTACACTTAATATACATGTACATCTCAATGATGTGAAGAGCTGATCTTTAGTTTTTTTAGTAGGATTGTTGATTCCGAACTAAACTTTCCACTCTAAAGCATAGTTTTCGTCATCACCAGACACATGCATCGTGGATCACATACAGTAATCCGTGTATACAACAAAATATTAAAATATTGTTATAAAATAAAGTACTAAAAATATGGTTGGTACAAATTGTAATAATATTATAATTTGTATCCACCATATTTTTAGTACTAATTTTGATAACAAGCTACAAGTAGCTACATATTATTATCAAACTAATGTGTTGCCCACCTCATATGGTAGCGTGGCCGAGCGGTCTAAGGCGCTGGTTTAAGGCACCAGTCTCTTCGGAGGCGTGGGTTCGAATCCCACCGCTGCCAATAAAATGTTTTTGTATAATCTCGCAAGGAGTTTGCTGTACCTGAACTGAGGTTCATAGTAAAGTGATGCATTCAGTGTGATGACTCCATCACTGCTGTCAATGACAAACAGATTGCTGCCAGGAGGAAAGCCTACTATCCTGTATCTGATCTCCCCCACCATATCTCTATCCACTGCCTGCACCTCACACACCCTCTCTCCTCTGCCTGAGTTCTGCAATAAAGTAAATAGTCTTAGAACGTATCATAGCACCGGTGCCCATCCTTTCTATATCATAATATTTTCATTTTAATCATTTTTATAAATGAATTCATGCAACAAAATACATGATTGTATAAGCAAATAACTAAACAACAATACCAAACCACTGTTAAGAGTCCTAAATGCTGTATGGTGGAATAATTACCTCAAGTACAGTAGGCTGGTCACAGAGCCTGGTAAACTGGGGAGTGTATCTATCAGCATTCACTCGAATAACTACATCACCTTCATCACTCTTCAACGGGTAGCCATGGTCTGACACTCTAACTCTGAATGTAAAGCTGGCTCGCTGAATACGTGTAAGGGGAGACCGCAGGTAAATCCTACCAGTACTCTCCTCAATGTAGAAATATCTGTACACTTGACTATCCTCTGTCACCAGACTATATGTTAAGGAGTCGTTATCTCCGTCAGAGGCACCTGTAAGTGAAACTCTGAGCATTATTAATTGAACGAAAACAAATAGATAGAGAGGAGACAACTTCCTATTATTCCATTTCTAACCTTATAGCAATTCTCCTCTTTGCAACTAAAAACGTAAGGTTCCACCGAGACTTGAACTCGGATCGCAGGATTCAGAGTCCTGAGTGCTAACCATTACACCATGGAACCCTTCATACATGCTCAAAGTTATATCTAACAAGAAATATTTCGATACAATACTACTTTTTTTATGAAACGTTCATAACAGCACTCATTTTTAGGGCTGAGAAAAATTGCTTTCAGATAAATATATCCACAAATAGTATATATACTACACATACATGTACATGTAGACATCTACGTATAACTTGCATTGCATTACACAGCCATATTACGGATCTACATATAAAATGTGATTATTATTGATAACTTACCGACGTAGACTACAGCTAGGGAAGCATCATGGTTATCTAGTATTGTGGTCTCATACATACTCTGGTTTAGCCGTGGAGCATTCGGATTGCGGATGGGGCGGATGTGTATATCACCCTTACCAACACAGCTAGGATTATTTGTGCAGTAAGGTTCCACCTAAACAACATTGAGAAGGAAATGCAGAGACATTAAAAAAGCTGACCATGTTATTAATGTAACCAAAAGTATAGAGGATAACCTAAGTTCTTACCTCCAGAACGTAGATGAAGGTGTGGTCCCAGTCCTCCCTCATAACCCTCGTAACAGTTATTTCACCACTAGTTGGGTTTATAGAGAAATAGCCTGGTGCAGGATACTGTCTAGATAGTGGTTTATATCTCACCTCTCCACCATCCTGAAGGTCAAGTCAAAGTCAAATATAGTATTGTATGTATCTAGGGGCACCTCGCCTTTATCAACCTCTATCAACACACAGTGAGGTTAATGACCTCTATCAACACACAGTGAGGTTAAGGACCTCTATCAACATATAATCATGACACTATATGAGCGCAACTGAGCTCACTCACCTGACAAAGGATGTCAGTCGTCACAGTGTGTACAACACTACCAACAGGAAGCGTTTCCATGGGTGACAGATTGTCAACAAACACTGGAGAAGGACAGCGGTCAGATCTGATGTTAATGGTGAGGATGCCACAACTGCTCTTCCCTCGACTGTCCACTGCACATATCGGTACCTAGAACAGCAACAAAAACATTAGCTACAATGAAAAATGGTACATTACTAACTCGTCTGCTGATCTCTGTATACAGTATGTACAGTCATGTTCAAAAAAATTAACACCCCCCATTAAAACCCTAGCGATCGAATATAAATGGGACGTATTTTCAACCGACCTTGCACATTACATAATTTGTTTAAACCATGCAAATTATACGTCATTGCAAAGCTGAAAACCTACTCTTTCTAATGGTATCAAAAGGTTTTTTATTGAGGACATAGTTACTTAGTACTAGGCTTTGAAAATGGATCCAATATCGAGAATCAAATTTTGTGTTTGCTCGTTGGGTTCCGACCCTACAGTGACGTATAACAACACCAAACAACGTAATTAAGCAAATAATTCTTAAACTCCAACAATGCCTTAGACATAATCTAGCTATTGATGAAATTTTGTGCAGAAAGGTTCTGAATGATACAAATATTGTCCGTATTTGGGCTGTTTTCACATAAAATTCATCAAAAACAGCATCCTTTGCAACCAACAAGGAGCAAGGTAATCATACTCACTAGATATCTATTGGCTCCATCTAGTTCTATAGACCTCTGTAGCACGATAATCCCAGACTGAGGATACACATAGAACCTCAGTCTAACACTGTCTGTTGCCGTAGAGCTCAGGTCAAAGTGGACACTATCTCCATCGGCATCGACAGCACTGATGTTATACAACGGTAACCTGAGTGCATGACTACGACCTATACTGATAGTCTGAGGTAAACCAATGATCTCTGGAGCATTAGGGTTACGTGGCACATTGATCTCTACTGTTACATTACTCCTACTGTTGGGGGAGTCAGCACACCATATCTTGTACCTCAGCTGTAAGAGTACGATATAGTTATGAATAATTTATGCAAATACACGAGGAAATATAACAAAAAGTCCAGATAATCGAGCACCAGTAATTTCAATTTGCTAGTACATGTAAGTGCAAAAGAACCAATTCTGAATAGCTTATAACACCTAGAACAACAGACGTGCTACCCACTGCATGCAGAGCATTCAACAACATTCTAATATAACATTAAACTTTTTCAACAAATGTAGGCGTCTTAGATCAACAAGAGTCAGAAAAATTCTTTAGCTGACCAATGGTAACTAAGGCTCTGTGGCGCAATGGATAGCGCGTCGGACTTCTAAAGGTTAGATGTTATTCGGAGGTTGTGGGTTCGAATCCCACCAGAGTCAATACTTTTGCTTCTATGCTAGAAGGCTCCCCACACACGATGCACGTACTTTGTAAAGAGAGGTAGAGGATACATCATCTCTCAGACTTCTCAACAGGTACACGTTTCCAGACGAGTCAGGCTGGCTAAAGAACAGACTACCCGGATATGAGTCGACCAGTTCCGCTCTTAGTTCAGACTACAACAGCCAGATAATGTCTAATTAGTTACACTCTACATGCATGCGGTATGTTACTGTGCAGTATCAGTACTAAATACACAATGGCTACGAGTGAAGACGAAGGAAATGACAAACAACTCCAAACCCGTGACATACTTGGTTAGAGAGAATTTATCTTCTCCAAAAGGCCATATCTGTTTTCTGTGATGTATATGTAGCCATAAATAATCATCAAAGCCGTTGCTATTCGCCATTGTAACACAGCATGCTGCACACTTACCGTATCCCCACTGGCACATCTGGCTCCTTCGTATATGTTCACAACTATAGTGTTGCTTCTAGTCGACTCATTCACATTGACCTTGAAACGAGGTATAACTGTTGGTCCTGCAACACGATCTACTTGGATGTCTATAGAGACTGTGGTATTACGGGCAACAGGAAGTCCATTGTCTGTGGCCGTGATCAAGCACTGGAGGAGAACAACAATAGGGTATCAATCAATTGAACATTGACTCCAGCCCTGAGCCATCCAGGACTAGAAGCTGACTAGCAAACTATTATAATATGTTAGTAGTAGCAGGCCTCTAGCTACTGCTGAGTTATTCCCTTATGGTACTTTATTTACCTGTGTTATTATTATAATATTATGCCAATAAATTGCAAGTTTTGAAGGAATATCCAAATAGGTCTGAATTTACTACAGTTTCACTCATAAGTGTACAACCATTTAGTTTAGGGAAAGTATATATACAAGGTATTACAGTGGAATACTAACAGTGAAGCTACTCAGCTGTAGAGAGGTGAGCTGCCGATTGACTTGTAAGACACCAGAAGAAGGGTTAATATACAGATACTGTCTGCAGATTTCCTCTCCTGTGATATAGTAGGTCAGTGTGTCCTGTAAGAGTAGCTGGATGTTTAGCTAATAACTAAGATCATCATAGTTTTATGTTGAAGAGGATGCGATAGCTATATGAGTACAATCATACACAGGAGTAACAGCTAGTACGACACCCTACACACCACTGAGTGATAGCTAGTACGACACACTATACACCACTGAGTAACAGCTAGTACGACACACTACACACCACTGAGTAATAGCTAGTACGACACACTACACACCACTGAGTAATAGCTAGTACGACACACTACACACCACTGAGTAATAGCTAGTACGACACACGACACACCACTCAGGTGAGTGCTACTCATGTTACACTATAAATTACTCACCCCATCAGAGTCTGAGGCATTGAGATTGACAATGACATAGCCTGGCCTCACTTCGTATGAGACTATGTAAGGCCCAGGGCTACCAGGGAATACAGGTGCATTCTCGTTACGGTATACATACACAGTGATTTTTGCCTCCTGTCTATCTTCTGGTACACCATCGTCATACACTACTATGTTTAGCTGGAACAGCAAAGTAAAACATACTTACACTCTATAACATACTTACACTATATAACATACTTACACTATATAACATACTTACACTATATAACATACTTACACTATATAACATACTTACACTGTTTAACATACTTACACTATATAACATACTTACACTGTATAACATACTTACACTGCATAAAATACTTGCACTGTATAACATACTTACACTGTATAAAATACTTACACTGTATAACATACTCACACTATATAACATACTTACACTGTATAACATACTTACACTGTATCACATACTCACACTGTATAACATACACTGTATAACATACTTACACTATATAACATACTTACACTATATAACATACTTACACTGTACAACATACTTACACTGTATAACATACTTACACTGTATCACATACTTACACTATATAACATACTTACACTGTATAACATACTTACACTATATAACATACTTACACTGTATAAAATACTTACACTGTATAACATACTCACACTGTATCACATACTTACACTGTATCACATACTTACACTGTATAAAATACTTACACTGTATAACATACTTACACTGTATAACATACTTACACTATATAACATACTTACATGATATACAAGGCTCCTGTCGCTACTGAGTAATGTTGTATTCCTGAGGTAGACAGTCCCTGTGAACTCATCTATACCAAAGAATGAGGATGCGTATCCATCTCCCGTTATCTTGTACCTTAACTGACCTCTCAGGTCATTGTCCACTACTCTCACGTCTAACAACAGCAATGGTCAACAAGTAACTAGCAGAGTGCATTATATTCAAACACCCAGTATATATTCATGTGTATAATGATTCTGTTATTAGTTTATATTTTGTTCGTTAAGTAGTCTTCTATTTGGACGAGCAAATTAAATATTTAGCTGCAAAATCTGCTGACTGATCGTCTGATCGATTGACTGACTGACTGACTGACTGACTGACTGACTGACTGACTGACTGACCTGTGAAGATGACTGAAGCTGGCTGAGTATTCTCTGATATGTTGACAGTGTACGGCAGACCAATAAACTGTGGTGTGAATTTATTCTTTATAACATCCACAACAACGAGTATGCTGCCTGTTTGGGGTGGAACACCATCATCATACGCTTCTATAGTCAGCTGTAAATAATATAGCACGTCTACTGTTAGTACACTGTATAGTAGAGTGTAGTAAATAGTTGAAACATATGAGTAATATAGTAATGGAAGTTGTAGAGTACTTACATTATGCTGAACTATATTGGTCAGTGAAAGCTTCTTCTGGAGACGCACAGCAGCCCTCCCACTTTCTATATTTTGTAGCCAGAAGAACTCCGGGTCCACAGGCTCAATAAACCGGAATCTTATGTCCTGACAAATAGACAATTGGTTTGTATGAATGTAACATACATGTACACCTACATGTATGTACATGTACATACCACTAACATACATGTACAGCTATGTACATACCACTAACATACATGTACAGCTATGTACATACCACTAATAGTAAATATTACCAACTCATACACTTACACTATAATACATATACATGTAGATATATAGTTCACAGAGAGCATAACGTGTACAGACATACAATATCTAAATGGTAACAGATAGCACAGACATCTACTCACTCTGGTAGCAGTAGTACTGACAGTTAACTCGGCTATAACACCGCTTAGAGTGAAGTTATCAGATACAGTAACCCTGAGTACTTGGGGTGGGATGGGTGGGTCTTCGTTCCTATTCACATTAACCAGTAGCACACTCTCAGTCTTTTCATGAGGAAATGCGTCATCATAGACAACTATTACCAGCTGAAATTCATATTTCAATAGAATGAAGTCAAATCTTAGAAATACAATGAAAATATAATATGCCTCATAGTGCAGCTAGTAGACTGGAACCTCTAAAATACAACAATTTCTTCTTACCCGATAGGAAGGGGCGTATGCTCTATCGTCCCGTAATGAGCGACGGATTGAAACAGCTCCATTAGTTGGGTTAATCTTGAAGAACTGCATTGCAACAAAATCTCCCTTGAGTTCATACACAACAGTTCCCTGGCAGAATACATATGATACAACAATCACCATAATGCAACAAGTACATTAAGTATATGCTATTAGACAGACAGTAAAGTTAGTAAGATATATCATCCTAATGATTACTGTGAAAGAGAAAAGACCTGGTTGAACATTCCTTCAGGTGTTAACTAAAGTAAGATAGGAGAAGAACCAGGGATAGTTGGTACAATTATACAAGTAACTGATTGTCTGAGCCAGTATCTGGACGCACCAGGCCGTGTCTGTCGGCAAGAGCTAGGAAGTGTGCTCTGTAAAGCTGATAAATATGACTGTAGGAGATATGTTTCCTTCATCTCAGTATGCAGAGAGGAAAATCTATTCAAGTGAATGACATCAAAGTAACTACTTTACCAAGACTGTTCACTCCTGGTAAAATGTATAGTTGAAACCGAAGGCATGACAACTCCAGATTACCAACAACTGGTAACCCACTCATAGTATCAAGAAGTGAATAGTCTTGTGAAGTAATTGATTAAAGGCTGTCTATCAACCAGGCTCTGTGGCGCAATGGATAGCGCGTCGGACTTCTAAAGGTTAGATGTTATTCGGAGGTTGTGGGTTCGAGTCCCACCAGAGTCGACACCTTTTACCAATCACTGAGCATGGTATATGTTTGCAACTGCATAATGAGCCCAATAACTTTTTTTTTCCTACACAGCAGTTGTGAGGACATTGCCTCAACAGACTAAGTATATCACTGACTAAGCGTACCTTCAGATCTCTGTCAGCTGACCGCACTGTGTATATCACACCAGCAGCATCATGGCTGATATTCAATGTGGAAGGCAGGTTGAGGAAACTAGTGTTGTAAGAGTTGCGAGAAACTCTTAGGCTAACTATTACAGCTGTTTCACAGGGTGGCATACCACTGTCCCGTACTAAGACTCTCAGCTAAACAAAAATCATAGTCTACCATAACATAGTGTTAGTCAACGTGAAAAATCTTTAGTACTGCAGAATAAATCACACGGAAAGGCAGAGAGTAGATAACTCTGTACTAGTAAAGGCAGAGAGTAGATAACTCTGTACTAGTCAAGGTCGAGAGTAGATAACTCTGTACTAGTAAAAGCAGAGAGTAAATAACTCCATACTAGTAAAGGCAGAGAGAAGATAACTCTATACTAGTAAAAGCAGAGAGTAAATAACTCTGTACTAGTAAAGGTAGAGAGTAGATAACTCTGTACTAGTAATGAATATAATGTTCAAATACGCTGATTGAATAACTTACAGTGTATTCTGCTCTACTCAGAGAATCAGCTGTGAACGGTCTGACTAGTATAAGTTCCCCAGAAGTTGGGTTGACAAAGAAGAAATCAGAGTGTTCACTCAGGCGGTACGTTATTTGTTGCTAAGACAAACATAAACGAATGCATTTGAACATATTAGCACTTTGAGTTATACAGCAATATAGATGTAGTACAACATGATGACATGTACATACATGTACATACATGTACATGGTGTAACGCTGCAAACTTATACTTATAGCACAACGCTGGAATATATCCAGATCTACCTCTACATGACCAAAGACTATATTATTCTATGCAGTGATGGAACTGGTCATTATAATCTACATGACCAAAGACTATATTATTCTATGCAGTGATGGAACTGGTCATTATAATCTACATGACCAAAGACTATATTATTCTATGCAGTGATGGAACTGGTCATTATAATCTACATGACGAAAGACTATATAACAAGCAGTAATGTAAACTATATAAAACAGTGAGTGGAGTTGTTTGCCCTAGTAAGGACACTTGAGAGTAGATAACTCTAAGAATTACACATGAGTATGACTCACATCCTCTGAGTCAGAGGCCTGTACAGCAAGCAGTACGCTGCCAACTGAGGTCATCTCATTCCACTCTACAGGTTGTTGGTTCACAGATACAACTGGACAAGTTGGGTTACGGTTCACTGTGATCTGAACATATGTAGTGTTTATTTCCCTCGGTGCTCCGGTATCGTACACCTGTAGTACAGCAAAACATTTCATCAAATACGGTACAAATTACAAAATATCATGATAAACAGTTCACACAGGAACAAGCATTTGCCATAAATACAAAAACAGCATCCACCTAATTATACAATACAACGGAACAGATTGTACATACCTGTATCCGTAGGTTATACGTCTGTGTAACACCAAGTTCAAGGCCATTTCTCACGTAAATTTCACCAGTTGTCTCATTAATAGAGAAGAAACTGGGTGCAGATAAATCACCCACGAGACTGTACACAAGATGACCCTGGGAAGACAAAGATATTGAGTACATTAGAGGAGTGCACATACTATCACAATATTTCATGCCATTACATCAACAGTGTGATGTCATGTAGTCCAGAGGTCAAGACTTGAAGTGCTGCTGCTGATGATAGTCACTTAGTGAAATTCCAGTTACGTGTGAAACCAGGCTCTGTTATGTCACATGCACAAGTTAGAGCTTGAGAGTTATCTAATTGGGTTCAAATATGTCTAACAGAGAGGGAGGCCTCTGTGGCACAATGGATAGCGCATTGGGTTTCTACATGTAAACGTTATTTGGTAGTCACAGGTTCGAGTCAACAATTCTACCACTTTCCTGAGTGTTTGGTTCTTCAGCAGAAGTTCCGGACAGAAAGAATTGCAACTGTAACATCCTGTGTGTTTTTATTAATGCCTATAAAGACTGAGACCTGTTTTTATTTAAGTAGGCTAGAGAATATATTGTATTAACACTTACACTGAGGCTATCATCAAATGCTTGTACTGTAAATACACGAGTAAGTGCTGGTGTAGTGTAGTTGATAGTTATTCTGTAGGGTTGACCAATGAAGTAAGGGGTAGACCTATCCCTGGTGACAAACAGACTGACATAGTCTTCTCCAACCTTCTCTGGACGTCTCTGATCCCGTGCCTTTACTCTCAACTAATACATAGATACAGATACTAAGTGAATAATACATAGATACAGATACTAAGTGAATAATAACAGAAATGTTATATTAAACCTGTTTACAATAATAACAATGATATTTCTACATCTAGAACTTTCGACTGTTTTATACAATTTGGTGAATAATTAAATAATTTACAAGTCATAATACTGTAAGATAACCTACCTGGTATGTGTCTCGGGAACAGATGGGATTGACTCCAGTCAAAAGAGATGTGGAGTGGATAACTCCAGTTCTTGGGACTATGTAGAAACATTGCTCTACATTTCCAGGTCCATCTATGTAGTAGATGAGCTCATCCTGTAGCAGTAGAGTACTCAATATGTGAACAGTATAGGGTATGTGATATACCTACTACATACACTCACAACATGTGAACGCTGTAGGGTATGTGATATACCTACTACATACACCCACAACATATGAACGCTGTAGAATATGTGCGTATAGTTTAGTATGACTAGATATCAGCTCACCCCATCATCATCGACAGCCTGCACTTGTACAATTCTGGTACCAAGAGGAATGTTCTCGCTGACCTCTCTAGTGTAGTTACCAACAAACACAGGTGAGTGAATGTTACGATCTACCGTAATAACAACTGTGGCTGTTCCAATCAGGGCAGGGTTTAGAGTGTTATACGCTTTGATTCGGAATCTGAAATGTAATCATCACGGCAATACTTATTAAAGTATGTAGGTGGTCTTCTATACGTCAGGTGACATAATATAGAGATATTTCCCCGTAGCTCATCTATTTATTCTGAACAGTTCATCAGCCTGCCATGTCGCACCCTAACCTATCTATTACATGTAACGCATTGCATTGTGGGTACTGAATAACAAATATAACACCAAAGTATGAATCAGAACATAGCCACTAGTAAATACCTGTACAGCTGAGCAAACATGTTGATGCCCTTGAGAGGCTTCTTGACAAACACAGTTCCTGTGAGATTATTAATATCGAAGAGGTCAAGGTCGGGGTCTGTAGAGAAGGGGGCGTACATCACCTGTGAATAAATATATAGACTTAGTACATTCAACAGGTTAATATATCTAGTTATGCAAAAGATATAAGACTGTAATCACTAAAATGAAGGCAAACACATTGTAACTGAGAGAGTACCTGTCCGTTGTTATCACTTAAATGTAGGCAAGCACATTGTAACTGAGAGAGTACCTGTCCGTTGTTATCTGGATCTGTAGCTCTAGTGTTCACCACCACAGAACCAACACCAAAGTTCTCATCAATATTCACGGAGTAAACATTGAGATCAAAGCGGGGCGCTTCATCGCCTCCCTCAATAACAGTTATAGAAACTGAGGCTTCTCCGGTCTTCTGATTGGTTGCTACTTGATCTTCAACTATTATTCCAAATGAGAACTGCGAGTTTGCAGGGAATTCTGGGTCGGTTTTATTGAGAGGTCGTTTGACAGAAACAACGCCAGTGCCAGCATCCATGTGGAAGAACTTTGAAGCTATTTCACCAAACTGATCATCTTTGATACGATACTTGAGCTCATCCTGGTTAAAATTGATTCATAAAATCCTGACTATGTTATTTATTAGCTGTTTATAGGAAACGTAGCTACTCACATTAAAGGTACGTGTGAGAAAGGGTATGTATATATATATATACATATTATAGCCTAAATGCTAGGTACAAAACTAGTACTTGACTGCTTGATAAAACACTAAGTTAGAAGAACACAAATAGCCACATCCCCATACTGCATTATATAAAACATGAAGGGGGGGGGGGTAAAACTCACCCCATCAAAATCGTTAGCCAATACTCCAAGTCTAATATCTTTGTAGAGTTCATAGGAAGCTGCCAGTACTCTGGAATACTGTGGTTGAGAGAATTCTGGGGCATTTGGGTTTCTTCTTACATTAGCCAACACCTGAGGAGCATGCATAATGTACAGATGGTACACAGCACTGACATAATATACAGATGGTACACAGCACTGACATAATATACAGATGGTATATGGTACTGACATAATATACAGATGGTACACAGCACTGACATAATATACAGATGGTACACAGCACTGACATAATATACAGATGGTACATGGTACTGACATAATATACAGATGGTACACAGCACTGACATAATATACAGATGGTACACAGCACTGACATAATATACAGATGGTACACAGCACTGACATAGTATACAGATGGTACATGGTACTGACATAGTATACAGATGGTACATGGTACTGACATAATATACAGATGGTACATGGTACTGACATAATATACAGATGGTACATGGTACTGACATAATATACAGATGGTACATGGTACTGACATAATATACAGATGGTACATGGTACTGACATAATATACAGATGGTACACAGCACTGACATAATATACAGATGGTACATGGTACTGACATAATATACAGATGGTACATGGTACTGACATAATATACAGATGGTACATGGTACTGACATAGTATACAGATGGTACACAGCACTGACATAATATACAGATGGTACATGGTACTGACATAATATACAGATGGTACACAGCACTGACATAATATACAGATGGTACACAGCACTGACATAATATACAGATGGTACATGGTACTGACATAGTATACAGATGGTACATGGTACTGACATAATATACAGATGGTACATGGTACTGACATAATATACAGATGGTACATGGTACTGACATAGTATACAGATGGTACACAGCACTGACATAATATACAGATGGTACACAGCACTGACATAATATACAGATGGTACATGGTACTGACATAATATACAGATGGTACACAGCACTGACATAATATACAGATGGTACACAGCACTGACATAATATACAGATGGTACATGGTACTGACATAATATACAGATGGTACATGGTACTGACATAATATACAGATGGTACACAGCACTGACATAATATACAGATGGTACATGGTACTGACATAGTATACAGATGGTACATGGTACTGACATAATATACAGATGGTACATGGTACTGACATAATATACAGATGGTACACAGCACTGACATAATATACAGATGGTACACAGCACTGACATAATATACAGATGGTATATGGTACTGACATAATATACAGATGGTACACAGCACTGACATAATATACAGATGGTACACAGCACTGACATAATATACAGATGGTACATGGTACTGACATAATATACAGATGGTACACAGCACTGACATAATATACAGATGGTACACAGCACTGACATAATATACAGATGGTACACAGCACTGACATAGTATACAGATGGTACATGGTACTGACATAGTATACAGATGGTACATGGTACTGACATAATATACAGATGGTACATGGTACTGACATAATATACAGATGGTACATGGTACTGACATAATATACAGATGGTACATGGTACTGACATAATATACAGATGGTACACAGCACTGACATAATATACAGATGGTACATGGTACTGACATAATATACAGATGGTACATGGTACTGACATAATATACAGATGGTACATGGTACTGACATAATATACAGATGGTACATGGTACTGACATAATATACAGATGGTACACAGTACTGACATAATATACAGATGGTACACAGCACTGACATAATATACAGATGGTACACAGCACTGACATAATATACAGATGGTACACAGCACTGACATAATATACAGATGGTACACAGCACTGACATAATATACAGATGGTACACAGTACTGACATAGTATACAGATGGTACATGGTACTGACATAATATACAGATGGTACATGGTACTGACATAGTATACAGATGGTACACAGCACTGACATAATATACAGATGGTACATGGTACTGACATAGTATACAGATGGTACACAGCACTGACATAATATACAGATGGTACACAGTACTGACATAGTATACAGATGGTACATGGTACTGACATAATATACAGATGGTACATGGTACTGACATAATATACAGATGGTACATGGTACTGACATAATATACAGATGGTATATGGTACTGACATAATATACAGATGGTACACAGCAATGACATAATATACAGATGGTACACAGCACTGACATAATATACAGATGGTACACAGCACTGACATAGTATACAGATGGTACATGGTACTGACATAATATACAGATGGTACACAGTACTGACATAATATACAGATGGTACACAGTACTGACATAATATACAGATGGTACATGGTACTGACATAATATACAGATGGTACATGGTACTGACATAATATACAGATGGTACACAGTACTGACATAATATACAGATGGTACACAGTACTGACATAATATACAGATGGTACATGGTACTGACATAATATACAGATGGTACATGGTACTGACATAGTAATAATAATACATGTATATCTAGCCACATTGTACCCTTTATTACTGCAATGGGATATTTATTATTTAGGCCTATATACTGCCTTGTATAATGTACAGCTGTACTAGCATATACTGTATATCTATTTAATAGCACATACATGTAAATGCACCTCATACAGTACATTATGGTGAAAAACAGAGAGTTGTCTTCTCTTTTCCCTTGAAAGGTAGGAGAGGACGACTAAAATAAATTCTGACATACCAATTATATGCATACATGTAGCTATGTGCCTATATCTTGTGTATACATGTATACCATGTTTGTTCTGCTGTCAGAAATTACCATAGGGCAAAAATAACAGGCAGTCCTCAATTATTTCATAACAGCATGCTGTAGGGTTCAAATAGTAAAATGTCGATGTACAGTCGACTCCTGATCTGTAGCTACAAAGAGTATATTATACACAGTCAACTCCTTACCTTTGTACAATTGATGTTAGAAGGGAAGTCTGAAGAGAATGCGCACACCCGGATGCTGTACTGAGTCGGGAGGAGAGCGTCATACTTGACCGAATTCTTAAGCTGTATGAAGCCTCGACTGGTGATATTGAAGTAATACTGGGCTTGGTAGTCACCATCCACATTGTACTGTATCGTTCCCTAAAGCAGAATAGTAGCTATAACATCTACACAAGAGACACTCAACGCTATTCTGTATTCTCTGACTATCTGACTGTCCTTTGGCTGGATTTTATGCATATTTTAATCTAACCCTTTTTATATAATGACATTTAACGCAAATAAAAACTGTAAAGGTAACATACATGTAAGACCTGTCGACCCACTGAAGTCAAGCAGATGATACTTACTGAGCCATCAGGATCTCGGGCTATAATTCCTGTAAAGAGGAGGTCCCCAGGCTGTCTATTATCATCAAACGGGAAGATATAGGGCTGTCCGATAAAGTATGGTGGTAGTTCATCCCTGCCAATAGTTACAATGAGTGTGGTCGTATCATACCGTCCATCATCGTCAGATGCCTTCAGTATAATCTACAGAAAGAACAGACAGACATATGATGTACATATATATAAATAATGGTAAAAGTATATCTACCACTAATATCACTTTATTCATTAACGGAACCGTAAGATTCAGACATGTACTGCTACTTTAATTTTAAAATTTTCTCGCGTACCATATGCTATTCAGTTTTCAGAAAAAAATAGTACATATTACCATAATATGTGTAAGTTTGTATTTTATAATAAAAAGTCATGAGAATGAAGTTACCTAGGGGAGACAAGTCCTTCTACTTGCTGTATACACACTAAGGGCCAGGGGAGATAAATCCTACTACTTACTGTTACAGCATACACACTAAGGGCCAGGGGAGATAAATCCTACTACTTACTGCTACAGTATGCACACTAAGGGACAGGGGAGATAAATCCTATTACTTACTGCTACAGTATACACACTAAGGGCCAGGGGAGATAAATCCTACTACTTACTGCTACAGTATACACACAAAGGGACAGGGGTGATAAGTCCTATTACTTACTGCTACAGTATACACACTAAGAGCCAGGAGAGATAAATCCTATTACTTACTGCTACAGTATACACATTAAGGGCCAGGGGAGATAAATCATATTACTTACTGTTACAGTATACACACTAAGGGCCAGGGGAGATAAATCCTATTACTTACTGTATACACACTAAGAGCTGCATTAGCTGCTGCTGTCTGTAACCTCACAATTCCAGTAGAAGGAGTAACAAAGAAGACATCAGTGCCATCACCTGTAGAGCTCACTATCTCATAGGTAATTGTGTCACCCTGGTCTTCATCTGTAGCTTCTACTGGTATGACTAAACCTCCTGAATCAAAGAAAGCAACCAATCAGTATCGAGTTTGTAGCAGCTGGAGGTAGTCGTACTAAGAATAATATTGGTCCAGTATAAATACTGAAATGACTTCTACCACAATAAGACTGCTTCTCTACACAATACTTATGCTTTTATTCACAAAATCTGTGAAAATTCAGAGCCATGTAGACATGGTTTTACAATCTACTGTCAGTTATGACATCACACCAGAAACACCCGGCCACAGTGGTGAAACTACCAGATCCCAACCACTAGACCACCTGGGAATGTTTACTAACCCATAGTGACAGCAGGGAATAACTCCCAAGTAATTCAGCAACAATCGATTAATTAATGTGATCTAACAAAAGTATGGTTTAGTGATTAGGAGTTATCCCTAACAGCTGTTTCCATATCATTTCCATCATTCCCAGGTGGTCTAGTGGTTAGGATCCGGCGCTCTCACCGCCGTGGCCGGGGTTCGATTCCCCGTCTGGGAAAACTTTTGAACCTTTTCCTTAGATTGTTCATTTGACACTAATACACACTTGTTTGACCATTCACAGTTATTTCCTTGGTTTGAAATTCTACAGAGCTGACTATAATTCATATATTCTATTTACATGAATGACTGAATACAGCATCAATCTTGAAGTGGTGATAACTCCAAACAACCAACAATATTAATTCTCCTGAATGAGAGTCATATTGGAAGAGGTTTTACTACACTACTTTTTCATGATCAAGTGTGATAGGGCTATTTGTGGCTGACTGCACAATTGAAAGTAAGAGTATATACACCAACCAGCAGGTAGAGAGTCTTGGATGGTTGCTCTGTATGGGTTCTGTTTGAACGTCGGCTGGGAGGGATTCCTTATCACAGTTATGTAGATGTCACCAATCACTCTGTGGGTGGGGTATGAGGAATCATACACTGCTACCCTCAGCTATAAATAGTAATAGTTCAGATGCTATAGATAGCAATAGTTCAGATGCTATAAACAGCAATAGTTCAGATGCTATAAATAGCAATAGTTCAGATGCTATAAATATATGACTATATAGCAGCCGTGTAGTGAGTTATTAATTTCTCTCTAAAGATCTTCACCCAAATAACCGTTAGCAAGTACAAGTACATGCATATATGCTATTTTTACTTACAGACGTCATAGTTACAAATAGCATAGAGAGGTACTGTCTGTACACACATATATTATATAAATAGAATAGAGATGGTGTCTGTGCACGGTATAATACTCGGATATAATACATGTATGTTACCAAGTAAATGATGTTTTCAAATGGGTCATCAGTCAGCGATTTCTTGAGTAGAATAGCAACTCTTTGGCTCCTCCCCACTTGGTTACCACGCTCTTTGATGTAGAAGTAGTCAGTGGCGGGATAGCTACCCAGAAGGTCAAAGGTCAGGTCACCCACAAGGTCATCATCTGCACCAATCAACTCAATAACTGTGGTGTTGACTGCATACGTCGAACGAATTGTGCTGAAAGAAAAAATTAGAAGTGGTGTGTATGAATAGATTTCTAGTAAACAGACGACAGACTGACAAATAGACCAATAAAACGAAAGGACAATACCAACTTATGCTGTTCTCCTTTTCCAATTGAATACTTGTATGTAGCGATTTAACCGGAGTTTTATACAGACTTACGCATTGGAGTATTGAAGAGTTGGGAGTAGTCTGTCCCTGGTAACCACCACAGTAACTTGCTCTCTAGTAGTACAGGCCCTAGGAGTTTGCTGATCACTGGCCTCTACAGTCAGTATGTACGACACAAACTGCTGGCCGGTTGGAGTTTGCTATCATAAAGCAGTAAAATAAATTACCAGCATTCAATGTAAACTTACACTAAGTTTTGTCCCCAGATCTACATGCACGCAAGCCTTCAGCATTTCTATAAAACTAATGTATCAACCAAGTCCCAAACATACAATGTAATGTCTTCTACCCACGGACCCTTCTAAGCTATTCATTATAATGTGAAGTTGTTCTCTCCTTGATTGTTTCCACCAGGAGGAAACTAATTGAGAGAGGATAACTTCACATTATAATGAATAGCCCATGGGCTATTGCTGTATACTGCTTGTCTCACAAGCAAGACATTGGGACGAGTAGCTAGCCAGTTTATGAGACTATAGACCTTTACCACTATAACCACTATACCATTAATTACCGTGAGGAGACTTTTTGTGATGATGTCACCAGTTCTGGGTTCAATGAAGAACAGAGACCTTGTATCTTCATTCTGGTTCACCAAACTGTACATGACAGCATCTCCATCAGCGTCGGAAGCGTTCATTCTAATAACCGTCTCTCCCACAGATATGGTCTCTGATACGCTGGCCTGTACAGGACCGCTGAACTGTGGGCAGTGTTCATTACGCACCACATTTATAGTCAGAGTTCCTGTACTTGATCTCTGTGGAGTTTGACGGTACGCAACTGAGACAACCAACTGCAACGAATTTATAGTATCTATAAAGTTAAACTGCTATCACGCAGCAATCGGTAATAAAATTATGAAACAAATTACACAACTTTTCTGGCAGCAGTTGCAAATCAGTGTCAAGTATTTAGCCCACAATATTACTTGCATTAGCGACATTATCACATGTTATATAAAACCTTCCCATAACACACTGTTCAACATAGAAGCTATTCCAATTATCACACCAATAATTTCAGGTTGTCGGAAGCATTATTTTGTGGCAATGATTCTCTATCTTTGTTATTGAAGTTGTCTTCCCTCCAACACGGAGAAGTCAAATCTGCTCCAAAGTATCTGATGTAATGTTGCTGCTTTACCGAATCAATAAATTAAATTGATTTCACTTTGGCTCTGTCCAACATCAAGTTACTTCTACATGAATTGTATACAAAAGTATACAGTGCACATCTCAATAGGACAGTGAGTGGCCACCATTACACCATTACCAAAGGGATTTTAGAGAGAATATAACTCTGTAAGCACAAGGAGATTCAGCTCAAAGCTAGTAGCAACAATAAGGTAATAATATAAATCTAACAACTCACATGATAAGTAACAGTGTTATCCTGAGATAGGGTCGTCTGCACTCTAACCTTGCCATCATTGTCAATAGAAAAATAGGTTGGAGCGGGTGTATCACCCACCGCACTGTACACAATATCACTGACAAAGTCTGGCCCAGTTGCTATTACTGAGTATATATCACTACCTGTATAACACAGAAAGAGTCTTATATTTTATACATGTATATATGTACAGTACATGTGATTACATGTACATGTTGTAGTTACACTATATTAGATAATAATATTATGGCTTGTACCGAGTGTGAACTAGAGAGGGTGATTACAAGGAGAGTAAGCTAGTATAAGAAAGGTAAAGTGACTCACCAGTTGGTCTCTCATCGTCTATAGTAACTGTACTAGGTAAGTTCAGTATTGTAGGTACTTGAGTCCTGTTGACATTTATAGTTAGCCTAAAATCTCTGTCAGCGCATGCAGGAGGGGTCCTGTTGTCACACACCCTGATACTCATCTGTAAAATTCATGAATTGTCTAAGCTATTTAGTTCAATGAGAAGTACTTGTATTGCAGGAGAGGTTAGTGTATTCTCCATCTCACCAATCCATTGATGTTAAAACCTGTGATTTGGACATTGGCTGTACATGCAGACCAAGAGTCTGGTCTAATCCTGAAATCTGTTAGCTTCATTGCTATTGGTTGTTAATTGTTAGCTTCATTGCTATTGGTCGTCAATTGTTGTCTTATAATTAATTCTCTTAGATAAAGTGAAGGCAAGGCAACCCCAAGTTTGAGACACATTCTAGCAGGATGGATATTGGCTGAATAAATTATAGTACCTTTTGTCAATCGACCATCAAATTCTCCAAAGAGACCAATTGACCATTCTGTGACCTACCACGCAAATATAAGATAGCATTCACCCATATGTTCCCAGGTGGTCTAGAGGCTAGGATCCAGCGCCCCCCCCCCCCCCCCTTCACACTGCCGTGGCCGAGGTTCGAATCCCCGCCTGAGAAATATTTTGTACTCTTTAGGAAGATAGAAGACTTCTTGTAGGTCATATAGGTCAAATGGTGGATGTGGTAGCATTACCATAAACGATTGGTGGATATGGTAGCCTTGCCATAAACTGATTGGTAGATATGGTAGCATTACCATAAGTTGATTGGTGGATATGGTAGCATTATCATAAACTAATTGGTGGATATGGTAGCCTTCCCATAAGCTAATTGGTGGATATGGTAGACTTACCATAAACTGATTGGTGGATACAGTAGCCAGAGATCTCTGCAGTATGATCTCCCCAGTCGATGGGTTTAGCCAGAAAAAGTTGTTCACAATACTCTCCACGCCAGTGAAGGTGTACGTAATCTCATCACTGTCCTGATCAGTAGCATTCACCGTGTAGATGATACCGAGGTTGTGATACTCACTAACACTCAGGCTATGGGAGCTCAGACTAAATTTAGGTGCAGAGTTCTCTACCGTTATTTGCAGCGTTTCTTCAGTTATTTGATTTGGTACTAATGAGTCATATACCTCTATAACCAGCTGTAATATAATATAACGCAAGTGACAACAATGTACGTATATTACATAATATATCCACGTATATTACATAATATATCCACATATATTACATAATATATCCACGTATATTATATAATATATCCACGTATATTACATAATATATCCACGTATATTACATAATATATCCACGTATATTACATAATATATCCACGTATATTACATAATGTATCCACATATATTACATAATATATCCACGTATATTACATAATATATCCACGTATATTACATAATATATCCACGTATATTACATAATACATCTACGTATATTACATAATATATCCTAGTGACTGCTAAAAGTCGCTTGCAGAATGTCTTCGCTATTCGCAAGTGGCTACTTCGCTGAAAACATTGGTACATGTAGCTATTATGCGAGTCATTGTAGAATTTCTAATAATAATCTACTGGTCATTAGTAACGGAATGGTGGACTGCCAATATGAATTCATCATACATGTACAGGTAACTTTGAACACTAAACCACTAATCATTGCCTATGAAAGTGTAGTCAGGGAATACAAGCAGTCAGTAAAATATTCAAATTAGTTTACATATTATATTTAATGAAAAATTCTCATTATACAGACATAGCTAGAGTTTAAAGGACTAAGTTATACAGACGTGATAGTGAGTGAGCCTGCTGCCTGCATCTCTCAGACTATTTATAAGTAGAACTCTTCCTTCCTGGTCCACTGAGAAGAAGAGTTGAGCTGGATACGTGCCAACAACTCTATAAACACAGTGACACATGTAGCTACAGCAGAACACAACTCTACAAACACTCATATACACATGTAACTACAGCAGAACACAACTATATAAACACTCATATACACATGTAACTACAGCAGAACACAACTCTATAAACACTCATATACACATGTAACTACAGCAGAACACAACTCTATAAACACAGTGACACATGTAACTACAGCAGAACACAACTCTATAAACACAGTGACACATGTAACTACAGCAGAACACAACTCTATAAACACAGTGACACATGTAACTACAGCAGAACACAACTCTATAAACACAGTGACACATGTAACTACAGCAGAACACAACTCTATAAACACTCATATACACATGTAGCTACAGCAGAACACAACCCTATAAACACTCGTATACACATGGAATAAATCAACTAGAAGCCAAAAGATATCATCCTTCCCATGTACATACACATGTAGATCGGTAGCGATTAGATGGTTTACATAACACATAATAGAAGGGTAGACTGTATTTAGTAATGGCCACAACTGTTATACAACATGTACATGTATGTAGTTACATATAATTAATATATCACACCCATCAGTACTAAATCTATTATACATGTAGCGACAAAACACCATATCACCTGTGTTTACTATTAATATGTATAAATGTACATGTAGAGTTGTATGATTAGCTGACCTATATACGAGTTGACCTTGAAGGTCACCATCCTGTGCTGACACGGTGTAGATGACGCTGTTTATAGGCTGAGAGAGACTGACACCTACTCTGTACGGAGTACGAGTGAAGTATGGTCTCTTACCAGGTATTACAGTGAACGTCAAAGACTGGTAACCACATCTACTGGCTAGACAGGACTGCAATACAATACAATACGATACGATACAATACAATACAGTACGATACGATACAACACAATATGATACGATACAACACAATACGACACGATACAATACGATACGATGTGATACTATACGATACGATACAATGCGATATGATACTATACAAACCCCAAACCCCAATACGATACGATACAATACAATATGATACAATACAATACAGTACGATACGATACAACGCAATATGATACGATACAACACAATACGACACGATACAATACAATACGATACGATGTGATACTATACGATACGATACAATGCGATATGATACTATACAATGCAATGCAATGCAATGCAATACGATACAATACGATATGATATTATACAATGCAGTGCAATACAGTACAATACGCCAGATATTCTATATATGCAGCTGCTGCTGTACCATCTCTGGAACGTGAAATCGGATTCCAATTAAGGAAAGTAAGAACGAAGATTTTATAAAATGGTGACTAATCTCTATACTACTGCTGACTGACCTGGATGACCCCTGTAGTAGAAGAGATGTTACGACCAGCTAATGACTTGTGTAAATATACAGCTCCATCGCCTCCGTCAACCAGGAAATATTCTCGGAACGTCGTATCAGATTCATATATGGTGTAGGTAAACTGAGTCAGTCCATCACCTGCACCCAGTTGGTAGACTTGAGAGAATTGTGCTGTAAACAGAGATATATGGAAAGGAATTGATGTGTTACAGGGATTCAAATATTTGTGGTAGCAACAAAAGCAAACAACTGCTTCCTATTCTCTCTGCACGTATGTACATCAAAATATTACATTCCATATCACCTGGGAGTTATTATATCATAAGTTCTACCGACAATTTCTTCAACAGACAAAAACCTACATGTACATGTATATCAAGCCATGGTAGTATAGTGGTTAGTACTTCACGTTGTGGCCGTGAAAACCCAGGTTCGAATCCTGGTCATGGCATTTTTGCATACTGATAAAATAATAGTGTGAGAAGTTTAAAATTATTTACAAACATAGAAACGAATGCCACAACAACGACCATAAACACCCAACTAGTCAAAAGTTTATTTTTGTCTTCTATTATAAAGTTAAAAGAGAGATAAGGGAAGATAACTACCTGTATTTTCACTGATAGTCTTGGAGAGAGTAGAGTTGCTAATAGATAGCCTGATTATGTCTATCTTTATGGAGACTTCAACTACGTTGTCTGGATATGACGAATCAAAAGCCTCAACTCTCAACTGCAATATAAATGTACAATGTACATATCATCGCAAAGCGAAGTATCAGTATATTATAACACGTACCAATTACCTACATTGTATTGAGTGTTTTATTGGACATTCACTGAGTGGTAAAGCTGCTGCTACAGTGGTTAGGATTTGCTACAATTTGGTTAATAGTTCATCACGGCACATTATTCTACTTTAGCGTATCTAGCATGTGCTCACCGTATATTGGTTACTTGGTGCTTGTGTGAGAGAGTTCTTTACTATCGGCCTGTTGTCCGCATTCAAACCAAAGAAAACAAAGGCTAAGTCCTCGTTCACCACTCGGTAAATCATCCTACCGTTTAGATCTGGGTCTACAGCCTTGAAGTCGGGTACAGAGAGTAAGGAGGGTACGGTAGCGTTCTCCAACACCAGAGCTGAGTAACTCAGTCTAAGGAATGCTGGTGGATACTGATCTCTTACAACATTAACTATAAGAAAATATAGAAGGGTAATACATTTCCACAGAGCTACTTCTTTAAGTCTCAGGAATACAGTTCCTAACAACGGAACTCATCAGAAGAAAGTCGGTGACTAACAGCTCCCAGGTGGTCTAATGGTTAGGAAACGGCGCTACCTCCCCTCCCCTTTACACTACCGTCGTCGGGAAGAATCTCCGCCTGGGAAGATGTTTTTTTATTAAAATTATGAAGTTACAATAAAAATTCCAAAAGTCACATTGTAAACATTGTAAACACATACACAATTGTAGAGTGATTTTTACCAGTATTTAGATGGTGTATTATGAGCTTATGAAAGTCAAGAAAGGACAATTTTAAACCAATATAAGTTTACCTGTGACAGGGGCGGAGCCAGTGTTCGCACCATCACTGGCCAACAATCTCATTGTATACAATGCAGTAGGTCGATCTAGCCTTAGATCTTGTCTGACTGAGATAGTGCCTTGATTGCCGGTCTGTGAGACAGAAAAGTAAACGAGAGCATTGTTGCCACCAGCCGAGGCTAAGGTAAAGGTGATATCATCACCATCTCTGTCCGTGGCGTTAAATCTGAACAGGACGGTGAATACTGGAGTGCTTTCATTAATAGTGGTGACCATAGAGTCTAGTCCTACAATAAAAATCAATTTATGAACTGCTGGTAAATATAAATTAATAAGATACATGTAAATCAACCAACTAAGTTACTAACATACGAGTATTTAAGAGAGAACGTAATCATTTGTTGTTTATAAACATAAATCAGACAGCGTGATAGCTATATTATAGATATACTGCATATATTACCATAGACATTTATCACCGGAGGGTGGACATTTCTATTTACTCGGATGGTTACACTAGTGGATACTGAGCACTGTGCAGACGTAGCTGTTACATCAAATGTGTAGGTTTGAGCTCCATCATCCTTCAAGTCAGACTTTACTCTGATTTCACCAGAACTAGTGACCTCAAACAAGGTCGCTGCTAGGCTCACATCAGCCAGAGAGTAGACAATTCCATCACTGCCGAATGCATGAATGGTCACTATTGATGTGCCAATGGAATCAAAGTCGTTAACATTGCCAACGTATGATGATTGACCAATGGTCAGCGAACATTTGAGTACAAAACCTGCAAGAGAAGATGCAAGAATTTGCATACAGTATACACATACAGTATACACATACAGTATACACATACAGTATACACATACAGTATACACATACAGTATACACATACAGTGTACACATACAGTATACACATACAGTATACACATACAGTGTACACATACAGTATACACATACAGTGTACACATACGGTATACACATACAGTATACACATACACATACATGTACATGGTGCAAATAATTAGATATAGAATGGAACAGCCTACAAACAAAATATCTATTTCAAACAAAAATGACAGACATTATAATATGATTGTAGTATCGCATTATGTAGTTTTCCCTAAAAAATTGTCAATTACATTGTAGGTACGCATAAATGTACATTATGTTGCTAACAATAATATTATCTTGAATACATTAAATTATATTTCAAATCAAATGCCAATCTACTCAGAATTTTTTAGATAGAGATACCTTTCAGTGAAGTAACAAATGACTTGGAGGGATTTCCGTCATCAGTTACTCTGACTTGGAAGTCAAAGTCCTTGTTGTAGTTGCTGGGAAGGGGGCGTATGAGCACCACCCGACCTGTATTATGGTAGATGTAGAAGTATGTAGCAGCATCTCCGGCAGTTTCTGGTAGCATGGTGTATGTGAGTGAGTCATTGTCAGCATCTGTAGCATCTATGTCAACCACCTGTTACACGTGTTATATGATATAGAGTATCTATGTCAACCACCTGTTACACATGTTATATGATATAGAGTATCTATGTCAACCACCTGTTACACGTGTTATATGATATGGAGTATCTATGTCAACCACCTGTTACACATGTTATATGATATAGAGTATCTATGTCAATCATCTGTTACACATGTTATATGATATAGAGTATATAATGTCAACCACCTGTTACACATGTTATATGATATAGAGTATCTATGTCAACCACCTGTTACACATGTTGTATGATATAGAGTATCTATGTCAACCACCTGTTACACATGTTATATGGTATAGGATATTGAATTACATTATAAAGTATTGGTCTAGACTCTAGAGAAACTATTGATTGAGTGGCACATGCTGCACTTCAGTACTAATTTACCACATGACATACCGTTTGTCCAATAGGATCGCCCACAGAGATGTTGAAAACATAGCTGAGAGGTCCAACTGGAGGGTTGGGGTTTCTATTGACATCTATAGTAACTGTAGCTGTAGCTCTGTTGTCAGGGTAAGCGCTATCATATGCTACCACCCGCAATATATATCTACAAGGTAGAAACAAGTCTATCACCTGAACATATTTAAGTATACACAGTAATAGTAAATAGTAGAGAAGTGATATCACATACTCTGATGAAATAATTAAATGATATCTAAAATACAAGAGGTAATTAAGAGTTATTTCCCCCTGTCGAAAGTCTGAATGAATTCAACATGCTATATTATCACATAATTTATGGAGTTGCCTCCACAATGAGAGATGGCAATTACTTCACCCATGATAAGACAATTACTAAAACAACAGGGATATAACAAACTGTAGTCTGGGTTGACAGTTTACAAGAGACAACTCCATAAAATGTCACAATAAATTACCGAATGGTGTTGAAGGCATCCATCTTGAGATTGTTTTGAAGTATAATTTCTCCTGATTTCTCATTTGTCAGAGAGAAGAAGCTGGTTGATGGCACGTCGCCAACTATTTCATATATCAGCTCTCCCTTGAGGTCAGCGTCTACAGCTCTAACTACCGTCACCACTGAGTTGACAGGGTAATTGTGGTCCACAGGTTTAACATATGGAAGACCCTGAAACTCTGGGGCTCCTTCATCTCTCTCAATATTTACTATTACCTGAAGCATTGGTACAATGTATACGCATACATGTAGTAACTTAGATAGTGTATATACTTTCTGACTTACTTGTCTCTTTGAACAGTATTCCCTAAATATAATGTACAACGATAAAACATTTACATGTACATCATACATGTACATGTACATGTATGATGTACGTGTATGATGTACATGTATGATGTACATGCACATCATACATGTACATCATACATACTATGTACAAAGTGTACATAGTATGCTGTACTATTATGCTTGTGTCATTCAATAATTAAACATAATTAACATAAATAGTGTTTCCACGTAAACCACCATAACAATAAACTGTACATAATTAGTTTATTTGTACTCTGAGTGTTTAGTGATGCATTACAAACGCTGTAATATGTATTCAGTTCAAACATGAAAAATTTAAAATAGGAAGGAAACCATTAATTCACATACGCTGACACCGCCAACAAGATGAAGTCAAGAAACAAGCAAGCCATGATAGTATAGTGGTTAGTACTTCGCGTTGTGGCCGTGAAAACCCAGGTTCGAATTCTGGTCATGGCATTTTTTTTCTTATAACAATTCTAGAGTTTTTACAATGAACTAGAAAAAAGTAATGAGAGAAAACATTGAATTTCTCAAGTTGTTGAAATAAGGTTGTATTCACTCGATTGATTTACCTCCCAACATGTGTTATTCGAAACTATTTACACGTCTACCAACTTGTGTCAACAACCAGGGTTGAGATACATGTGGATACATGTAGATGAGACTTACAGAGGCGTTAGCAGATCTTGGAGGATTGCCCCTGTCTGTAGCAGTTACAGTGAGCACATGCCTGTTATCAGTCGTGCCTCTCAAAGATTGGATCAGATAGATTATACCAGAGTTATCTATGAAGTACCAGTCACTGACTTCTGACACCAAAGAGTACACAATGATGTCTCCGTCTACATCCATAGCCTCCACCTGTCCCACTTGCTGACCTGTGAAGTATCTGTTGAGAGACGGAAGTATTATGTTGTACATACTCAACACAGCCATGACACACTAGTACCACAAAACATCATTATAACTTTAGAGTTATACTCTCTTCATAATAATTACAAAGAGCGTATAACTCCAAAGTTATAATGATGTTTTGTGGTACAAGAAATAATTATTATCTCTTGTAGGTTATTTGTGTTCATGGCAACAGTACAATTTGTATAATTTCAAGTTACAAGTCCCTCTCTACCTGAATAATATATCATAATAGCGCGCTTAGTACCTGTCGTTTATATTGAATACGTAGCTGGACACTGTCCACTGGGGGGAGTTGGGGTTCCTATCCACACGTATAGTAACAAAGGTAACTGCTTTCATCTGAGGGAATGCTGAATCATGAGCAGTAATCTGCATAGTGTAGAGGTCAGCACCGTCAGACGATAGACCAGCAGAGTCCTTCACCTTCACCTTGCCGTTAGCGTCCACGTAGAAGAACTTGGCGGCATAGCTTAACTCGGTGGTCTGGCAGAAGAAAACAAGAGTTTTGTAAGCGACAGTATAGCAGCAGCTGTAGCACTTCATGTTGTGGCCGCAAAAACCCTCATTTAAATCCTGGCCATGGCATTAAGGAAATAAAAAGAGCTCACTAGGTCAAAGTAGTGAGGCATTAAAACTCGTTTCAAATACAGCTGCAGTTAAAAACCTTAATTTGATCTCTTCCGTTTCTGAGCACATTCCATGGTAGTCCAGTGGCGAGGATCCAGCAGTCCTGCCAAGATTGAAAGATAACAGACTGCTCTCTACAGAGACTACTTACCTGGTAAACAATGGTTCCCTGTTTATCATCATCCCTAGCCTCAACTTGCAGTATCACACTATTATTTGGGACGGTGCTAGCTACACCCTCTCTAATATATGGCTCATTAACAAAGTAGGGACGTTGGTTGCTTCCGGTTAGACAGATTACAACTGATTCGGTAACAGTCCATTTTCCATCCGATACAGAAACAGCTGACGTTATGCAATCTAGAACATCATTAAATCACATGAATTAACAGTGGACGTAAATCAAATGTATTAACAGTAACGTAAATCAAATGTAACCCAGTGTGAGGAAAGTGCGGTGTATTGACCGAGGAACAGACCTGTGGGTGAGTCGAGTAAAGACTTTGCTACAACAATCAAACCGGTAGAAGGGTGGATAGAGAAGTATTGAGAAGTGAGAGTGTATACCAGATCATCACTATCATCATCTACCGCCAGCACTCCGCCAAACGCCCGCTCATCTATATACAGGATATGATGTCATCATAGGCATATACATGTATCTAACTAACCAATACTACAGTATTAATGGTGGAAAGTGCACAAGTTTGATACGTCTCTACAGTGTTTCTGGGGCTTTACAGTTCCATATTCTGAATAGTAGATGAAACAGGAAGTTTCTCTGACATCACACAGAAAGGATAACATCTAAATTCTGATTAATTTTACTTCTCATTAAACTTATATATATGACAAGTATGAGTATGTGACGTACTTATTCCAGTATCAACAGAGATATTAGCCGAGTATGGTGTGTTGACAAATCTTGGTGGACTAATATTCCTAACCACTGTGACAACAACTCTTCCACTAGCAGTAGCTCCGTCACTTGGCCGGGTAGCGAGTATGTCCAGCACATACTGGGAACGCTGTTCTGTATCAGTAGATAGCAGACGACTCAATGTCACAGCTCCAGTTGCAGAGTTAATCTGTAGAATTAGAAACACAAATATAGCAGAGTAAATCCGTGTGAAAACTAAATGACTTTGACTAGGGTCGGCCCATTTTATGGAAGCCTCTATATTATACTATTATTATTAGTCTTACTGAGGTATTTATAAAAAACAACATACATAATTGCATTACAAAAATAAGAGAACTATCTATTAAAAATAGGAAGTAAACCATTAAATCTTATCAGCACATCTCAGAACGGTGACACTGTCGATAAGATGAGAAGAAACAACTGAGCCATGATAGTATAGTGGTTAGTACTTCGCGTTGTGGCCGCGAAAACCCAGGTTCGAATCCTGGTCATGGCATTTTGTTTCATTATTACCCAACATACCAATCTAAACATTTACATTAGTGGTTGTTGATACTGACTTGGAAAACTTTGTACCAAATTTATCTAATGCTATCTGTAGATACTCACATCAAAAAACTGCCAATCAGCATCGTCACCGATTGTCTGATATTGGATGTTATTACCAGGGTATGCTGTCACAATGGCTATGACCTCATTAACCTCTTCCTGTTCGTCCACCTTTACAATGTATGTGCCTACACAAGTAAACAGAGGGAGGTGTGGTTATTATGGATGGCAATGTGATCTAAAGAGTGTGTCAAGAACAAGTGTTAGAGAAATAACTTGATGCCAGCTGAGATGTTCATACCAAATATAAGCTCTCCTTGGCTGGCTATCACATTGATTGTGACATGGACAGTGCTGTTAAGAGGAACCTGACCGCCATCTTGGGCTCGCATTAGCAGGCTATATGACTCGCCAGCGTTTACTCGTCTTCTGAGTATGATGCGCCCATTTCTATCGTCCACATAGAAAGTCTCTTCTACCACACCACCACTCTCTAGATAATACCTGTCATTCACAAAATGTAATATGTGGAACATACAGAGTGCAATATGCGGAACATACAGAGTGTAATATGTGGAATATACAGAGTGTGATATGTGGAATGTACAGAGTGTAATATGTGGAACATACAGAGTGTAATATGTGGAACATACAGAGTGTAATATGTGGAACATACATCGTGTAATATGTACACAGTACCTAATAGAGTTATATGGCGGACTGACATCGTTGTCTACGGCCTCAACTTGGATGACCTGAGTACCAGGTGGATGAGAGTCCGAGATGTTAACTGTGTAACGGTCATGTGTGAATGTAGGAGGGTAGTTGTTCTTCTTTACTATGATTATCACCTCTCCTGTTCCGACCTATAGGAATATCATACACACACTCTAAAGCCCTGTTTACATAGGATGGGACTAATAACTTCTCTCCAGTACAATTTGTTTAACGAATAGTTTCAGCTTTTAGTTGTGTGAGAATGTGAACAGCACTTCAGATGGTCAAAACATTGAGGTATGCATGGCATATACATGTATATAGAGTGAACAAACAGCCAGACAACTTGCATGGGAAAGGTCGAAACATACGACTGGTACAGACTGGTGTACCTTTAGTGAGCAGCCATTCACCCTAGACAGACAAATGAACCAATTTGTAGACGCCACTATTTAAACTTCTAAAAAATGTTTGAATTATGGAAAACCAGTGATTACGTTTCATGTTACATCAATTGTAGTATTAGTAGGCTATCCTAGTCAGCCATAAATTACAACAATTATACATTAACTGTGTAATATACAAGTAAATATCATATTTAAAATATACATTAGAACAAGTCAATATGAACTGAACTGAAGGGATACTTTATATATAATACACATACATATGCACATGTGCATACGCATATACACACCTATGTACATACATATACACATCTTCCTCCCATTCAATCTATGGCTGCCAAAACATAGAACAAATGCAGTGAAATCCTCATATACATGTATGCTACAGTTCACTAACCTAGCCACAGGCTTTCATCTAGCTTTAGCCCTAGATCTTACCTTACTAGGTATACCTCCATCTTCCACCCTCACTTGTAGAACATACCGTTCTATAATATTGTCAAGCGTCTGCCCTTCCCTGATACACACTGCACCACTTAGTTCATCAATTTGGAAGTATCTACATTACAATGCAATAGCTAGTACAGTAGTTACAGTAGTTAGTACAGTAGTTACAGTAGTTAGTACAGTAGCTACAGTAGCTAGTACAGTAGTTACAGTAGCTAGTACAGTAGTTACAGTAGCTAGTACAGTAGTTACAGTAGTTAGTACAGTAGTTACAGTAGTTAGTACAGTAGTTACAGTAGTTAGTACAGTAGTTAGTACAGTAGCTAGTACAATAGTTACAGTAGTTAGTACAGTAGTTACAGTAGTTAGTACAATAGTTACAGTAGTGAGTACAGTAGTAACAGTAGTTAGTACAATAGTTACAGTAGTTAGTACAGTAGTTACAGTAGTTAGTACAGTAGTTACAGTAGCTAGTACAGTAGTTACAGTGGGTAGTACAGTAGTTACAGTGGCTAGTCGATTGTAATGTGTATCGTGTTGATTGAAACAAGAGTCCGAGTTATAGACTCTCAGCATAACACATCAAACACTTAGATACAAGAACTGCTAATGGTTTGAGTGAGATGAGCATATCTACATTTACAGAGGAAACTAACAGCTACCTGGTTGCTATGGAGTCTCCCACAAGGTAGTATCTGAGAGAGGGTTTACCAAACTCAGCTACAGTGTCTGCATCTGTCGCCACCACAGTCCACACACAGTTCTTCGTCTCTTCACTAATGGTATCTAAAATATTTGTATTGTTTTATAAAAAGTACTACAATCATGTAGGTTCCACCGAGACTTGAACTCGGATCGCAGGATTCAGAGTCCTGAGTGCTGACCATTACACCATGGAACCCTTGCTATGTTACAAAACACATCTTCTCTAGTAATTTATAACGCTAATTGGGCAAGCAGAAGCTGTAATGCTACATACATGTACATACACACACATTGATACCAACCAAGCAAGCTAATACATACTGATGTTTCTTTGACCAGGTATAACAACAGGAGTATAGAGGTTACGTCTGATAGCCATAGTAACATGGGTAGCGCACTCCGTCGTTCCGTGACGTCTTTTAACAATAAACTGTAGTGCTGAGAAAGAGGTGCTCCATAAAGGTCGACTCAACACGACCTCTCCATTGGGTGTAACATACACATAGTTGACATGTGAAGGAAAGAATGGCATTGGTTCAATGCTGTATCGAACTTGACTGGGCTGTGAGTTATTCAGAACAATGAACGGTACACCTAAACCGGACAGAAATGCAAATCTGATAAATACTATCCATCGTCACAGTTCAGAAATCAAGACATTTGGATATGAGACCACAGAGGTCTAAAAGATCTGAGGAATGTGACCAGATAGGCAGTGTGGTACGTAACGAGGCAGTGTGGTATGTAACATAGGTAGTGTGGTACGTAACATAGGTAGTGGTGGTATGTAATGTAGGTAGTGTGGTACGTAACATTGATAGTGTGGTACGTAAAATTGATAGTGTGGTACGTAACATTGATAGTGTGGTATGTAACCTAGGTAGTGTGGCCGAGCGGTCTAAGGCGCTGGTTTAAGGCACCAGTCTCTTCGGAGGCGTGGGTTTAAATCCCACCACTGCCAATAATTTTGTCACCAGTGATATCAGCACCTATTCTTACTGTATTTTTTCCAAAATTTTGACTAGATCTTGTGCATTATTATAACAAAGCACAAATGTTTTCATGAAATAATATAGAGTATGAATTAACTATGACATTCGTAATCGTGCTTCTTACCAATGGCCAGAGTTTCTAGCATAATTCCATCATATGTATCGGAGCTGGCACATGGAACAGTGTTACTCTGCAGTATCAATCTCACCAGTGTCTCATTTGTCTTTCTAGGCTGCCCAAAGTCCATGGCGGTGACCCTCAAACTAGATACAAATTGAAACATTATAAAAATTATGAACTTCACCTGCAAGTGAGAAATGGGTATAGAAGGTGAGGAGTTGTCTGTCCAGTTTTCACAGGAGCAGACGATTCTATTCATCACTCACAAAAAATCACACATATGGTACAACACTTGATACTATTGTAGTGTAACACGACTATAATGACTGTAAAAGGAAATATATGTAATAGACATACAAGTACTCCCCATCTCCTGCATTCCTCAGATCTGCTCTAACAAAGATTTCACCATTCTGTCTTAGTCCGAAATATCCAGCGGCAACTCCATCACCGGTTACACTGAGACGCCATACATTGAAGGGATAGACAGTGTCCATATCTACTACGGTCACACTGCCCACAGAACTACCCACTGAGGCTGTACGGTTTACATAGAATGTGTACGGAGAGTTGGAGAACTTTGGAGCAAACTTATTCCTGATCACGTGAAGTACAACAGTGTACTCTGAAGAGTTTTTCTGTGGTAGTCCAAGGTCATACGCATTCACTCTTATCACATACCTACAGTCAGAGAAAGGCAGCTATTGTCTATACTATGTATTCGCCTGTCTATACTGTACACTCACCTGTCTATTATACTGTACACTCACCTGTCTATACTATACACTCACCTGTCTATACTGTACACTCACCTGTCTATACTATACACTCACCTGTCTACACTGTACACTCACCTGTCTACACTATACACTCACCTGTCTATACTATACACTCACCTGTCTATACTATACACTCACCTGTCTATACTATACACTCACTGTCTATACTATACACTCACCTGTCTACACTGTACACTCACCTGTCTACACTATACACTCACCTGTCTATACTATACACTCACCTGTCTATACTATACACTCACCTGTCTATACTATACACTCACCTGTCTATACTATACACTCACCTGTCTATACTATACACTCACCTGTCTATACTATACACTCACCTGTCTACACTATACACTCACCTGTCTATACTATACACTTACCTGTCTATACTATACACTCACCTGTCTATACTATACACTCACCTGTCTATACTACACACTCACCTGTCTATACCTGTGCCCACCAGGCTCCTCCTAAGCTCCAGCTTACCACTCAATGGGTTCATCAAGAACTGGTCAAAGTTGTTCAACAAGGAGTATCTAACAGTATTGTGTGGGGCAGCAGAATCTCCATCAACTGCCTACAAGCAGCACAGCAGCACAGATACATGCACGAGTTGATCAAGATAATTCATTATGATGTCATAAAAACAACATCGACAGTAAGATTTCCATTGCACTTACCTGACTTTCAGAATAAACTGTATTTACAGGTATAGTATAGAATTACACAATTACATGTACACTATAGAGTAACAATAACCACATTGCATTTTTCTGGGCACTGATCAACAGCTATTGTTCCTATCAGGAGGTTGTCCTCTCCCAAGAATCTCGGCCCATGGGAGAGGACAACTTCTTATTATGATTCACAATATAACATGAGTGCTCATGGATACAACGCTATGTATTTTTTCATAACATAATACAATATAACTACACTTTACACCACTCACATTTAGAGTTATACTGTTAAAATTTTATTTCTTACCCTCAGAGTGACAATCTCCTTGTTAAATGCCAGAGTCTCCAGCACTGTATATTCGCTAGAAGAGTTTGAGAATTGGGGTCGGTAATTGTTCCTCTCCACAATAAGTTTGACATTTACTGGTAAGAAACAAGGGCTATAGCCAGAATTATCCCTCACAATTATCTGTACATTGTAAAGTGATGCACTGCTATCTCTATAGGTAGCCTGAGTTCTAATGTCGCCATTAGCGTCTATAGTGAAGTCTCTGGTAGAGGCCCCATCCCCGATAATTTGAAAACTGGCTTTGCCGGCGTCACGCTGATCAGGATCTTGAATAGTCAGGGCAAACACTTTAGCCCCAGTTCCTAGGTTAGGAGATATAGTGGCTTGTGCTAAACCAGTGTAAGTAGGGCAGCTATTTGTTCTAACAGTAACAGTTCCTTCAATAGGCTCAGAACACACCAGTTGGGGGCGCTCATAACATGCCCTCACTGTGATGGTGAAACTGCAACAAGCATGTGCTACAGTTACACGAATGTACAGACAAACTTTGATGTCATGCAATATGCAAGGAAAGAGTTGATACATGAACACTAATGTCACATGAAATAACTACATCTTAAAACAGTCATGATAACTACAGATAGGCAGTTGGAGTTGTCCTGCATTTAACCTGGAAGAACCACATCTAAGTAAATCAAATTTAGGATAACCAGTGACAGCCAATAAAATTGAAGATAAACACTGAATTAGAGACAAAACAATTCCAAACCTGTGGCCTATTTTAGTGGAGAGCCTTGACAGGGTGCTACTCATAGATATACTGCTATCCTACTTACACATCCTGTCCAAAATTCCTTGAGATAAGAGACCTGATCACCACAAGTGAATTATCCAATGTACTAAAGAAGGTGTCAGCGCTGTTCCTGCCTGTCACCTTGTACACTACACCAGAACCCAGGCTAGAGAACAGGAAGATACTTTGGTAGAGCATCTGATCCTCGTATATGGTGACGCTGAATGTATTGGGTGTAGGTGGAGGTGGGGCAACTCTGCGAATGAATACGTACAGCCATCCTTCTGCATATCCACCTGGAAAGTAGTTCACTTCATCATTACACGTATACACACAAAAATATATGCATACATCCTTTAGGTCAAATTGAAGTTGGTAAAGTGAAGCAGTTACAGCATGTTGCCAGCTGATCATACAGTGTAGAATAATTAACCTGATTGGTCAATACCTCAGTATGAGCTAACCTGATTGGTCAATAGCCCTAATGTACAGTTGGTAGTCCGAGTTACAATTACTTCTGAGACTTGAAGTTGTCCTCACTTGGTTGTTGACTATAACAAAGTGGTTGGCAGCAGCACCTACCCCTAGTATCTGATAGGTCACAGAGCCTGTAGTACTAGTGCTCAGTGTGATAATCGTCCCCTCATAGTCACAATCTAAGTGAGAGTATAAACACAGTATGACTATATAGCATAGTATCTGAGCCTACTAGAATCAACCTGGCCCAATCTGTGAAGTCGTTATGGAGGGTCAATATATCCAACATCATTAACAAAACATCAACTCGTCTCCAAAACATCTCCTTGAAAGCTAATGTATTTTTTACATAACACAAAATGCATTTCAAATTGTTGTCTACTTAATTTTAATATAATAGAGATATAGAAAAGTGCATGACACAGACTGAATCTAGATAGCATGTTAGCTATGATTGGAGGACTACATACCAAGAGTAACATTGGATGGTAGATTAGCTATGATTGAAGGACTATATAGTACATACCAATAGAAACCTTAGACGGTAGGTTAGCTATGATTGGAGGACTATATAGTACATACCAAGATTAACATTGGATGGGAGGTTAGCTATGATTGGAGGACTATGTAGTACATACCAATAGTAACATTAGATGGTAGGTTAGCTATGATTGGAAGACTATATCTTCTGATTTGCATGGTGACTCTGACTTGGTTAGACTGACGGGGAGGTCGACTCAAGTCCTCAGCGATCACATAGAAGGTGTAGGAGTCGGCAGAGCAGAGTGAACTCTTTAGGTAAGCCTTCACATGTATATAACCACTCATTGGGTCGATGTAGAAACAGTCGTGACTACCGACTAACCTCAAGTATGTGCCGACTGCATGGAAGAGACAGAGATATGACTGCACTACACCCATTAATATATGACTAATAACGCTGCTAGACATGACTATTTGTTCTGAGGGCACAGCAAAAGGCAATCAAAGCACCTGAATTACAACGAAGAAGCCCATAGAAGGGCCAAGAGTAGCCAACTCCAAAAGGTCATGATGGCATGGTAGTTAGTATTTCTTGTTGAGGCCACGAAAACTCATATTTGAATCCTGATCATGACATTTTCATTTATATTAAGATCAATGTTTGAAAAGTAGCATATCCAACCAGATCTAGTGTACATCAGTGAAAGTGCTACCTGTAGGTGTGCGTGGAATCTGCAGACCACTTCTGTATCCAATGGAGTCCGTCTCATTGACTACTCCATTGAATGGACCTGCAGGGGAGATGACTATGGGTACAGAGTTGGTTCCATTCAGCCGGATGACACAGGTTCTCTCTGTTGACCTCGGAGGCTGCCCATTATCCCGAGCCCTTACTCTGTAACAATAGTGCACCAAACTACATTATAGTATATAATGATCAGTCAACCATAGTAGCATTATACATGTACTTAGTAATGGTGATCATTGCTGATTGTGGACACCATTAGCAACTTCCAGTCCATGAGCCAGAATTCCAAGAATTAAAGACCAATCATGAAGTAATAATCAACCTTCCCATCAAGCCATGATAGTATAGTGGTCAGTACTTCGCGTTGTGGCCGCGAAAACCCAGGTTCGAATCCTGGTCATGGCATTTTTGTTTGTTTATTTAATTTCAGAGTCCCTGGATAATTAAAATAAATCTGATTAAGAAAGAGGACTTGATATACCTTAGATTGAATAAGTTTATATTCAATTCGGCCACTCCAGGCTTCTTGAAAACTTCGCCAGTTCTTGGATTGATGCCAAACCCGAGCAGTGAAGCTTGATCACCCTCAAGGGAGTAGGTAATCACAGAGTGGTTGCAACCTGCATAGAAAGCAAGTAATTATTACCACAATATCGTATGCAATATTATGGGACAGCATAACTCAGTTGAATCAATGACGCTCCCAATATGGCCAAGTCTCACAAACACAATAGCAGAAACATGGGTAGCGTGGCCGAGCGGTCTAAGGCGCTGGTTTAAGGCACCAGTCTCTTCGGAGGCGTGGGTTCGAATCCCACCGCTGCCAACATGCTCTATTTTTATTGTAAAAGCTGCCAATTTTACTAAGTGGACACATAAATATGTGAGGTAGAGTGGACACATATGTGGGGTAGAGTGAACACATATGTGGGGTACAGTGAGCACATATGTGGGGTAGAGTGAAAACATAAATGTGGGGTAGAGTGAAAACACATATGTGGGGTAGAGTGGACCTTAGGAAGCTTGAGTTCAAACTCCATCATTACCATAGGGCATGCCCCTTGTGCTGTCAGTTGACACTTGTATACTTGTGGAGAGTGGATATCACAGTACATGTATGATTTAGGTGAATGCTGTTAATACATGACGGACACACTCATGGCCTCAACACAAGTATAATGTAGTAGAGTGCTAACCTGTATCAAGGTCTGTGGCCTGAACTGTGATAACAGTACCAACATTTGATGCAGCCACTGTTCTATCACAAGATAGAGCTGAAAACTCTGGTGCATATCTGTTGTGTTCTACAGATATCACTCTAAACGCGTTAGGGGTGGCAATGCGACCACCTCCATCCACAGCTTTGATTTCTGCTGTAAATGTTGCTCTTTGAGTTGTACGGAGATCTCTCTTCACATACAGCCCTCCAGAAATCTCATCAATGTCAAAGTATAGGAGGGTGTGGGAGTCTCCAACCAGCTCATATCTAACAGTCTTCCATGGCTCCTGGTTGTCACAGTAACAGAACATAGACATTCATTCACGACGCCGCAAAATAAAATAAAATTAATATCAACTGTGAAAATCTTTAACTATTATGTGCCTTGGATGTATGCCGATATAATTAGTAGTAAGACCATATCAGTATAATGCTTATATAAATTAGTCATCACGTGCTTACCATAACATCACCATCGGCAGCGTAGACAAACTCAAAAGGCTGACCCAATGCCCTTTCCTCACACACTGATATACCAATTGTCTTATTCGGCTGTACAAACACTGGAGGCTGGATGTTTCTTCTAACATTAATGTAAACATTAGTAGTGTCGGTGAGGGACGGTTCACCCCCGTCCCGAGCCAAACATTGAACCTATAGCACAGCAGAGTATAAGATTTGTGAATGCATCGTACATTGTTTTACAGAAACTTTAGCTATTTAAAACTCATCAATGGTTTAAACTGACAACAAAACTGAAGAAATGGGGGAGTAGATGATGACGCTGCCATTCCATCCAAAATGCTACTACATGTACTATTAGACCATTCGATCTAGCACGTGGTACCTGGTACTGGTTTAGATTGTCCTGTAGGATAGAGTTGGTGAGTACTATATCCCCATTAGGTCTGACATCAAAGTAAAGACCTGCAGTGTTATCCAACAGCACCATCTCATATGTTACTGTATTGAACGGAGCCCTCGTGTCTCTGTCCGTGGCCACGCAGGTATACACTACGGTGTTGACTACCACACTAGCTGGGATCTGTGTGTAGTATGTCCCTGTGGAAGTACATACAGTATTAACCACAGAATATTCTACACATAACACCCACTAATGACTCGGCCACTTCGCGTGGATGCGCAACCTGATAGGAGTTATCACCCCTTCAAAAAGTCATACTACATTCAATAGCACAGAAAACTTTCAATGTACATTGTATAATTATGTACATGTATATGGCTGATGGTTTAAATCCAAAAGCTATTTTCTTCATTACTATTGGTTAACTATCGCCTCTTTTGAATCTAATACACTGAAATGAACCTACGCTGAACAAAAAACAAGACAACTGCAACAGCATCCATAACATAACATTCTAATAAATGACACCTACAACTGGACTACAGTTCACTCATCACACCTTCTACTGGATTACAGTTCACAGATTACACCTTCTACTGGATTACAGTGCACAGATTACACCTTCTACTGGACTACAGTGCACAGATTACACCTTCTACTGGACTACAGTGCACAGATTACACCTTCTACTGGACTACAGTGCACAGATTACACCTTCTACTGGACTACAGTTCACAGATCACACCTACCATTTGTGAAGGTTGGACGGTGCAGGTTTCTGTACACATTGATAGTAATAGAGGCTGAGTTAGAGCTGACTCGTCCAGGACTCCCTCCGTCAACAGCATGGGCAGTGAACTAAAAGTAGCAGAGCACCAGATTCTAATATTCGCTATGTCACCATATCAATCACATCATGTACATTAGTACATGTATATGTCAACACTTTTACAGTATGTGTACATCTACATGGTAAGTGTATATTATATCTACTCTTACAGTTATAGTATAATATATAAGTGTATATATTATATTTATACTTACGGTATACTATATCTATACTTACAGTATATATAGCAGTATAATATATCAATACTACAGTATATACATGTACAAGTGTATATTATATCCATACTTACCATATATACAAGTGTATATTATATCTATACTTACAGTATATATAACAGTATACTAAAATGTATATCTATACTTACAGCGTGTTACATCTAATACTTACAGTATACAATATCTATACTTACAGTGTAATATATCTATACTTACAGTGTAATATATCTATACTTACAGTGTAGTACATCTATACTTACAGTGTAATATATCTATACTTACAGTGTAGTACATCTATACTTACAGTGTAATATATCTATACTTACAGTATACTGTAATGTATATCTATACTTACAGTATACTGTAATGTATATCTATACTTACAGTATACTATATCTATACTTAAAGTGTATTATATTTATACTTACAGTATACTATAATGTATATCTATACTTACAGTATACGTAAGAGTATCACTAGAGTCTCTGATTAGAGACTGTCTAACATAGACCTCTCCATTAGTTCTGATATCAAAATACTCTCTTGCAAGAAAAGACGAATTCGGATTCATAAAATACTCAAGTAGGTTGAAGGGTGAGCTGGTGTCACAGTCTGTTGCTCTAATGTTTCCAATCCTCTCACCTGAATAAAGAACCAGACGCTACGTGCACAACCTTAGCTTCAATAATAAACATATCAGTGTGAATATGAGATCAAGGCCAGTTGGGGAATAGTAACGTTATGGAGATAGTAGCCCATACTATCATCTACTAAGATATACAGATATATCACAACTAACAGTATGTATGAGCTTTACCTAACACCTGCGTCTCTGGTATGGTGAATGTATACGCAGTGCTTTGTGGGAACTGTGGTTGGCATATATTCCGGTTGACTCTAATTTTGATGATGGTGGTGTTAGTTAGAGCTGGTGAGGATCCGTCAGAAATGATAACTCTAAGTGTGTACTCCTCAGCTGTGTCCCCTGACAGCTCCCTATTCACACTTACTCTCCCTGTCGTTCTGTTGATACGGAAGAAGATCTGCAATGGATGTGCAAAAGTTAGAGTACAGGTGAACGACGGGGACAAAAACATTACTTTCCCAGACGGGGAATCGAACCCCGGCCACGGCGGTGAGAGCGCCGGATCCTAACCACTAGACCACCTGGGAATGCGTACTGGTAGTGGAAGATAGTGAAGAACAACTCCTAATTAACTCCACAAAGCTAACAATTAATGAGAGTGAGGAGCAACTCCTAGTATTAGTTATATAGTAGTTGTTCTTCCTCGCTGTCACGTTAGACTATTCATTACTCGCAGGTGCTTTAGTGGCTAGGATATGGCGCGCTCACGGCCGTGGCCGGGGTTCAATAACCCACCTGGGAAACTTTTATTTCCTACAATAATTTCTTGCAGACCACAGTGACTATTTTACAAGAGAAGTTGGGAGTTGTGTCTGCTAAAAAAGAAAGATGTATTCGTTTAATTCCACAAAACAACATCTCCTAGGTTCCACCGAGACTTGAACTCGGATCGCAGGATTCAGAGTCCTGAGTGCTAACCATTACACCATGGAACCTTCACAACTACACCAAAAATTAATGGGAATATGAACTACAATAGGATCTAGACTCGGAGACTGTTGCTGGGCCAGCATGTAACTGGTGTCATACCAATAAATAAAGTTTTATCGTAATTATGTTATTATACTGTTAGTCTAAATATACATGTACACATGTTCACTATGTATGGAGTGCATAGTCCCTATAACTGTATATAACCCATGAGGTACTTACTGGCCCATTGTCATCCCCTATTAGAAGATATGTGAGCGTTCCAAAGCTGAACTCCGTGTCACAATCTGTAGCCTCTACTCTAACCACTTGGCTGTGCACTGCTTGGTTCTCCGGTATCGATACTTGATATAACTGTGGCACTTGAGGGGCACACACATTCCGTACCACAACCACATTCAACTGTAGTATATATACCGGTGTTTAAATCTATTGCAGTATGGATTATGCGTAGCCTTGAATATGAATTCACATACTATACACTTGCACAAGTTCATATACGTGTGCACATGTACAAAGTACAATCATGCTCCTGAACCCCTATACATATGTGTATGTAGTAGGTTACATGTATGTACAGTTGTACAGTCGAGTATATATTGCATTATACTAAGGCAGTTGAGTATATATTGTATTGCTTAGCCTGCACACAAACCTATGTAATACAGACTATAATAACTGCAGGCTATAATAACCACAGGCTATAATAACCACAGGCTATAACGACTACAGGCTATAATAACCACAGGCTATAATAACCACAGGCTATAATAACCACAGGCTATAACAACCACAGGCTATAACAACCACAGGCTATAACGACTACAGGCTATAATAACCACAGGCTATAATAACTACACAATATGGCCATATATGTGAATGTCTTACCTTGAGAGTATTACTAGACTGAGTGCGACTGGATATATCACTAGCTACTATATATAAAGTAAATCTATTTGTAGCAGTTTGAGTGAGAGACAGTGAGACGTACACCCAACCCTCCCCACTGCCACCGTTGGCTACATAGAAGTGATCTCGGGCTAAACTGGAGGTTGGGCTAATAAGGTTGTAGACCAACTCATCTCCATTGGGATCCGTACCAGCAACCTGTAATAGCAATTACTGTATGACTATGTAATACAATGCCACACATAGTCACATTATGTCATGTTATGTCAACCAATGCCATGTGACATGTAATATCAAGTTATAGCAAGTATTATGATATACAGCATCATGGCATTGTTATTTATATTGCATTGCCCATGCACAATAACATTTGAACACTTTCATTTCACAGGGCCATTCGACTCTACATATAATATTTTACGGTCGTACTCGTACATCTAGCTATTGGCACAAGGAATATACTTGGCTCTATCTCAACACACAGCTGTAAGCTTGTAATATCTACCTACCGTATAAAATGGGATTCCCCCAAGTTGTGTCTCAGGGATGGTAACCGTATCTTCCCAGTCTGTGCAAGATCCCCCACCATCTGCAATGCAGGGAGGATTCCTGGTAACATGGATTGTTATGTTTGTGACGTCTCTTCGCAATGGTTCCCCAGTGTCATACACCTCCACCTGCAGTGTGTACTGATCGGCCACATCTGCTCTCACTGATCTCTTCAGTAATACATGTCCTGTGGTAGAGATCAGATTGTTACAATAAAATTTATGCTCCCCAAGTTTTAAAATTAGAATGTTGACATAGGCTCCACCTATCAGCTGGTTGTTTACAATGCACCTAGAGGTGCTTTTTAACAAAGTTGAGTTGTGTGCCAATATAAGACAAAAGCAGCTTTCAAGCAACCATGCACCTCTGTATAGCAGCTAATCTAACATTACAAACACACAAATACAGATGAGATTATGTCATAGTAGACAGGTGTGGTGATGTCAGAGTAGACAGGTGAGATGATGTCAGAGTAGACAGGTGAGATGATGTCATAGTAGACAGGTGTGGTGATGTCAGAGTAGACAGGTGAGATGATGTCATAGTAGAGCAAACACCAACCTGAAACAGCATTGACGTAGAAGAAGGAAGACGCTGGAACTATCCCAGTAACCACAAATCTTGCTTCACCCTTTAGGCTAAGTTGTTCCACTTCGACACCAGTAAACACAGTCTGGTCAGCACTAGCTCCTTCCTCTAAGTCAAACCTGTATGGTGTATTGATGAATCTGAGGCTAGACCCACTGCTAGCAACTATTCTGATGTAAAGCAACCCTGTGGTGGAAGAGGTTCCATCTGTCGCCTGAAAGAAATATGAGTAATACACAAACAACCAAAATACAACAGACACTCTTATATGCACAATGTCACTATAAATCGCCAACCTCAACTCCTAGTAAGTCGTTCTACTCATAGTGTATCTTGCTGTATTTAGTGCACCTTTCCTCATGCCAACAGTACTTGTAATGTAATACCAGTGTGATAAATTAGCTGACTTACTGTGACGTTGAATGTGTAGACAGTTCCGGCTCTTCCTACCAATGACCTCTGTAGTATAACCCTACCATCTGGTACCATAAAGAAATACTGAGAACCATCAACATCACCAGTAGATCTCATTGAGAGGAAGACACCTTCTCTATCTGGGTCAGTGGCATTGATATTGTACACCTGAATCAAACCCATTGTACATGTAACTGTATCAAACACTAATTGAATATGCTTGACTAGAACTTGGAGATGCAGATGGATTAGAACAATTCACCATTTTCTGATACTTCTAGGAAAAGCAGAGGAGAACAGATCTAAACATCACCCTCTCCTATCTATCCTACAGGTCAGAGTATTGTTAGTCTTGCACCCAGTGTTTGAAGTGGAGCAAATGAGGTGGGTACAATGTAGGGCATTCACTATACATGTAGGTTGGTATCAAGGTCACTCATAATTAGAAGTTGTCCTCCCTTATTTAAGCAAAAAAATAAGGGAGGGATGATTATACATGTAGTAATCCAATCTTGCAGATTAGTATAATTGTATAGCTATCTATTTAATCTTATATTAGCCAACAAATTAGTGAAATACTAATGAAAAAAATTGTGCTTTGGTGAGATTCGAACCCATGTCCCTACAAACGAACGAAAAGCTGGCGCTCTACCATTATACTATCGGATCAGCAGCTAGTATTAGGGAAAACATGAGGGTACACGCCTGCTGGCCGTGCACCCACTAAAAATGAGGTGGGGACACGCCGTATACTCCCATAGAATCACACTTCGAACACTGCTTGCACCCAAAGATGCACCATATAATATGTAAAAGCAATTTGCGGCCTATGTCATCAGCAAAAAGTAATTATATGAAAAGAATTTCCCAGACGGGGAATCGAACCCCGGCCACGGCGGTGAGAGCGCCGGATCCTAACCACTAGACCACCTGGGAATGCTTGATATGCAGCAGTGGTGGAAGATAACTACTAATTAACCCAGTAACTTCTTTTCTGAGTCACATGTAATTAGGAGTTACTGTTCACCTACCCAACATTCCCAAGTGTTATTCTAGTGGTTAGAACCCAGCTCTTCGTCCTGTCTGGGAAAGACCTTTTTTACAGAACCACAGCATCATTTTTAATATTTTTCAACTATCTGAACAGTATTTTTCAACAATTTTCAAAAATTTAATATTTTAACCGTTTGAAAGTCTGACTTTTAGTTTTCAATTCTACTCAGACTACTCAGTAACTGCTCCATTAGAGTTATCAATACCCATCTCCAGACATGGGCACTCGAGTCATTTTACTCGACTCAAGTTAACTCGAGCAACAGCTTTTCATTACTTTTAATTGACTTGTGCTTTTGTACTGTGTGAAAGCTGGGAATTGACTTTTACTTCTACTCTCATACAAAGCATGATGCTTGACTCTTACTTTACTCTAATCTCTCAGCTATCAATGATAATTCTATTGGTTTGGTGTAATTATGTAATAAGTCTTGTCCACCATAGAGAAGCTGAGAGGCTTATAGATAAACAGACCTACCATTACAATAAGTGCAAATTTGAAATAGCCTTTGTTCCTCAGAACTACTTTAACTGACAGAAAATTGGATCTAACACTAAGTATTATCTATTGTGTGTTGTCACACTTGTATACATCAGAAATTTGTGTTCTACAAAATTCCCATTGGTATTCTCTTTGACATACCGCTGTACTTTTGACTCTACTCTGACTCTAGCATTTTGGTACTAGTTGCTTGACTCTTACTTTACTTTTCAAAATGGCTGTTTATTTACTCTTGCTCTACTTTTGACTTGCTTCATCCGATGAGTTTACTCTAAATTACTTTTTATCAATTGGGAATGTATACTCTTACTTGACTCTTGACTTGAGTATTTGTCTGCTTTGCACATGTCTGCCCATCTCACTATTCAGTAACTGCTCCATTAGAGTTATCAATACCCATCTCACTATTCAGTAACTGCTCCATTAGAGTTATCAATACCCATCTCACTATTCAGTAACTGCTCCATTAGAGTTATCAATACCCATCTCACTATTCAGTAACTGCTCCATTAGAGTTATCAATACCCATCTCACTATTCAGTAACTGCTTCATTAGAGTTATCTTCCGGCGTATGATGCAATAGCGCAATAATAACAACATGGCAAGAAAATTCCAATGTAGCAATAACCCAACAACAGTATGATACCCATTAATCATTAGATATACCCATATATTTATACCGTATGTATCAAGAGGCTATAGCTGGTAATAAGCAACTAAATAAACACAAACCAGTGAGTAGACAGGGAAGTTGTCTGCCCTTTGAATATCCCAGTCAGCAGAAGGACTGAATATTGGTCTACTATTGACATATCGGCTAACAGAGACATTCAGATATCCAAATACTGAACACTGCTCTCCTGTTTGCTTGGAGGCTTCAATCTGTAATGGATGACAGATATACTTAAACTAGCATACCAGCAACTCAAGTGAAAGTTGACATAGTACTAAAGCTTTATCAGCAATAGAAATGTAATAATGTGCTATTGAAAGAGGCAGACAATACATAAAAACGTTCACTATTTACAACTGGAGACGTATAAATCTTACTTTCAGAGTATAAGATTCCGAGTCGTCTTCTGACAGAGGTTTGATAACTCTAACTATGCCGGTGGAATTTTCAACTGAAAAGTATTGCAGGGCTTTTCCAATGCCTACCAGCCTCCATGTCACACCAGAGACTGGTTGGGTCAATGTGAAGATACCTCCCATTTGGTCAACCTTCACACTGTAATACAACATTGCACATACACATTTATGGGCTATTAGCACTATTGCCATTGTAACACGCTATTTGTATATTATTACAAACATAATTATACGCACAGGCATGTGTGATGTATATTATATTGCAAAATCTCAAATAACACAGCATAAACTGAAAATAGCTAGTATTTATTAAAATACATAAATGGTACAAAAGACTTTTTCCCAGACGGGGAATCGAACCCCGGCCACGGCGGTGAGAGCGCCGGATCCTAACCACTAGACCACCTGGGAATGGTTGACAGGTACTAACGGCAGGGAGGCATAACTTCTAATTACATCTAAGTAGCTCTATAGTTACTTGCTCATTAGTAATAAACAAAATTATAAAAAATGTATTAATAAAAATATACATTGTCATAGCAGCATGGCCATACGGTTGGTGAAATTTGTTTGTTTTTTCCGAAATTATGTTAGGAAAATTATATGTGAATGTTGTACGCAAATTATTTTGCAACACCAAAACATGCGCTCTCGATCATAAGCGCGTAATTTCACAAAATCTGGTGTGTTTTATTAGAGGATATAAAATACTACACAATTATACATGTCATATACTTTGACACTTTGAGACCACACGACTCTAAAAATAAATTAACACCAAAAGTCATCAAGCCATGATAGTATAGTGGTTAGTACTTCGCGTTGTGGCCGCGAAAACCCAGGTTCGAATCCTGGTCATGGCATTTTTATTGAACTAAAATTGGTGATTTTAGTGATCAAAGAGTGTATGCAAAGAGCTTGCCATTTGTTTGGATGATTTATTATACAACCATATAATATTAAACTTACGTTAGAGTTGTGTCAAATGTGACACAACCATTGTCCGTAACGAATACATTGATGAGTGCAGAAGCAAACTTTGGTATTTCACCACCATCAGTGGCTCTAACACTCAAAGAATAGGAATCTTGACCAGGGACTGCAACCAGAAACAGTCGCCCATCGGAGTGCAGGGAGAACGTGTTCTCAGAATTCCCTCCTTCTAACAAATATGTTACATCGCCTTGACTAGACTGTAATAAAATGAGTACTAATATTAATTATCATCAAAAATAACAGTATGTAGGCCCTAGAAACCTTTTGTATGAGAAAAAAAGTTGTGGAGGTGCCGGGTATCGATCCCGGTACCTCTCGCATGCTAAGCGAGCGCTCTACCATTTGAGCTACACCCCCTCGTTGTTCAATGCGGCTTCAGAGGCGTAGACACGCGCATAATAACATACGTTGACCATGTAAATAACTATACCTTAGTGCCTGGGAAAGTCCAACAACTAAATGTATAATTGATGAATAGACAATAGACTTGCCCATTGTAACAGTCAGTCACAAAGCAGTGCACAACACACGGCATGTATTTTGTATAAATAGTGTAACTTATTAGAACTTACAGTTGCAGTCACTTGGTAGATCTGTACTTGCAGTGCTGTGTTCCTTGCGATGGTAACATTGTACACTCTATGTTCAAATACAGGGGCTGGCCGATCAACGCCGATTACCAGTTGCTGATAGGAGAATTTGGCAGGACTACCTCCATCAGTCGCTTTTACCAATAAACGATAAACCTGCGGCAAGTCAAACAGAAATAGCGTGTAGTCTACTAGAATACACGTATAAATATACATGTACATGTTATCTGCACTTTACGATATAAACATGTACGCATTGTACTATAATACAAATACCAGGACAGTCTGGAGGAGATATACAGATAGAGAATGTTCCAGTTAATCAAGGTACTTATGGAACTATGTTACTTACATCTGTGCTATCTCTACTAAGACCCTCGGTAACCTTGACCTCTCCATTCTGGTTGATAGTGAAGAACTCATGAGCTCGGTCAAAGCCGAGCTCAACACTGAGAGTGTAACGGTTGAATGGTTTGATGACATCATCATCAGTTGTACTGAACGTGAATATAGTAGTTCCTGGGGGGAGCTGAGGCCTAGTCGAACACGTATTACAAGGCATAATTTATTATGTGTTGACATAATACAGTATAGGTCTACAACGTACTAGTGTATATTATGGTCTAAAGTGAATATAATGCAGCTTATAGTTACAGTTGCACACTGTATGCAAAAGTATTTCATCCCCAATAAACAACTGTGAGATGACTAGTCCTACTTACCTATCCAAACGTACACAATACATATCATGATAACTTGTACTTACCTGATAGTCACACTGTAGTCACCAGTGTTGGTGAACCTTGGAGAGTGGACATTGTGGTAGACGGTGATATCTCTCCGTACACTGGTTTCTGTAGTTCTAGCTGATACAGAGCTATCTGCAGCCTACAAGTAGCGTACAAAATACTTGCATGACATAAAGTAAAGACGGAAACGGGTGGATCAGACTCGATATACCAGTGACGAGTAGTAGGGTATTGCAGAGTGAATAATCATAAAAATGAACACTTGGAGGTGCCGGGTATCGATCCCGGTACCTCTCGCATGCTAAGCGAGCGCTCTACCATTTGAGCTACACCCCCTGTTGATGTGTGGAGCCTCGTAGTGAGCAGAAAAATCTCAAATGTCAGAAATAACCACATTTCGGAGTCAATTCGTTCATATCCACTGATACCTTATAATTATGATATAAGTACCCATGACGTGGACAGTAAGTTCCACACTACTGCAGTACATACCGTGATATGGAGAGTAAATATCTCAGAGGTTTGTGTTGTTGGGTATCGAAGGTCTCTCTTTACAAATATATCTCCTGTCTTCACATCAACATCAAAGTATTGTTGGGCACGTGGGGTACCATCTGTACTATAAACTACTATATTATAAGGCTCATTGAGGTCGTTATCAGTAGCTACAACCTAAATAAACAACAAGAAACATGGCTAAACATCAATATGATGTACGATTAAAGGACCCCTCTCACCGTTTTTGTTTACACTTTGAGACACCCACGTGCTCGCTAGAGCAACCATCATGATTGGTTACTTGCACTGTATTATAATTGGCTAACTAAATCGCATGTGCATGTACACGTGTGGGAAAGTCCATCGGGTGATCGATGGGAATCAGTTGACTGTGGACAGAATAGAATATAGTATTTTGCTTTTGCCAAAATGAAATTATTGTTGCAAGATGAAAATGCTATCGAGAGATGATACGATACAAGGTATATGGCAAGCATAGCAAAAATTGCAATCAAGTCATTGAAAGTAACTTTGTTTTCTTTTTGATTTTAATTTAATTTTTAATTTTAATGTACTATGATCTATCTAAGTGTGTCACAGTGTAATTAATATTTAAAAATATCTATACATGTGAATATAGCAATGATGATTATTGTTATTTACCCCTTGCTCACATTGATACATAAGTGATTTGTTAAAATAGCATGCTAGTTACTTATGGCTAATTATATTATACATCATTCATATATCATATTACATGTACTTTACTATTTTAAACTCTACTAAAATGGATAAAATGCAAATTGGAAATAAAATATTGGGATTATAATATTAACTTTATTAACTAGGATTGTTGCTGTCTACATATATGTAGGCCTATATGCAGTACCTGATCAAAAATTTAATTTATTGAATTTCAAAATAATTGCATCATTTGATTGCAACCGTAAGTAAAATAAACTTTTGATGACACTATATTCAACTAATTTTCTTTCTCTATTGTAATAATAATACTATGATGACTAAAATGTGTGTAATGAATGCTTCTTTTTAGTAGTTTGTCAAGACTATGGCCCAGGAATGTGAAGTCCCATCAATCGCAACCTCTTAAAGCCATACTTGAGTGACGAGTATTGTACCTTGGAAACTAAGTTGACTCGTTTTACATAGGTATACATAAGGTAAGTGCATCATACACCTTCAAGATTCAGCAAAGTTTTCACTGTAAACACTGCTGCATGTACATATTACTTTCCTGTACTGTGGTTTTTGGAATGTAGCCTAGCAAAATCAGCGTCGGTTTGATTTGTATTCATCATTTTCAATCTTGTACATTGTACCTAGCAGTTATATTTTGTTGCTTAGTGTGGGCTGATTTTAAGTACCATCTGTTGACGTTAATATACTTTTAGGTGATCCAATAGTATGGTCACATGTTCACATAATGTTGTAGAAACATCGACCAAGCAACATGCTTGAACTGAAGTACTTACCAACAATTTGAGCAGCTAAATCAATCGTGAGGTTTGTAAAGTATTGACTGGTACCTTCAAATATTAATATTCTGACACAATTGGAATTTTTTTCATTTATATATGTATTAGTAGTTGGCCTGATACTTCATGTATGATCTTTCAGTAAATAGAATTTCTATGAGTACAGTACGTGTTGTATTTGATGTCTTTGATAGCCAATTCTAGTTTGATTTTGTCTATATTGTGCAGTTACCTTAATGATCTTTTCTATTTATTAATTTGATTGTTACTGCCACGTTTCAAGTGATCGTAATCCACAAGCTTTAATGTTAACAAGAACTAATATTATGCACTCATGGTTATTTGCAATTAGCCGAGTAGAGTTAGCTTGTTCCAAGATGTCATTATTTTGAATTCCAAGATTACTCATTTATTGTATGTTAAACATTTTTATGTGTTTGCAGTCATAGTCAATTGAAAATACACGCGGCTCAAAATTTATACTTTATAGACTATTGTATTCGATTTGACATGTATTTTGTGCTATTTTTCTTATCTTTCCCAGTCTTTAGGGAGGGTTTATTTTACTAGATGAAACCGCAATTTTCCATTTGTAAATACATGTAAGTGCTGTTGTTATAAACATTAATTTACTGATTATCTACCAATACAAACTCTAGAAATATTTTATTGCCCTCTACGTTTTATGACACTGAGCTATGATTGCAAGATTGATTTAGGCCTGTTAGTATACTTTTGGCAAAGTGCTGGAGACTAAAATCAATAGCCATGGAATCACGTGTACATGTATAAATCCGCCTGACTATGATGCATGCACATTTCAACAAAAATGTTTGAAATGATTTGGTCTGTCGTACTCTCTGAAAATGTAATCGTCATTCTTAGTTATTAAATATGAGAACATCAAATGACTATTCAACTTCAATATCTTGAAACATTTATTGTTGATTTACCTTATCTGTTTATAACAAAATACAACAATGAAAACAGCGGAAACCAGGGTAAAATACATGTGTAAAGTATTGAACATGAACAGTGTATGTATAATATACATTGTGGGCAGAATTAAGTCATAATGAGATACACAGTCCATGTAGGGCGCCAGCAGAAGTTTGTTTTCAATCGTAATCGTTCACCTTGAATGCTGAGGCACTATAACGCTTCACCTTTTACATAGTTACTTGATGAGGAAACCTCTTGGAGTACGGGTGAAATGTACATTTAGAACACTTCTTTTGCAATCCAATGTGTATTATCTGCAATTCAAAATGTAGAGCATTTTATTAAGAAAAATGGTTGTGACCCTTACCAAAATTATATTGCTATTCCGAAGAAAAAACATCAATGGTTGGGTTCAACTCCCACAACAGAATTTTCCACCCTGTTGAATAGCTGATGCCGGAGTACTAGTACTGATAACCAAGTTGATGTACATAACATATTACTGCTACAACACTTACCTATGCTTTTTCCAACACTGAAGATAAAGATGATATAGTGCAAGCTGTAGAATAGTTTGAATTTCCACGCCAGTGTCTGGTAGCATGGAATTGGTCTAGCTAGGTTCCCCTTCTTTCATACAGCTTTGGAATCTCACTGTGCTAAAAAATAATGATAGCAATATAATATTTATGGCGCCAAACACAATTCTTTAACATGGCTGCCCAATAGCAGAGCTAGTCGAGGGGCCTCCACGGCTCCTAGAGCTGGATATTATTATAGTTCAATATGGTACAGAAGGAAGACCTTCTTCGGAATTCAAACCTCCTAAATCGCATAGGTTGTCGGTTTTGTTAGCTAAAGCATGATTGTGTATTTCACATTTTGCAAGAATAGACTGATGAAATCTACCTCAATGAGTTTATAAGTTTGTGCATAAATTTAATTCAAGAAGAAGGTTTTAGTGCTATATTGTAATGAGCTACATAACAAATTATAAACACCTACCAGTAGAAAGAACTGGATGTAGAAATTGCGGTTGGCATTCGATTTACAAATTCTTCATCAAAGGTGAGTGTGCGTCTTTACCCTGCTCACCAGATCATTCCTTCCTTTCAGCAAACAATCAAATGCAACTATGTCTTTATCGATGTCAGGAAAGTTACTTGCTGACTGCATTGGAACTAGTCTGTAATCAACACAGTGAGTATATCGTAAGATACAAATACAATAAAAACATAAAATTCTTTAGAAATGAAGCGTGGCTGTTTTAATCAAAAAAAAATTTTGACCATGTGGACATAAATAAAAGTACACTAGGTTAGCTCAGCTGCATTAGAGAGGTGAATTTGTGTCTAATGAAGTTAGTATCAGGTCCCACCAACTTTTTAGATTTAGCCGGGGGGGGGGGGGGGGGTTAAAAGAGTGAATAAACTAAATACAGTAATTCAAATATCTTGAATAGACCAGATCAATCAATTGATTATTTTAGAAATAAATTTATGATAGAATTATTGTTTGTATTTACATCCAAATTTTGCTTGGCTAAATGAATCAACTAACTATATTTTCGCAGAATATGTGTATTGTAAATTGTATTTGAATATGCATATTGTAGATGTAAAGACTTATTTTAAATTTATTAATTTAATACAACAATTACAATACAATAACTTCACATTTTTGTAAAGTTCATTGTCAAAACTCAATTGAATATTATATTCAATATTAAAATTTAGTTTCACAGTATTGTAATATAAATATGTTAAAATCATAATCACTTAGATTATTATAACTATATCACATCATATAGCCCAACTAATGTTATAATAATATGAAATATAATAATCATATGACTTACTTTTGTGTTAAAAGTTATCCAATTTTATTAATTATTTATTTAATATTTAATATTTAATTTCAATCTTAGTCATTTGTTTGTTTTTTAAACAAAATAAATAAAAATGAGTACATATATTAAATGCTTACCATGCTCATGCTGAGTATTGTGATGGCTGACAATCTGGCCATAAACTAAGCTCATGTTTTTCAGAAAATGAAATTTATGAAATGAAAATCCAACTTTCGAATGCCATTCTTAGCGTTTCTGTGTACTATGAATTTTCAACTCAACCCATAGACATGAACGGAGATAGATAGTACAGTATCTAATCTTGGTACTTGCAATAACTCTGTGATCAATTGTATTGTAAACAAAATACCACGTGCAGACCGCTAGCATGGTCATGTGACTTTGGTTTGTTTATAAAATTTGATATTAGTATGATAATCCATAGTTTCGAATAAACAATGGCAGCTATAAAAATAAAACTTCTTTCAAGGGTGTAATATAAATTGAAGGGTGCATGGTTGCAAGTAGTATATGCCCATGGATTATTTTTGCATATTTCAGGCTACTTTTGAAAATATTTGCAAAAAACTAAACCTCTCTCTATACAACTTATATAAAAAAAGTGCCGTTTAGGGTGTCTTCATCAAAAATTCGTCCTAGGGCAGCACTTTAGCGCATCGCGCGATGCATCATGGGAAGGAGAAATATGTTGAGAGCACAACTCTGAAACACATGACTTTGCTGCTGCCTTCATTTTGACACAAAACTAGATTTGCTGAGCAGGGTAATTAGTGAGAGGGATCCTTTAATACGTAAATATGTATATTAGTTAGTGACAAGACGATACTTACAGTGTAGAGACGGTACTTACAGTGTCGATAGATTCAGAAAGAGGTTGTGTTTCCAGTATAGTAAGGGATGCTCTACTCTCCACCCTCCATATAGGTGCGTAGTTGTTACGTGTGATGTTAATCCGAACGGTGGTGACATCATACTTCTGAGGTACTCCGCCATCTTTAGCCACAATCTCCAGTGAGAAGAAAGTCTGGTGTGACAACTCTAATAAGACAAGGTATGACAACTCTGAGAGAGAACACACAACTCATGCATACATGTAGCACACTGTTGTACATATAGATGCACATCACATGGACATACTACTTCTATATTATACACAAGGGCACACAACTCCATATAGGCATACAAGTTTACATGCCTACATCATTATTATTACCTGTATATATAGGCACTACCATAGAGAGAGGGCACACAACTCTGACAAGTCTAGATAGTAAGCATGCAGCTATTGTGTATAAAGAGGAGATAACTCACCTAGATTATGTCCTCTGATAACTCCAGATGAGTCTACACTGAATAATCCAGTTGACCCTGTGATTTCATAGGTCACCAGGTTGAATGGCCAATTGCGATCAGCGTCTGTTGCAAGAACAGTGATGATTGGTCCGGTGTGCCGATCGCTTATAGTAATCGCATATGGCTCATTCTAAAAGCAACAATTTCAAAAATTTGATGAGATTAAAATATTTACACTGTACAATGAATGACCAGAATGTCAATAAAACTTTTGGCAGCAGTGGGATTCGAACCCACGCCCTTTCGGACTGGTGCCTAAAACCAGCGCCTTAGACCACTCGGCCATGCTAACTTGTTGTTGCTGTTATGCAGATTAGCTGACACATCTACACATCTTAGGGAACTGAGGCTGGTGCACAAAGCCTTACAACCAAATTCCTTCTTGCGAGTGGTGTCATGTTTTATATTGCAGTAATTTGTAGTTCCTAGGTACGAATAGTATAAGTTCACATTATACCTGGAATATGGGTGTGTGCAGATTCCGGCGGATAAACACTGTAATTGGAATATAACTGGATCCTGAGCCACATCCGTTGACAATGTAAACATTGAATGAATACTGACTCTCTGTTCGGCTGTGCAAGGGTTGTCTTACCATGAGTCGACCTGCAAAACATACAGTGAAGGCTTTAGTACATATAATATACATATAGAGTGAAGGCTTTAGTACATATAATATACATATAGAGTGAAGGCTTTAGTACATATAATATACATATACAGTGAAGGCTTTAGTACATATAATATACATATACAGTGAAGGCTTTAGTACATAGCCCTACAAACTACAATGTATATATGCATAGTGCCAGCCCCTCACAGAGTTACATCCAACAACTATCTTACCATCTGCGGTAACATAGAAGAGAGAATCTTCCAGACTAAAGGTGACACTCCCAACAGGTGCCTGCCTCCCATCAGCTGACACGGCTCTTACTGTAAGGTTAGCATAGCTACCAACCGGTGCTGTCTCTAGCAGATGAACTTGCTGAGCTGTTTGAGGTACCGATGCATCACATGTTACGTTGATATACACAGACTCTACAGCAGACCGTGACGGTGCTCCACCATCTGTAGCCTCAACTCGAATCTGATAAACACAGAGCATCATTCCATGTAACATTGACATTTGTACTGAACATATAATAAACCATCATAATGTAAGATAGACGTCTGGCATTGTGACTCCTGTCACTGTATGACATCATATGTATCTCATACTAAAGTGCAGCGAACTATACTATAGTAACCCACATACTGAGTGACCCACATACTGAGTGACCCACATACTGAGTGACCCATATACTGAGTGACCCACATACTGAGTGACCCATATACTGAGTAACCCACATACTGAGTGACCCATATACTGAGTAACCCACATACTGAGTAACCCACATGCTATAGTAACCCACATACTGAGTGACCCACATACTGAGTGACCCATATACTGAGTGACCCACATACTGAGTAACCCACATACTGAGTGACCCACATACTGAGTGACCCACATACTGAGTGACCCATATACTGAGTAACCCACATACTGAGTAACCCACATGCTATAGTAACCCACATACTGAGTGACCCACATACTGAGTGACCCACATACTGAGTGACCCACATACTGAGTGACCCACATACTGAGTGACCCATATACTGAGTGACCCACATACTGAGCGACCCACATACTGAGTGACCCACATACTGAGTGACCCATATACTGAGTAACCCACATACTGAGTAACCCACATGCTATAGTAACCCACATACTGAGTAACTATTACTGAGTTTACCCAAAATGCTTGCTGAGACAAAGTTCGGAGAGAAGATATGAGGGTTATCTTCCCATTGTTAGGGTTAATAACAAACACTCCTGCCACCCCTTCATCTCCAATGATGGAGTATATGACAGTATTGAATGGTGCAGACGTGTCATCATCCTCAGCCTTTACTGTATATATCTCACTTCCTGTAACAATAGTACATGTATGTATCGTAACAGCAATGGATAAATAATCCCCATCTGAACATACTAATGTTGTAACACTGTCCATACAAGTATTAAGGTGTCTTTGCGAACTAAATTTCAGACCCAGGCCAATTTGCGAAATTATTTTCCGGCACACATCCGCCACAGAGTCGTGAACACACCGGCCTTGGCCAAAAGCAAAATCCTTATTTTCACTCGAACAACACAGCTGTGCCGATGAGCTTGAGATGGTTTCGTCCAGCCAAGCAAACTCCCAGGCCAATGGCCCTTCTGGCCTAGGTCGGACGGCCATCTTGCAATTTTTATTTGTAACCCGGGTTCGTCCAAGAGGTCGCGAAGACTCCTTTAGACATCAAGTAGGCCTATTGCTTGGGAAGTATATTATTAAATACTCTAAAAAATATTTGGTTGCTTTAGTCAAAACAGGGGGCACTGGGAGTTGAACCCAGGGCCTATCGGACTGCAGCCGATTGCTCTACCACTGAGCTATACCCCCACATATATTCTGAATGCAAACTTGACATTTTCAAGCAGTGTATTATGCTATTGTATTCACTAACAGCTGCCGCCAGTACCAAGCACGGTACTCAAAAGAATGATATAATATATAATATCAGCACGTTTACTTTTCTTATCATCTCTACAGAGTAAACTCATAATCTCAAGATAAAAGTCAAGGCTGGGTTGTGTTTCCACAAAACTCCATTTCATAGAAGTGCTGTGCTGCTATAGAATAAACATTCTACAATCAAAACTCTAAGTATACTTCACCCGACTTTACCTATAGCTCACAAATATTACATGTCAAAAACATCCAATATCCCGTTTAGACGTGGGCCAATATTATAACTAGATTCTACCCAATGTAGAAAACTTACATGTAGATTCCACTTACCAACAGATGTATTCCTATCCAAGGACTGAATGTACGGAGTATTGACAAAGTACGGACCATTATTGTTCCGATTCACAGTGACAGTGATTCTCGTAATCTCTGATATCTTTGGAGGGCTACCGAGGTCCTTAGCCTGCACATTGAATCTGTAGACACCCTCTGTGCCTAGCCTCAGGTCCTACATATAGTAGTAGACTTGGTATCACAGAATAATAGTATAGTCATGTTACGTCATCAATGTAGGTTCCAGCCCACTGGTATATGTATGTGTAGGCTACTCCATGGTAAATATAGTATTGCTGTTACAGCTTAGTTATACTCACTCTCTTGACGTACACTCCTCCATTAGAGTAGACACCAAACCACTCTAGTCTTCCAGTCGTCTCAAATACAAACTGATTATTGGGTGATGCAGTATCATTGTCATATCCTGTTAGCCTTAGAATCTCTTCACCTAGTGCCTGATTTTCATCGATAGTCACACTCCTCCGACCTGTTATAACTGGGGCGAATCTACAAAAATGATAGAGAGTAATACCAACGTTACTTTGACCTTTTAAAGTTTGAAATTTGTAATGTATCCACAGGTAGTCTATCTCTGATATATCTCATTCATTACATACAATGTAGAATATACTATCCCATGATGCACTAAACACAAGTACCTGTTCTTAGTGAGGTAGATAGTGGCCGTGGCCACTGCTCTCTTGGGTGGTCTTCCCGAGTCAGTGACAAGTACACGCAGGTTGTACTGAGTACGAGTGTCGGCTGACAATGAGTTTTTCACTAAGATATTCCCATTAGAGTCTACATTGAAGAAGACAGTGGCACTGCCGTCTCCCGTCAGCTCGTACTTCAGACTGTTAAATGGAGTCTCATCCTGATCTGTTGCCACAACTCTGGCTACGGAGGTGCCTACGACTACTCCACCATCTGTCAACCACATTCAAAATATAGAGATGAGATTATTACTTACTTACTTACTTACTTACTTACTTACTTATCATTACAGAATATGTATGATGTGGATATGGATGAAGTACTGGTGAAGTAACTACATGTTCTTAGTCTGTACAGTAAAGCAGTTACCATTGGTTTTATGTACATTAGCTATTATAATATATCTCTAAACAGACATAAGTTGTGTTGCTGTGTATAGTAAAATCTAGTGTAGGTAAGTATACGTGGGTCTACAGTCTACAGCACACATGGGTCTACAGTACACATGGGTCTACAGTCTACAGCACACATGGGTCTACAGTCTACAGTAGACATGGGTCTACAGTAGACATGGGTCTACAGTAGACATGGGTCTACAGTAGACATGGGTCTACAGTAGACATGGGTCTACAGTAGACATGGGTCTACAGTAGACATGGGTCTACAGTAGACATGGGTCTACAGTAGACATGGGTCTACAGTAGACATGGGTCTACAGTAGACATGGGTTTACAGTCTACAGTAGACATGGGTCTACAGTAGACATGGGTCTACAGTCTACAGTAGACATGGGTCTACAGTACACATGGGTCTACAGTTTACTGTAGACATGGGTCTACAGTCTACAGTAGACATGGGTCTACCGCAGAGCAACTAATTTCTAAAAGAGGCTTGGAAAAAGTCTTGGCATAGCGCATCAAACTCCACACAAACCTCAGAACTTAGATGATTTGTCTTGAGAGAGATAATACTAAATATCTGAAAGTACACTACCTCATACATGCTAAGCAATTACTCTACCATTTGAGTTACACCCCCTATTGATACTACAGTGTTGCGTACTCCTATAACCAATATGTCCTGAGAATTTGAGTGATGTGTATAAAAAAGTGGTGACGAGATATTTATCTTGAGAGAGTCATCGCAGACGTTAATTAATTTGTTCAGAGTTCTCCGGCTTTTTCAGACCTTCTGTTTTTTTAATTTGAAATCTTGCTGAGTCACCAGGGGGGGTGTAGCTCAAATGGTAGAGCGCTCGCTTAGCATGCGAGAGGTACCGGGATCGATACCTGGCACCTCCAAGTGTTCATTTTTAATATTATTCAGACCTAAAATATGCTAATGAAAGATCGCCCCTGGAGAACTTTCCCTGACAATTTCACAATTATATTATTAGAGTGAAGAAATATTGGGTAGGAAAGTGGCACTTGGATTCTCAGATAAAAGCTGAAAGTACAACTTGATAAGAATATCAAATTATGATACGCACCTGTAGTATCTGATAAAATACACAACATTACATTATAGCAGGTGTAAAGGGGGAATGTGCCAACCCATAATGAGTTCAGTGATTGGGAGATGGGATTTGAGATCTGTTAGGACCACAACATACTTCTACTAAGTGTCAGATAAAATGTTTACGTTGAATAGTGTGGCAGATTTGTATCAGAAATTTCACAACTATAACATCATTATAATAGTTTCATTGTACGACACTCGTCTACACTGATCAGGATGTTTGGTTGTACGTGAAGTTAGTACACAGAGCTATCCGTCTACCTGTGTACACAGAGCTACCTAGATTGTATGTATTAACAGCATTCTCCAATATGAGGACAAATACTCACCAATATTTACAGTCTCTGGTTGGATCGAGGCTGCAGGAGCAAACCTGTTCTTCCTCACTGTAATGACAATGGTAGCTTCCTGTGACTGCTTTGGAACAGGAGCCAGATCTCGGGCTACGACCTTGACCGTCAGCTGACCAGGGGAGCTGAAGGTAATCACACCACACAGGTATATTATAACCTTCATCAAAGGAGTTAGCAGACTCTCTACATACCAGCTATTTTACTCAAATCGTTTAGCTAGATCCACCCCTGTTACTACATGTAATATACATGTAGTATGAATAGAGCAACCCCTGTTACTACACATAATATACATGTAGTACGTATAGATCAACCCCTGTTACTACATATAATATACATGTAGTACGTATAGATCCACCCCTGTTACTACATATAATATACATGTAGTACGTATAGATCCACCCCTGTTACTACATATAATATACATGTAGTATGAATAGATCCACTTGTGTTTACAGACCTGTTGGATAACTCTTGTATGAGACTGAGCTGTCCATCGCTGTTGATGGTGAATAAGGCAGGTACAGAGCTACTAGTTATGTGATAGGTCAGTCTATTGAATGGAGCTCTCCTATCAGAATCAGTTGCTCTAATCTGGATAATCGGAACACCTGGAGAAATATCACAGTTGGCTAGTGATGAACTATTATTATGGAGTTGTCTAATCCAGCTCCTATCTGGGTAGGCAACTCCAATATTTCACCCTGCGTTTGAATTATAAACATCATCACTAAACTAATAACTCAAACTTCTGTTGCTGCGTAGGATAGGAGTAACAGTAAAACATATTATTCTTTAAATTTAAACAGATCAAATTGACATTATAATATATTATGGTAGATGAGACAGTACATGCATGATATACATTCCATCGCTTAGCAGAGGAATACAAACCGATATCATGAGTTTCTAGAACGGTTGCAGTGTAAGTGAGTGGATCTATGACAGGTGTGAACAGGTTCTCTTCCATTGTCAATGTGAATGTGACAATGTCATCCTTAGCAGGTGCCCCAGTGTCATATGCTCTCACTACAACGGTGTATGCTGGGATGGTAGAGTTAAGTAGTGATTTCCTCACAGTCAGCTCTCCATTGTCACCATTCAAAGAGAAATACTCCATGGCTGTTGATGTTCCAAGTAACTCATACTAAACAGGAAATACATGATCATATACAGGGGGAGTCTGTAGGGTCTCCAGCAATTGGAAATATAGAATTTGAAGTTGAACTACAATTATTGTTAATATAAACTATTCAATACTGACACATATTTAACGGTAACTCATGGCTTTAACTCTACAAAGTGCACATAGTTTTTAAATAATTGATACGATATAGAATATAGGATAGAACATGGTTATACCTTGACAGTGCCGAAGTGACCAACATCCTGGTCAGTAGCGAGGAGTGTGACAATCAGGTTACCAGGAGAGGTGAGGCTACCGATTGATCTGTCATAGTTCCTATTTCCAAATGTTGGAGCAAACTTGTTTCTAATCACATTGATAGTAAGACGGGAAGGCACCTGTTAATGAAAGTCGATAGTAAGACGGGAAGGTACCTGTCAGTGAAAGTAGGCGAATTAAACAGCTTACCAGAAGATGTGGAATTAATAAATAGGTTTAGAGCAGGTGAACCATCACAAAAATATTTTGCAGATTTGAGAAATCTCTTAGGGAAGAACATTGAAAGAAGGAGGGAAGATATCTCCAGTAACGGTGGTAACCTTGAACTGTTAAAAATAAACGGCTGCCTTTACCCGTAATTGAAAGAAGCAGTTGGAAGACTATAAATAATCATAAATTGGGATAGAAATATATATTCACTATTTGGAAACAGTATATATATAATAAGTATGAACTATATTTATACCATAATGATGATATTTATACAATGTATGATATACATGTAGTAATAAGATAGTAGGCTTTTATATACATGTAGACAGCTTAGTATACTACTACACAAGGTATAACGCCTAGTAGACCGCATACCTGAGTGGAGTCACAGCTGAGAGGTCCAGCATGAACTGTCAGACTGTAGGACGATTGAGACAAACCAGATATCGTCTGCTTCAGCTTAACGTCTCCATCACCGTTATTACCTCTTTCCACAAAGAAGTAGTTCACAGCTGTATCATCGGCAGTCACGCGGTATGAGAACAGTGCAGCAGAGGTAAGAGCTGCTTGTAATGTGGTGATCACAGTCTAAATAGAGAGATACACTTGGCATGTTATAATACCTGTACATTTATCAATGTGAATAAATGACTTATGGCATATGGAACCTAATTTTTCATTGCAAACAACAAGATGTACTTCAGTGTTAGCATCAGAGTTAGCGTCAGCAGTTATATCAATAACCCGAAGTGCAAGGTATTACCTGTGGATTGTGAGTTTCTAGTATAGACAGAGTTCTAGTTCGAGAGTTGGTTGCAAATACGGGGCACTGCAATGTGACATTGCTGCGACCCACAATAATCGTTAGCACCTCATCAGTAGATTTACTAGGCACTCCGCCATCCGATGCTCTGATTCTACCAGTATATCTCCCCTCTGGTAGCGTCTGCCGTAGAGTTATCCTTCCAAATGAGTCAACTGAGAACTTGTTACTCCCGTCAATGATGGAGTATGTTACGTCATTAAATGGTGCCTACGGGTATAACAGTACTGTTATTTACATGGATATGTATGCCTGTAACGTCTATACCTTGCTATATCTGTCCCTATTAGTACATTTATAATTTTATTAACAGCAAAAAGAAGACAACTCTGCACAAGACTTTAGCAAATACAAAGCATATAATATTATGTATTCTTTAGACATTTCAATTATCAAATATAATTAATATACATGTTTTTGTACATCTAGTATAACCACAATAAAACGCTAGTTTAGGCTTAGAGTAGCGTATGCTGATAGTCCAACTCACATCAGTGTCAGAGTCATTAGCATAGACCCTCAACACCTCTCTTCCAGAACTGGCGGCACCGCTAATGGTGGCCACGTACGGCCTCGAACCATAGAAACGAGGACTGTTAAGATTCCTGGCTACAGTAATGGTAACTACAGCTGGTTGATCTGTATCTCTGGGAAATGCCGTCACGTCTGATGCCAATAGTCGCAACTGCAATAGAAGAATAGAATTGTGAAGCTATGATCAAACTTCGCCTAATCTTCAAAAAGGGTCAATAGTAGCTGACTTAGTGCAAAAATATACAAGTTCAGTTTGATTAAAACTATAGCCTATACATTCACATCCATAATGTTGCATACCAATTCTGAATACAATACTGACTAATGAAAAATATTATTCAAATTTACAATTCTGAATTTTTAAATACTATGTCAGTTAAAATTTAACTACTAATATGTAAATTATTCAAATCAGAAGACCCCAGCACATTTACAAGAATGGTTCCATGGTGTAATGGTTAGCACTCAGGACTCTGAATCCTGCGATCCGAGTTCAAGTCTCGGTGGAACCTGCCAGGCCACTCTTTTAAAAATATTTGTAAAATGATTACTAACTTCCCCTGCTGTGACTTGTAATATTTTATAAAGTTTAACGGAGCTGGCACAAAATAGATATTATTTCAAGCGAATTTTTTGCCTTGGTTAGAATTGTGGAAAAAAAAGTTTGGCAGCGGTGGGATTCGAACCCACGCCTCCGAAGAGACTGGTGCCTTAAACCAGCGCCTTAGACCGCTCGGCCACGCTACCTACGTTGCGTAGATAGCTTTCCTATGGGTGATTGGCATACTATTGATTGATGGCCATTCTCTTGTATACACTAGCTTACTGCTATTTGTGCTATCACAAATACAGGGAAACATTTTGGTAGTTGTAGTTTTTATGCATTGCACATAATTATTATCATTATAATAATTTTATCTGCTAACATGGATATAGGTTCACTCAGTCTTTGCCTAAACACTGCCACATTTATGAATATTACCATAGCACCATAGCACCATAGTACCGGAGTACCACCATAGCACCATAGCACCACCATAGCACCATAGCACCACCATAGCACCACCATAGCACCACCATAGCACCATAGCACCACCATAGCGCTGCAGCACCACCATAGCACCACTATAGCACCATAGCACCACCATAGCGCTGCAGCACCACCATAGCGCCGCAGCACCACCATAGCACCGCAGCACCACCATAGCACCGCAGCACCATAGCACCACATCACCATAGCACTATAGCACCATAGCACTGCAGCACCACCATAGCGCTGCAGCACCACCATAGCCCCGCAGCACCATAGCACCATAGTCAGTGTAACATTGAAGGTATCAGTACTTTGCTTGTACCACTAATCAACCAATCAGTGAGCTAGATTATCATTATGTTTCAAACACTCCATATGACTTACTGTGTATGTAAGTCTGTTATCTAGCCTAAGGTCCTGAACTGCTGATATATCTCCGTTGGTTGGGTTAACCTGAAAGATTTGTGGGGCGTTACCATCACCTATCACTCTGTATCGTATCTCATCTCCATCCCTGTCAGTAGCCACTACAGTCACCAGTTTCTTTGTCACTGCCTATAAGTATGTACATGTACGTGTATATGATGCAATACTATATATATTATAAGTATGTACATGTTTGTGTATATGATGCAATACTATATATATTATAAGTATGTACATGTTTGTGTATATGATACAATACTATATATGTTATAAGTATGTACTGTATGTGTATATGATACATTACTATATATATTATAAGTATGTACATGTACGTGTATATAATACAATACTACATATATTATAAGTATGTACATGTACGTGTATATAATACAATGATATAGGTCTATATATACATGTACATGTACTTGCACTCCGACGCACACATTACTAATGTAATAATCAGATTGCTACCTTTTCTTACACACAATGCACACTGTATAGTAACATTACTATCGTCATAGCAACAGTTACTTCCTACACATGGATCTAGTAGCAGCACACACCTCAGTCTCTAGTACCCTAACAGGTCCATAGTCCAGGGGATTAAACTGGGGGGCAAAGTTGTTTCTATTGACTTTAACCGTTGCAACTGTTGTGTCAGAGAGAGACGGTATCCCATCGTCTGTAGCTTGTAGTATCAACCTGTAAATAGATGATATTATTTAGTCTATTACATCCAGCTGAAGGTTGTAACAACTGCCTTGTGTAATACTGTATTATAATATTGTTTTCTGTAATACTGAGTAACTATAGACTTGACAGGAGGTTGTCAGCGATACCTAAATACACGGACACCTGTATAATACCTGTACACAGCATCCTGTTCAGTAGTAATGTCTGCTCTAAGGGAGACAACTCCAGTGTCAGGGTCGACCTGGAAGAGTCTCAGTGCTGTGGAGTCTCCCACTAGAGTGTATCTTATATTACTGTAGTATAGCGTGTCGTCATCTCTAGCAGTGACAGTGAATATGGGGACATCAACAGAGCCTCCCGCACCTGGTAGTGAAATAGAGTAAGATACTACTGATATGTAACAGGTCAACTTACATGTACATGTACATGTACATGTACATGTACATGTACATGTACATGTACATGTACATGTACATGTACATGTACATGTACATACACATATATCCCTAATTTCTATATTTCTAAATATATGCATCTACTGAGTTATACACAATGCCTTCTGTAAGATATGACAACTTCAACCCCTGTTGGTTGATTCGATGTGGGGATCAGTACTAGGTTAATACTCACCTATATTAGCCTCGTAAGGCTCTCTGGTAAAAGAAGGAGCATGCTGGTTCCTGTACACATTTACCGTCACCTCGGCTTGGTTAATACTGTCACATGACCTTAGTGGAGCTTTGTCTCTTGCTTTCACCACCACCTAAACACAACATACACACAAATACATGTATACTTCTTCTTAGTCTGTGGACCTATAGAGTAAATGAATACATACACTATATACTGTGCTAGCCTGTGAACCTATAGAGTAGATGGATACATGGATTATATGTTATCCTAGCCTGTGGACCTATAGAATAGATGAATACATACACTGTATACTGTCCTAGCCTGTGTATCCATTTGCAAACTTTGTCTGATTGAAAGGCGGCCATTATCATCTATGATGAAGTAATCATCAGCAACACTGTCCCCAGCCACCTACGGTAACACAATAGTAACAACAGCATGCAATGGAACCTTACAGTAGTTGTCTCCTATAGTAATGTGAAACTATGGTTAGGGGTTGTCTGCCCTTGCTCAACATTAACTATAAACTGGCATGTGGAGCTCTCTCATTGTTTACTATCTATATACTTGTACTAAGTGAAGGATGCACAAAACACATGTGGAAGGGAGAGAGGGAGGGTTACCCAGTACTCCAGTTGGTTGTATGGAGGTGAGCTGTCACCATCGGATGCTGCTACAGTTATTATTGGCTCCCCAAATGGCAGAGTCTCGCGTACGGTCACAGAGTAACGAGTTCTGGTAAACACAGGACAGTTCTGGTTTCTGTAAAAGTAGATGTGCTACTGTATGTCAACATAGAACAACATAGAACACATAGAACCTCACCAAATGAGCATCATTCATATTGTTACACCATTGTTGAATAAAGTAAATAATGTAAAGTCGTAATTTTGCTAGACATAGACATAAAAAGCTTTCCCCGATGAAGAATCAAACCCAGGCCACAATTAGCTACTAATCACTCACATCAGCCATCAGCTACTTCCAGATCAGCGAGAAAATAATGGTGATATGTCATTGTTCAGATTATTGGTGGAGGACATCTCATTACAAAGTCTGCTATGCAAAAATGCCATGACCAGGATTCGAACCTGGGTTTTCGCGGCCACAACGCGAAGTACTAACCACTATACTATCATGGCTTGTTATGTAGATGTAGTACAACCCTAATTCATTGTTTTTAGAAATTTTGTTATGGGAAATAATCAAAAACAATTTCCCAGACGGGGAATCGAACCCCGGCCACGGCGGTGAGAGCGCCGGATCCTAACCACTAGACCACCTGGGAATGCATGCTAATAATTAATGACAGTGAGGAGCAACTCCTAATTTATGCAGTAACAGCGGTTTTCCTGACTTAATTAGTAGTTATCCCACACTGTCATTCACTATAACAAGCATTCCAGGGTGGTCTAGTCGTTAGGTTGCGGCACTCTCGCTGCTAAACAGAGCTATATTCTCTACCTGTTTTGTATCATAATCTATCAATTATTGAAATTAGCTATAAGCAGAAATGTTCCTTTTTGTTTGGTTGCCAAAAGGAGCATCTTTGTAACCACATTAAAAGGGAACTGCTAAAAGTTCTTTGACACAACACACTTCAATTTCAAACAGACATTTGACTGCATGATGCAATATTTAGTGCAACATTTTTTAATTTAGAAACTAGAGTTGTCCGCTCTTGTATTGTACATGAAGTAATGCTAGGGCCACACTGACGCGATTTTCTGTGCGAATTGTGAATTTTGGCCAAAGGCGAATTCGCAAATCGCAAATTTTGTGCTGATTCGTGCAAAATTAGCGATTTCGCACTCGCTGATCTCAATCAGCTAATTCGCAACTCGCTAATTTGTGATTGGCCAATTTTTACTTGTCACGTTACTGTCACGTGTTCAGAGCCACGGATTTCCAATCAATCATGAGTTTAAATTATTATATTAAAATTTTTATTTTAACTGATGAATAAAATGACTACTTCCGTTTGCAAGAATTGTGTAAAACGAATAAAAGTAAGAATAAAATAATTATTTTATTTTATTCTATTTTAATTACAATTTTATTTTACATTTTTCGGAGTTCTAGTTCTGCAGTGAATGAGAAACGTGACCGAGGATAATAGTTTTTGACCCCTCATTGGGTGAAATCAATGCGAATTCGCTTATAGCTTTTGCAGTGTGGCACGCTCGAGTCTAATTTGCGAATTCGTCTTTGGTCAAAATTCGCTATTCGCAAAAAAATTCGCGTCAGTGTGGTCTAAGCTTAAGACAGTAGTAATAGTAGTATGAGTTACCTCAGAACAGTTATCCTAACTACTGTGTTAGCAGTAGCACCATGCTCATCTCTAGCTTCAATCCATAACTCTACTAAACTCTCGCTGAATGAGGTCAGTAAGCCATTGGTAGTGATTCGACCTGTACTAGCGTCCATCTTGAACAGGCTTGAGGCACTGTCTGTAGCTGCAATCATACAACCATTAGCAACGTAATAGAATAACATGGCACACCGGCTAGGAGTAGTAATACAATAACATGGCATACCAGCTAGAAGTAGTAAGAAAATGTCCAGTTTAGTTTGGTTCTGTGAAAGCAAACAATGTACTATTCACACTTGAATAATTATTATCATGTTAGGCAAATAATGTTTCTAAATACTGTATATGTGTGTGGCAGAAGAGAGCTGCCAGCTGCTGTCCTACTCACAGACGATCCTATATGTAAGAACAGCACTAGGATCTGAATCAGTAGCTTGTACTCTCAACACAAACGTATTGGTAGGGACGGTGGAGTTGAGTTCCCTACTGTACGTTTCAGTGAACACAGGAACCGAGTTGTCCATAGATATCACATTGATGTTCACTCTCACCGTCTGAGCAGCTTCCAGAGAGGGATTCCCACGGTCACGGGCTCCAATCAGCACCAGGTAGCTAATGACACACATATACATGTACATGCATACAGTGCAGACAGCACATGTATAAAATTATAGTACTCAATGGCAAAACTAGAGCATAAAATAAAGATTAAAATGAATAAAAATTCACTGCTACTGCTAAACTTCATATACATATACATACATCAACATCCATGTACGTATAGCTATAGAGTAACAGCAGTGTTGTATGCCAGCCACCAATAGAGTCCTGAGGATTGAATGTGTGTAGAATTTACACACATTTATCACTCATTTAATTGTCAAGAATATAACTATTAAATAAACCACGCCATTATTTTGTTGAATCCGTTCTACTGAACTACGCAGATACATGTACAAGGTGTATCACATAACGGCAGCGAACAGTAAAAATATATAATTGCTGACCTATCATAGTTTACAGTCACCTACCTAGATTCAGACCTTTGTGATATTGATGCAATCAGCTGTAGTTCACCAGCATTAGTAATCCTGAACAATTGGTGAACAACTGATGAGCTCGGGTTCTTTATAAAATATTCCACAGTATTGTGAGGAGGAGCAGAGTCCCCATCTGCAAGAGTAATATTACACAAATAGTCAACTGATGATGGAAAAAGTAATAGTTATTATCATGCGACACAACGTGCGCATCTTATTTGGGAGTATACAGTACACGCTAAGCGTCAACATAACTGTTGGCTGCAAGCTTTATAAATGCCAAACTACATACGCTAGCAGCTATCCCAGGTGGTCTAGTGGTTAGGATCCGGCGCTCTCACCGCCGTGGCCGGGGTTCGATTCCCCGTCTGGGAAAGTTACTTTTATATTTTTTTCCATTAATTTACTAACAACAATTTTCCAGTTTCTGCCACAAAAGTTCCAGTGTATTCCATATGCTGGGAATTCATACAACAATCAACAACATCCATAGTCTGATGTGGGATGGTCAAAACGATGCTAATAAATAAAACTCAACCACAGATATAAGATATTACATTACCTCTTGCAGTGATCTTTGTGATAGTTACTGCAGGAGAGAAACCGCTGCTGATGTTCACAGTTTGAGTGAATGGTGGTTGTATGGCTGGTGGATACAGATTCCTATTCACTTCCACAGTCAGGAAAGCTCTTCCTGTAGTACCAGTGCTGTCTCTTGCAATGATGTACATTGTATACCTACAAGTAAAAACGACCACAGTAATGCAACTATTGCAGCTATTGGAATAAGTGCTACCAGAGCAGGTGTTAGATATCTGAACACACCCGTACAATGCAAGGGGAGACAAGTACCTGTCAGATGTGTCACTGCTGATGTCACCTGTCACAGTTACTACTCCTGTTGAGCTGTCTATGTCAAACATCTGACCAGAGTTTCCAATCCCTTGAAGGGAGTATGTTACCGTACCGACAGCGTTCCGTACACCAGACACCTGTCGATAAAACATAGAGATGACAATGGGACTAAACTCATCGTTTATAGCGACATCTGCTATGTTCATGTATGCACTATGTTCATGTGTGTACTATGTTCATGTGTGTACTATGTTGCATACGTTATAGAGCTCTAACACCCTAACAGTATAACATAACTCCCCATACACGGCGTACTGAGAGTTAATACCATCGGAATTTTAAGAGGTCAAAGATAAACTGCGAAATATCAAAACAAGAACTTTTTAATGATGCAATGACAAGCATAGCTACTTGGCTACTTCCATTCTAAGTGGTATTCCTGTAGTCTACATTATGTCCTACATACAGACTATATTATACTAGTCATCAATCGAATGTTAGTAGGCGAGTATGAGATGTAGAATGAGGAGTGCTTACAGTAAATATTAGTGATCCCCAAGGTACTGTGTAGTTTATGGCTGTTTTATAAGGGGCTCCAACCAGCTCAAGAGCTCCCCCTGTACCGATTACATTGATAGTAAGAGTTGTCTGCCCTTTTAGAGCTGGTATTCCGTTGTCCGTAGCCTCTATCCTCAACACGTACTGCCGATAAATTAAAAGGATTATCATCAAATCGTTGGTGCTTTAGCCAATAATACACAGTATTATTAGTATAACATGGTATAATGTGGTATATTAGTGTGTATATACATGTATACATACACAGTATTATTAGTATAACATGGTATAATGTGGTATATTAGTACGTATATACATATACATGTATGTACAGTATCTACGTAGGCAAATTATATATTACATCTTTTCAGAGATACCATAAAATCACGAGATAATAAAGAAAGAAAATTATTACAATAATATATAAAACATCCAAATACTGTACTTTGGTGAGATAAGAGAGGTGCTGGCAGTGACCTACCTGTGATACATTGGATGCCGTCAGAGGTCTCCTAGTAATCACTTCACCTCTGTCTGGTATTATGTAGAAATCATCCAGGCCTTTTGTTGGTGTCGCCTCCACTATGCGATATCGGATCTCTCCATTCGAATTCTGAAATACCATGAGAGAGCTTTGTGCGTTTATTAACCAAAATAATCTGTAAAACTATTTGGCAGCAGTGGGATTCGAACCCACGCCCTTTCGGACTGGTGCCTAAAACCAGCGCCTTAGACCACTCGGCCATGCTACCCATGAATATTCTGAAATGGCAATCACAATTTACTCACAGTAAACAGTTATTTAAATTGCAGGTTAAAAATTATACACACCACCCCACAACAAGTAAAAGCTTTGTAAACATAACCATCCACACACCTAGTCAACAACAGAAATCCCCAACACATTATGCATGGTATCTCACTTTCAGCCAGAAATAAAATTCATACTCAGTAATTTTCCAAACAAAAGTAGTATTCGAACGCCTTAGGAGAAATATTGATTGACGATTGTGCAGGCATTGCAGATTGTAGAGAGAACGAACAAAAGAGTTCAAATTTAGAAGTAAAATACCAACAAGTCTATAAAAATTTCTAATGAAAAAAAAGGGGGCACTGGGAGTTGAACCCAGGGCCTATCGGACTGCAGCCGATTGCTCTACCACTGAGCTATACCCCCACACGGCTGATTGTAAACAATGTCAGTTTATAAGGAAAAGCTTAATACTCCCAATACCAATAATCACGCATGCATGTCAACAAAAGGACGTTATCTACATGCATGATGCATATAACGCAATATAACATAGTGGCATTGCAACAGCACCACCACCCACATTTTGTAAACAGGAGAGGTAAGCAGGTAGCCATCTATGTTTACTTCCCCTCCTATCTACATACCTCCCTCCTATCTACTTACATAGAGATTATAAAATAGAGGCAGTCCTAGGTAAATAACATGTTTCACATGAAAATGCTTATCACTTACAGCATCATCATCAGTAGCATTGACTTGTTGTACTACAGTACCAACTGGATCACTGACAGATACATTAGCTGTGTAAGTACCTGCAAACTGTGGACTATTGTCATTCACATCCTACAAGCAATGGGATATACACTGTAATATATTCTACCAAATTATACACAATTATGTTATTACTGCAGGCATAATATTATGTACATCATTGTAACTATATATAAATGTACACCTATAATACATCTACGCACATCTACTCAGCAAGCTGTGGGAATTAGCAGAAAATAAACCTACCAAAACATTAACATTTACAGTAGCCTGAGCATCAGGCACCTGAGTCACCCTTCCTCTACCATCATCAGTAGAGACGGTAAGGGTGTAGGATTGCCTTAGCTCAAAGTCTAAGGGTGAGGTGACATTGATTACTCCGGTCTGACTGTTGATGCTGAAGTAGCCTAAGTCCCCTGATGTTATTCTGTACACTACGGATGGGACAGTGTCAGTATCAACAGCCTAAAATTCAAATGCTATACTTTAACAAATGCTGTTATGATTGTCTGAGTAAAATAAATCAAAATATCAGACTGACAGGACTTGAATTTTTGATAGACTATCTATAAATTGAACACCATTATAGAATATAAATATACATATATTAATACACCTCCTACGAAGTCATTATTGTCACCAAGTTTACCAGTAAAGTTCAGAATACAGGCTATGTTTCATTGACTAGTAATATAGTAGATGAAATTTTTTTCACTCAAACCAGTAGAATATAAGGGTTCCATGGTGTAATGGTTAGCACTCAGGACTCTGAATCCTGCGATCCGAGTTCAAGTCTCGGTGGAACCTTCACATTTTTTACCTCAACAGTGACGATTGGGCCGATTTTTCCCTCCTCCACATCCACGTTATAGTTAATCTGCTTGAATCTCGGTACGCTATCAGCCACATCTATGACACTGACTATAACAAGGGCTCTACCAGTACGTGGAGATGGGCTGTCATCTAATGCCTCCACAGTGAAATTATGCTGACTGTTAAGTTCATAATCTAAAGACCTGACAGTTCTGATGACACCATTGGCATCTATAGAGAAGTAGGCATTAGGGTACTCCAACTGGTAACGCAGAGATTCAGCACTTCCACTGTCAAGGTCACTAGCCGATACTCTGCCCACAATGTAACCCCCTTCATTCTCGGGAGCTGTGAACTTGTAGACTGGCGATAGAAACCTTGGATCATTGTCATTCACATCAGATATAGTTATTGTTACACTTGCAGTGGCAGCCTGTAACCAATATGCACATTAATTTAGTGGTGAGTATCATTATTATTCTCAAGCCACACATTTAGCACTTCTACTAAAGGTAAAGAAAGTTTATAAAACTAATGTGATTTTACAAAACTATTGGCAGCGGTGGGATTCGAACCCACGCCTCCGAAGAGACTGGTGCCTTAAACCAGCGCCTTAGACCGCTCGGCCACGCTACCTCACACATACAGGAATTGGGACTACTTGAATAATGCATGGCACAGCAACTGGCATACTATTTAGGTTTACTAATTAGTGGAAGTATCCCAAATTCTATAATTAAGGTTGTAGTGCTATAAAAGTAATAAACAGGAAATAACAACTACAAATTGATGATATCGGTTGGTGAGACTGAGCTATCTATGAGGTAAATTCTTGAGTTGAATTACTATCAGTATATTAAAAACTTAGGAGTGGTAACTACCTGCTAATTGGGCCAACTTGAAGCTTGTCTAAAACACCAGAAATAGTCATACAAAACATTATATGTATGTGGACACAACCCCAATATCTATTGTAAGAATAACTAATGCATACATTGTTAGCATCATCTGTTGCTGCAATGGTCAGTTGATAACTGGGCTGGGTCTCTCTGTCCAGGAGTTTAGCAGTCCTCAGTTGACCATCTGGAGATAAAACTGTCCAACTGGAACCAGTGTTACCCTCAGCAATACGGTAGGTGATCACTCTTCCAGTGGAGCTGTATGCCTATCAATATAACACGGTCTGCTACAGTGTCAGTACTGTATATAATATGACTGCATATAATATGACTGTATATAATATGACTGCATATAATATGACTGTATATAATATGACTGTATATAATATGACTGTATATAATATGACTGTATTATAATATGACTGTATATAATATGACTGTATATAATATGACTGTATTATAATATGACTGTATATAATATGACTGCATATAATATGACTGTATATAATATGACTGTATATAATATGACTGTATATAATATGACTGTATATAATATGACTGTATATAATATGACTGTATTATAATATGACTGTATATAATATGACTGCATATAATATGACTGTATATAATATTACTGTATATAATATGACTGTATTATAATATGACTGTATATATGTAAATACACTATTATGTATATGACTTACTCTACTACACTGTAAAGGAGATGGTAATACCTTACCTGAATAGTCTCAGCGAGGTATCCAATGGGGACAGCCTCTGACACCACTAGATTGTAGTTAGTAGTGTCAAAGTAAACAGCAGGTCCAGGGGGCACTGTACCATTAGTTCCAGATACAGAGAGGGTCACGGGTACTGAGGAGCACCTACATAATGTGTCAGTGAGTAGAACAGTTGAGCGTTTAGTCTAAATACTAACCACAGTCTAGTCTAGTCTAGTCTAAAGACTAACCACATTGCTTTATATTAACACAGGATGCACTGTACATACTACAATGTACATATATACAAAATGTATACAAAATGTATACAAAATGTATACAATGTATACAAAATGTTGCATGCGTATTCCTTATGTACACTATATGTATAATGATATGTTACCTGCGTGTCTCAACAGGTGCCCTGTCACAAGCCTGTACAATAATTATGTAGGTCTGTGCAGCAGCAATGCTACCTGCTGTCGTGATCTCACCGCTGACGCTGTCAATGCTGAACTTCTCCTTCGCCCCTCCGGTCACAGATGCTATTTCATACCTCACTTGACCAAAGAGTGCGGAGTCTGCATCACTAGCATTAACCTATAACAGTAAGATGGTGTGATGTAGTAAAGTCATTACCTAACTAGAAGAATAATATTCCAACAGTAGGTTTGTAATAGTACATGTAGTATGTGCAGACAACTCTAAAATAGGTAGTCTAATAGTACATGTAGTATGTGCAGACAACTCTAAAATAGATAGTCTAATAGTACATGTAGTATGTGCAGACAACTCTAAAATACATGTAAGTAGTCTAACAGTACATGTAGTATGTGCAGACAACTCTAAAATACATGTAAGTAGTCTAACAGTACATGTAGTATGTGCAGACAACTCTAAAATAGGTAGTCTAATAGTACATGTAGTATGTGCAGACAACTCTACAAACGAATTTAATCTCATCACTTACTGTTGTAACAGTACGTGTAGAAGAGCCTGGATCTAGAGATGCTACATAGTTAGACCTCCCAAACACAGGAGAGTTATCATTGACATCTAGTACGTGTATAGAGATGACGGAGGATGCTGATTGGCCAGGATTGTCTTCTTCCTGTACAGTTATCTGTATACTGAAACTGCGGTGCTGAGGATTCTCATAGTCTAGTCGAGTGTTAACTAGAACCAGGTGACCTTCAGAGGTCACGCTGAAGATGGTTGGTTCACTCGTCGTGAATATGTATTTAGGGGTGGGGTCACCAGCTCTCTGAATATGAAATAGTGCAGTAGATAAGAGAAATCCAGCACAAAGTATCAGGCATATTCAGTAAACACGTCATTATAGGAGTTATCTACCCTGTTAAATTTCAGTCTCATTTTGAGTAGAGTAGATGTAAGGATTTGGTCGTTTAAATTTAAATGATTCAGACACTAATATTGTAAATAATTTTAACGAATCTCACTGTTGCTCTTTCTGTATCGAACCTTACTCGGCTAGCAGAAGAGGGAACTGTGTCCTACCCCAGGAGGATGAGAAGACAACTCTATATTGCAAACAGTAGCTTACTACCCCATTATAATTCTGACGTTACACATCTGAACCACCTGACACCTCACTTACCACATCAGGGTCTGTCACAGTAATCTTTACAGCTTCCGCAAGATTATTTCTGTCCTTGACAAGGGTTCCTGTAGGGGACTCTTCATACACAGCTCCACCCTCAGCACTAGAACTAAAGCTAATTTGGGGCAAACTAGTGGAACCTGAGCTAACCATGACAGTCAGAGCAGCTGTTTCATAGTATCCATGACCTTTTTCTTCCTTAGCCTGGAAATCAGTGTAATGCAGGTAAATACAGTAAACAGATACATGGTAAGTAGAGAAGTCTGTATAAGCAGTCTTTCACAAATACCTACATCTACCAAAAGTAAGTAAGTCTTCTGGGGGTAATATAATGTAGGCAGTAGTGCCACTACTACTAGCGCACAAAGTATCTAATAACTTACATGTACATGTACAGATATAAGTGTAGATACAGTAAGTCACTGCTATTATTATTGTCAATTATCACATATTGTGTAGATGGTGTAGATGAAGCAAATGTTTCACGTAATACACCTACCTTAATAGTGAGTTCATACTGCCTGATAGAGCTGTTAGTAATTGCTGACTTTACTCTAACTACACCAGAGACAGGGTCTATCTCAAACTTCTCATTGTAGTCTGAGGGAGTTCCGGCTATCAAGGAGTACCTGCAAGTACACGCCGTGTAGTATTATGTGTACGGGGCTATGTGTACGGGGCTATGTGTACGGGGCTATGTGTACGGGGCTATGTGTACGGGGCTATGTGTACGGGGCTATGTGTACGGGGCTATGTGTACGGGGCTATGTGTACGGGGCTATGTGTACGAGGCTATGTGTACGGGGCTATGTGTATGGGGCTATGTGTACGGGGCTATGTGTACGGGGCTATGTGTACGGGGCTATGTGTACGGGGCTATGTGTACGGGGCTATGTGTACGGGGCTATGTGTACGGGGCTATGTGTATGGGGCTATGTGTACGGGGCTATGTGTACGGGGCTATGTGTACGGGGCTATGTGTACAGTATAGTATGGTGTCATATGACTAGTATTGATTATAGGAAACCAGAGGACACCATTCTCCGTGTTCATTTTCTAGTGGATGCCGGTGGAAAGCTTCCCTCACCTGATTGGATAGTTGAGAGTAGTATCTCCATCAACAGCTCTGATTGGTGCTGGTCTGACAATAAGATTTCCTGTCTGTCCAAGGGAAGTGGTGGCTGTATACTGGGGGTTGAGGCACACCCCATCTACCAGTGGTGTGCACCCAGGGTATGTGAATCTGGGGGGTAAGTCATCAGAATCCACCACTGTGATCCTCACAGTAGTGGTGGCAGACAGCTGCTGTTGGGCTCCCCTTGCATCATCCTAATATCATACACACAACTAACCATATACAACCGAGATAAACAAGTACATTGTATGTCACATAAGATATATTAGCAGCATAACTTGAGTTCCGATATTATAGTAAATTGACAACAAACAGTAATAAGTAATGACAACTTACTCTGACTAAAACCTTGAGGTCGTAGTATTTCCTGTCCGAAGGCAGACTCTCATAGTCCAATGATTGAATCAGTTTCAGTTCTCCTGTTCTCACCACAGCTATCCCAAACTTCTCATACTGAAATAAGAATAGAGTCAGATCTCAGGTTCCACCGAGAGTTGAACTCGGATCACAGGATTCTGAGTCCTGAGTGCTAACCATTACACCATAAAACTTCACAGATGCATCCTATAAAGCACTCCATCTGCTGAGCATGTGCAGTAGGTATTACTTACAGCTCTTGTGCTGTCACCGGCGACTACACTGAAGAATATGTGGCTGTTCTCGTTCTTATCTAAGTCAGTAACTTTAGGGCCCAGTGGTTCCCATACAGTCATATTAACTGGGGTAGATTCGGCGATGCTGAAGGCATAGGATGACTGACTAAACACTGGAGCATTGTCATTCACATCATTTATGTAGACTGTGAGAGAGAAAGTTCTCTAAAATTATCAGAATTGACCAGATTATTCAAATAACACAAACAAGCAGCACATGGTGTCATGCTATCAATTTTGTGGGTCCAAAGTTAAATCTGAAATCAATGTTAAAAAAAGAGAGGACAATTCCTACAACTATAATAATGCTATACTAAGCTAAAGACAAAGAGTGTTTGTAACCTGAACGTTTGTGATACTTAAAAATAATTTCCACTTAACTATATACTGTATATTAAGGGTGCACTACTACTGCTACTACTGCTGCTACTACTAATACATAATATCATAGTAGTAAGAATTCACTAGAATAACTAGCTGCAAGTAGATTGATACAGGAGAAGGTAACTAATACAAAGCAAACAACTGTAGAGGAGGAGATATTAGATTAGTCCAGTAGTACATATATGTTGAGTATACTAGAGGTGAAGGTCATTATACTCACAGCTGCACCTGTAGCAGGGAAACAGTTCAGTGTTATGGAGATAGATGCAGTATCTCTGAGTACAGGATCATTGAATACTGGGTTAGCTGCAGGCTACAAGTATTACAATACATTGAGTGTGAGAGTTGTCCCCTCTTTAAGTACGCAGTAACATCATCATTATTATCACAAAAATTATTCTAAAAAGTCACTATCCTAATATACACACAATTCATAGCCTGAGAACTCAAGGTATAACTTCAGAAGCAACCTGACCTAGCGCCCGCATAACCTTGAGTAAAACCTGCATGTAGTTATTAGACAGCACATGGTAGGATAGGCAGGAATTCCCCCTTCCGACTCTAATATACAGACAGTGTGATTATGATTAATGGAAGAGCAGATGATTCCTGTTAATCACTTGACTAATCACACCTGTGCACCACCTACTGTAAACACCCATCTAATGCCATGATTAGCATCCGCTCACTGGGTATGAACTAACACTTAGCTATAAATTACTACATTGTATTTTGTTTTGATTTTCACTACTTAAACCGCTACAGTTCCCACTTAAATCCCAAGATTACGTATGTATCATGTTTATGTTTACGAGGAATATTAGACAGTTCCACAGAGGTGTCTGATGGGTACTAAGAGGGGATATACAGTAAGTCTACCTAGACTATGAACGATCAGGGAATGCCTCTGCGGCTGTATTCCATTGCCTAGCAACAGTCCAGCATTTCTTCTTCCTCACCCCATTGCTCATTAGCTCATAAATGCACACAAATTTAACCCTTATACAACTACAGTGATTGTCTTTTGTCCATCAATATGCCAAGCTCTGATTATTAGCTTAATACCTCAGCAACCACAATCAGTTACTATGGAAATTAAATAAGATTTCATAAAGATCAAATTAATCTAGCATTACTTAACACCCAGTATCTAAGGTACAGATCCATAAAATACTTCAATTACATAACTAAATTCCTTTGCTGCATATCTCTAAAAAATATATTTCATGTTAATAATTTCCGATAGATGATTAAAATGTAGTGATCATTTTTTTTAATTTCAATGGGTTTTGCTAAAGTTTGATTAAAAAATAAATCCATCACCACTAACTGGAAGAATAGAAATCCACATAGATTCCATCATAATGGAGACTTACATCAAAGTCTATCTCTTTGATGAGCTGCAAGCTGGCCTGGTTGCTGGCAGACTGCACGACACGAAAGTAATCATTAGGATTGATGTTGGATTCGTCTGCTGAGTTACGTTGCAGGTCTATTCTCATTCTATTGGGCACGCTACTGCTCTCACTAACTACACCATTTAGACCGAGAGTGTCGATGTAGTCTGAGGGGGAACGCAGCAGGTCTGTAAAACAAGTAAAGTGTATGTTGGTTTTACTTGACACACAGCAGGGAATATACTAGTAAATACACGTACAGGTACAAACACTTACATGTACATGTATGTACAAGTGGAGAATAATATTAGTGTACCTAGCACTACATTACAATCTAGTTAGTCAGAGTACAGCTAAACCACCGATTAGCTTCGCTCGGTAGACCTGGTGCTCAGGCTAAAGATTTAGAAAACCAACAACTGTTTAAAATTACTGTCACAGACACTTTTTACTGTGTATAATGTAAACACTGAACATTCTAAAAGATAGAAGACAACTTCGTAACATTTTATAAAAAGTACCTGCCTATAGAGGCATACCTACTTCACGACTGTAATGTACATACTCTGTTGTTACATGACTCACTCTCTAGTAGATAAACAATGTCGTTCTATTATTTACTATCTAAACTTTACCAAAACTTTTACATAAACTTCATCGTTTAATTTATTCTATTCAAATGAAGGTTACTAAGTCAAACTTCTCAAGGGAATGCTAATAAATTATTAAACAGAAGTTATCAGCTACTGTTGTACATTTGTAAGTGAAATATAGACATAATATCTTACACAGTCTACACAGTCACATTATATTATTATTATGTACTTGTAATGTATCTACACAGTAATATCATAAACTAGCTACTCCCACTTAATTCCAAGTGTAAAGCCTTGTGTATGTTTAACATCATCTAAATATATACAACAGTGTAACAGGTTTCATATATGACACTCAACTCAACAATCAAGATCTCTAAAATCATTTAAAATTACTTTATATAAAATTACAGATATAAGTATAACAATACTGTAAGGTGAGGTGTATAGAAGACTGTTAACATATAACAGAGTCCGCTCACTGGTCAAGATATTCTCATGCGTGGGTTGAATTGTGTCACATGACTTACCTGCAGAGGTAGCTTCATTGATAGACACATCCAGGTTTGTGTCTCCATTTGAGCTAGTCGGTGTACACGCTACATGGAAACATATATAAATATAATAAGTATGCATTCGGTAATACCGCCTCTGCATGTAGTACAGGAACATATGGGAGTAGTCTCCCCTTCATGCACAGGTAGGAGTAACAGTAAGACCAAGTATTTAGGTTGAACAGCGAAAGGGGAACTGGGTACATATATAATTATCATATAATAATATTGTGAATATAATTTTAGTGAGTCAACAACCATCTCTTATATCACAGCTGTGAGGGGTAAATATTTTACTGAAATATTAACCTAAGATGATATCATTATATCATCATATATCATCAGACCAAAATGTGATACAACCAGTGTGTCTATATTATATTATTATATACATTGTATGTAGGTATGTAATACATTGTTATGCAGCACGAAATAACACAGATATAGCATGGTACCAAAATCCTGAATGGAATACAGCTGTCTAAAATAAATATACCTCACAGATAAATAATACCATAACAGATACAGTAGGAATACAATACGTACCTTGTTGTGCGTGTATTAGATAACATCCAAGGGTAGATAACAACAACAGCTGGTAGACCACCATTGCTGCCAGTTGTGTAGAGGCAGCGTGTTTATTCTGTAGCTGACTCTATACTAGACTAGGTAGCTGATAAGGTAATGTGTAGAGGTAATACTGCTCACACCGGTTGCTCCTGAAGGTAAGTAGTGTTAGAGGTATCAGTAATGTAATGAGGTAGATAGAGATGTCATTAGCAACACAGATACTCTCTCAAACATGCGGTACACAACACCCGGTACGTCTGCTCTCATCAGATGAGAGAATATAACTGGTTAGAGAGAGAGATGAGCCAGCACCTGATAGATAAACAGATAGTAAATAATAGGGTAACAATAGAGTCTCTTTCATGCTTGGGGGAACATGTACATGGAAATATCATAGGCTACATCTACTATAATACATGGCTTATGTCACTGTTTTCTAAACAGTTTTATGAAATTTAATGTTGGGAGTAAAAGATGAAAGATTGACAATACAAGAGCAAAAACAAAACATACTGGTTGATCACCTGGACTGCAATACACAACTTCACTGGTTACATGACCAGAAAAATATAGAATACTACAGTCTACTAGTATTATTCTACAAGTTTATAACAAAACATCAAAATAGTTGCATAAAAGTTGCATGAAATAAAAACACACAACATGCAGTAGGGGTCAAAACACAACATGCATAGGAGTCACCCTTACCATCACCGGTTCACAGTGAAATTAACAGCCATTGTTAGTCCTGTATGAGTAGGAAGGGTTCACTCATTAAGCAGTGTAATCACAGTGAGGTCCAGTTAGAGCATATACATTGTAACAAATAACATGTACATATATGTTATATATTCTAGTACAGTTCTTTCCAGTCTATAGATATATCATTAGCATTGTCTCTATTGTACCCTTTCAAAGGCACATTCACTACCAGTACAATAACTTTTTGTCGGCATTATTTAATAGACTACACCTAGATTACAACCACTAGAAAGTCACATAATGTAGCTTATATTTCATCAAAATGCAACAACAGATGGAGGTACATGTAGCAGCTAAACAATAGAACTCCATTTTAGCTGTTTAAATTTTCAATATTTTAATATTGCTTCATTTTTTTGAACCCAAAATAGAAAACTTCACAAGTAAATGTGCCCACGGATAGGCACACAACAGATATAACAGTTTATACAGATATTGTAGTTTATATACAGCATGTACTACCACCATGTACAATTCTGGAGCTCCAATAGTTGCTACATAAACACCACACTCAGGAAACATACCTTGTACTTACCTGACTACTCCACAGAACAATCATGGATGATGTAAACTATAACCAGTGGTATTTGTTAGAGCAGGCAGTAGCAATGTAATCCATCTATAGTAATATATGTAGTAGGTGTAGGCAGGGTTCTACTGACTAATATTAGTACTACACTAAGATGACATCAAATACTATGTAAATACTACATACAATACACTTTTTTACTGTATACTCCACTCAATCACTGTGTATATATTTAGTTATTTTTACATGTCTGTATTATTTATATAATCCTCATGTTAAATAGAATATCATACTTCTAGAGTTATCAGATATAATATATGATATTCATAATGCATCATCTACATGTACATGTACAGCACAGCATACAATCTTTGTATAGATGCAGTTATAGGTGGACCACTATTTCCTGTATGTACTCTAGAGTGTTGGTCTAGGCCGTAGGAAGAGTGTATGTCATTTCATTACTATAATAGTGTCCCCATTCCCATCAGGCTGAGTATTACTGTTACCAGCATTACATTTCCTACAGGCAAGGGTGGACAACTTCATTTTATAAGCAACAGTTCATGTGTTGATGACTGACTGAGCAAAATTGATCCCGTATCACAATTAATTTATCAATTTATCATATGGGATCAATTAACAATTAACTGAAAACAGTTCAATATTTTAACACATTAATAGCTTACATGTTATGAAAACTACATGTATATACCACCACCAAGTCAAGTCACAAGTCGACTTGACTTGGACTTGCCAACTTGCTGACTTGACTTTGACTTGCGCATCAATGTGACTTGACTTGGACACATGAATGACTTGGGACTTTGACTTGAGTTCTGCCAAGTCAATCTGGCAAATAAAAATTTTGTACAGTGTTTAGCCAAGATGGAAAAAAGGTCTCAATTGCCTACCTATTTATCATTTTTACTAGATCAGTGTTACTAGCAACATTCAGAGTAAATTAAAGTTAGCTATGAGGATACACAACTCAGGCAATATCTAGGCTGTGTGTACGTGAAACTACACAATGCATAGTCACAAGTACACACAGTGCAAGTACTGCAAGTGTAGCATAGGTGTGGCGTAAGTAGTGAATACAATGTACAGTGCAATAATCACTAAAGTTAAATTGCAGGACTGGCGAGAGGACACTCTGTGCTGTAACTTGTGCTGTTTATATGCTATGTAACACCGTATCACCATTACAATATGCAGTATATAATACTATATGACCAGTCTCGACCGTATTGCCAATAATACTACTTATATAAACTAGTTTTTTACCATGATTGCATAACATACGTGTACATGCCCTGCTACACCTTGACATAGGTTTTTCATGGATTGGAATGCCTACTAAAAGAAAACAGTAATGTTTTGAAAAATATAAAATTTTTTGAAGTTGTCTTCCACTTGACTTGCATTTCGACTTGACTTGACTTTGACTTGACTTATGACTTGCATGACGGCTGACTTGACTTGACTTGAGGCAGCACTGACTTGACTTGAACTTGACTTGCCTCCAAAATTTTAGAAATGACTTGACTTGTTGACTTGCAAGTCAACTTGGACCGAACTCTGAATATTATACATCAAACATAGGACTGTCGCTACAGTAGAGTATGATATAATATCATACTCTACTGTAGCGACAGTCCTATGTTTTAACTTTCAACCATATGTCTTTTTATAACTACTAAACTAGGCTTATTACATCTTTTTCATTTTCAGTATTTTAATTATAATTACTTTATTTTACGAAATTAAATTTGTGGTCGCCATCTAATTTTAATTACATTGAAACCCTGCTTTACCAACATTTCACCATGGTATAATTAATTAATTATAGAAAAAATAAGTTTTTTATTTAACTTTTATTTTTAAAGATCAAAGAAAATCGGTTTTGAGTTTTCATTTACTGTCATTCTAATGGCAGTTGTTGGACAATGGTTTTAATCAAAAGAATACTAGAAAAAATGGCCATTTAAGAAATTCATATAACTATTAACAAGAATAACTTTCATGAAACTAGGGAACAATTTAATTTGAAAAAGTGCAGTTCAAGACTAGAATCTATAGTTGGGACATGCTGTTTTCTTGCACAATGAGCTCTTAAAAGCTCCCGCGTGTTCGGAGAATAGACTGTGTCTTCAGGTAAGGTAGCGGTGTCTATGATGTCTTCGTTAATCTATTTTTGTTGTTTGTGCTTGGTGGCTATAACAAATCCAACCAATTAGAGGCCGTTTTAGAAACGGTTTCAACGCCTATGTTTCTGTACAAAAGAAACTCAACTTGTATCAGGGGCCACAGCTTTAAAAAAGCTAGTACCCATGCTAGCTCCTACTTTATTCTTGTGGATCTTTGTCAATTTCCTGTTTTATATCACATGACTTCTCGCAAAGTAGAATTGATTGAGTTGTCTAAAAAATAATAAATGCGTATTATTTTCTGATACTCTACCGAGAATTTATTTTGTTTATGACCATTTATATTTGGTTTCATTACCACAATCTTTGGTTAATGGTGAAATAGAGTTTAGGAAGTATAATGGCTGTGTATAATGTGGTCTATGGCCTAATATCGACCACAATATCGATATTTCTTTTGATTGGTAAGTAATTCTATTCTGTAAAAATTAAAAATAAAATGAAAAATGTACTCTCCAGTTTGGGTGCCTAGTCGTAAACTTATATAGTGATTGCTGTTTTGTTAAGTTATGCTTTAGTTAGTTAGGTTAGCATGAAATCTACAAAACAAGTTGGTTATAGTGGAAATACTTTAGAAAGAATAATATATTTCACTTCTTTACCAAATCAAGGTGAACCTAAAGGATGATCAATCAACTTAGAATAATATCATATGTCTATTTAATCATTCCCTAGTGCAGCAATCCTAATGTTTTCAAAGTCTAAATAGTTAAAATTCAATTAATGGGATAAGGACATGATATGATGATGATGTGTGACTCGTCCACATGCCAAACGACTTTAATTCAATGAACTGAAATGCTCTGTATTTTCTCAATTTTAATAGTATTTGTTTAATAGTAATGTATTTATTCTAGGTCTATATTACATGCTCTCTGGATATGGAGGGAAATTTGATATTGGTTGGTAAGTGGTCTGTAACTTTACACTATAAATTGAGTGAATTAAGTGAATTTGTTTGATACTACCGGATAGTAGGCTACATAGTCAGGGTGATCAGCTGAAGTTTTCTCTTATATAAACATATTTATTGAGTGGTTTTAATGTTATGTTGCTGAAATACTGTATTGTTTTGACAGGCTTTTAGCTGGAATCTCTCCATACTACTATGCATGCTTTGGCATCTCCATGGCAATTGCACTTTCAGTTGTTGGGGCCGCTTGGTAAGTTGACTGCTAACAAAATATTTAACCAGTCAATAGCTGCTCTGCAGGCATAAAATGAATTTTAATAAAAACCTTTGCTGCAGCAATGTCCTTTACATTTAGCTATCTAGTAGTTTTCATAAAGTGTTAGCCTGAATTTACTTTTCTGTTATATTTTGTTGTGTAACAATGTAATCGAAGTAGTAGGTCATATGAAGTTTGGCGCAGCAGCCGCTGAGGACAATAATAATAAACTTTTGCTGTTGTTCTGGGAAAGTCTTAGTCTCATTATATATTAAGGATTGCTGGTGCTGACCCTGGGAAAAGTAGTAACTCAATTACTACGTGTGGCAAATAGACCCACAAATTGCTAATCTGAACTCCGAATCTATTAAAATGGATCATTTACATTTACTCAGTGATAGTAACGAAGCTGTGCATTCACTGTGTAAAATAACTAGAATTATTAATGCACTCAATAAAGGATGGAAAACCATGTCAAACTTTTCTCAGTTTAACATGAAAGCTTCCAAGTTGACTCGTTAGGTAGTATCAACAGAACTGAAGTGTAGATGTACTATGAGTCTGGAAGGATTCAGTAGTATTCACTGATATAACCTGGCTGATTAATCAGTTTAGTTAGACCTGTGAGAACCCTATATATTAATAATATTTAACTGCAATGCCTATATTCTGTTGTAACTTTGCAGGGGCATCTTATGCACTGGTGCTAGTATTTTGGGAGGTGGTGTCAAGGCTCCTAGAATTAAAACAAAGAACTTGATTAGTATAATTTTCTGTGAAGCTGTGGCTATCTATGGTATAATCATGGCGATTGTCATGGGAAACATCTTAGACGTGAGTATAGGCTATATTAACTGTCCTATTAGTCGGTAGTCATGACCCGTATAGTATGGAGTTAGTAACCATGACCCATGTAGTATGGAGTTAGTAACCATGACCCATGTAGTATGGAGTTAGTAACCATGATCCATGTAGTATGGAGTTAGTAACCATGACCCATGTAGTATGGAGTTGGGAATTATGTGCAATGTACAACTGCTACTCTCTTTCTGTAGGGATATGTTTTGATTTTTGTTCAAGGTTTGTGAAAATAGTTATGTGGATAGTCTAACATATAGATTGGGTAGTTTTAGTAGATTCTGTTAGGAGTTGTCTGCTCCATTGCTAGTATTGAAGTAAAGTGACTAACTACACTATCTACACAGGCTGTGATACTATCATATCCTACTATATTACTCCATTACTACATGTAGTATAGAAATCAAGTGACTATCTACACTGTGCTAAGAGTAAACCTGTAAGGCTTCAACCCATGAGGCTGTGATACTATCATATGCTACTATATTACTGCTTGGTTTGTAGTCTTACACTAAGTTTGATGATGTAGACGTTGTACAGAAGAACTACTTTGCTGGTAAGAATTTAAACTTTCCCTACTAAAACATTGTGTTACAGATATACACATACAATGTACTTTATAGTACATAGCGTGTCAACATGTACCCATACAATGTAACTATATACATGTCCTGTATATGACTGTGTATGTAGGTTACGCTATGTTCGCCGCTGGGATGACTGTTGGTTTGGGTAACTTAGCCTGTGGAGTATGTGTGGGTATAGTGGGCTCTGGTGCAGCCCTCGCAGATGCTGGAGACACACAGAAGAAGGGACTTTTTGTAAAGATATTGATTGTAGAGATCTTTGCCAGTGCAATAGGATTGTTTGGGCTCATTGTGGCTATCTTACAGGTGCGTCTATGCCCTACATTATTACATTATTATTGCATTGGAAAGTTGGTTTTGGTTTACTAACTAGTGTCATTGTTCCCAGCAGCAATCACATCATGACATTTCATAAGCTCAGGCCTCTCGTGAAGCCGAGCTTTTACAGGAACCCATATGTGAAAATACTAACTACAAAAATTTCTTTCACTGTGTGAACACTATGCAGTTACTCATTCTGTATTCCAATTGTTTTAGATATTCAACCAACTGCTGACAATGGTTGTTATACTACATACATACATACATACATACATACATACTACTATGTTATGTAGTATATACTATTGCTAGATGTATTGCTCATGTCTATCTATCCAAAGTGTACATATGTATTCAGTGTGTCTAAAGAGTAGACAACTCATAATCTGTCCTGCATTTATTTTACTGCTTATATAATTTCAGGTATCAAAGGCTAAGATGGGTGATAAAGTATGAAGAATCGTGTATGTTATTTGACATTCCTAAGACCAAACACTAGCTCCATCATATACATACGTACTCATTGATGATATACAATATCAGTTACATAATCCACATCACCCTATCAGGCAATGTATGACTATTAGCTCATGTACATGTGTGTATATTGTTACCCTAATGCCATATTGTATCTGATCATGTTCAGCATGGTGATCATTGTTTTGTACTTTTGTCTAAAATATTTTGTTATTTTATTATTACTGGTGTTGTAACGATTTATATGTTCGGCTAGTTACTGTGTAAATGGCTGACCCATTTTTAAACACATCTTAGCTATAGATGCCCTTCCACGGTAGCTAAGTCCTGTCTGTATTACCCATCTTCACTATGTACAACGACCTGTGAAATTTCTAGATCAGATAATAAATGAAACGGAATATTTATTTAACAATATCATAGAGTGAGTTTTCTTTACTTCTGTGCTGTATACACGCCTTAGTTCTTTCTTAGTGTACAGTAATGAAAAAAAAGGCTTGCTTGTTTGAACTATGTACAGTATTCGTTTTCCACAAAATAATGTGTGGCTATGTCAATATCTCTCTGAATCAAACAACTGTACATTGTTAGTGCAACTGTACTAAGTCTTCTCTCTACGTAGACATTCACAACTACAACTACTTCACGTCTAGTGAAGAATATAAGGTTATCTCTAAAGTTATTGGATGATAGTCAATACAGTGAGGTAAAAACTGCTATGATATGCTGGCTAACAATATTTCTCTACATAAAAACTAGAATAAAATATGGTGGAATAGGAAGTTGTCCTCTCTTCGACCTTTTTGTTAGAAAGAGGGCACAACTCCTTCCTCTAAAACCGTAAGTCTTTTCAATCAAACCTAATCGTTACAAACTACATGTTGTACAGTAGTTATATATCTATGGACCCTCTTCCTCTGGTATAACTGTGACATGTAGTATACTATCATCTTTACTATCTCCAGTTACTACTGACTTTGGTGAACCTTTTGGGGTGTAGATCTTCTTAATACTGGGTCTGTTCAACTCGTCCTCCACTGTCAGCGCTGTTCTCCCTCCCTCTGACGATGCTGCTGACGATAGTGATGTCACAGAGCATCTCCTTGAGCCACCAGGAATGTCCAACAGAGATTTCTTTGGCTGTAAAATTAGTTGATGAAATGCTTATGACTAGCAAGGTGTCCTATCAATCAATACATACACATGCAAGGTGGTAGAATGCTAAAGCATATTTTTGAACTAAAGTGATAGTATAATAACATAGAAATGATAAAAAGTTGAAGCATGCTGCTCTAATTTCATTGTTATAAGTTGTAGTATGACATACCAGCAGTTCACACTGTTGGATAAAACTAAGAGAGTTTGCGTTTTGACCTCCAACTATCAATAAGTGAACACACCCCGTAAGTGTATCTGGTTATAATATCCAATACATGTGATTCCATTACTGGATCCAACAAACAAACAGTATCAAACTGAATGGTTGGCAGGAATCAAGTATACATCATGCTGTTCATCAATTCGGTTCGGTTTTGGAATTGCCAATAGTTTCTAATCAAGTTCACAGTTATATACTGTACAATGTATGTATATACTGTTATATTCCAGAACGGCCTGTTATAGCCTGTTACCAGAGTATCAGTTCATGCCTTGTACAATAAAAACCAACCAAATATTTACCAGTTTCCTTGCAGATATAGCCTTAGTACCAGCACCCTGATCCATACTATCAGGTAACTCATATACACCGTGATCAAAGCTCAGTGTTGGAGGCTGTTTCCCTGTCCACATACTATTCATTACTTTGAACATTGTCATTGACCTAAAAATAATCACCATTCAAAGTATAAAGGTGAATCCACACCACACCCCAGAGAAACACTTTATTCTGCCAGCTTGGTGCCTTATCCAGGAGAATAGATTGAGAGAGGACAACTACCAATTATGATCAACAGCTTATGTACACCCTCCAAGAAGATAAGTTGAACGTCAAAGGATTATCAATTGTTGAATTGTTAATGTTGGATAGTTACCAATTTTGGCAATATTAGTTCAATATAATTATTCAGGCTAAGATCTTAATTATAGGACCTTGAAGACCCACAGACACACAGACTGTATATTATTACTGCTGCTCCCTTTTTATCCACATTTCCACTGCAGAGTGTTGACTGTAGGCTACTTGGTATACTGTGTATACTATTGGGCAAACATTGTACAAAAACAGAATAGCAAGATACAAAACATACATATAGGCAAGAGGACAAGATTACTATCTTCTATATGACAGTATGTTTTGTCCAGCATCAAAGACAATCACTACTGGCATCAAAGATTATAGTAGTGATGCTATGGCCTTTGATTACAAGAAAGTCCTACAGTTTAGCACAATGTTGACCCCAAAGCCAAATTTTAAATTTTCAAAATTTGGGTTGCTGATGACTGTGCACTTTTGAACACAGGTGTCATTATGCACAGCACAACGCTGCGCATAAATCATTACAATATTTGAATTCTTTGGAGAGGCTGGTTTTGTTCACCACCAAAGCTCTCAACAAATTACTAGTTGTGATTCAACGGATAAGTTTCTAGATGCACAATGGATGCGCAAGCCTATATCAGAATATTTCTTTAACTACATCAGTACTGTCAGGTAACAAGGTACTTAAGTTTCGCCATCTCGTTTTGCTTTGTGGTCACTCTCATTCAGTCATTGCATGCATGAAGTGATGATATGATTGGATATTCATATTCAAAATATTGTTGTTTTTAAAATCTTGATCTACTACTGAAATTACCTTCTTCTACTATTCAGTGATTATTATCATTGTATGTTATCATAATAGACTGCATGATGTTTTATTTACAGTTTATATATTATATTATATTTTAATTTTTATAAAATATTATGAGTATAAAGTTAAAGTAAAAGTATGGATATAGTATCTGCATACTACTTTACTTTAGGTTATTCATCATGAATATCAACATGAGCGTTGCAAAGGATGTACAGATACCTACATATCAAGCTGAACTTAGAAGTGACAACTGCAATGGCATGCATAAAAACCTTATTCTAATTCTATATTCTAATCAAGAATTTCTCCTGATAACACACACAGAGCGCAGAGTAAGTTAATAGATTTATACTATTCTATTGGTAACAATGTCATAATTAATATAACTACAAAATATTATATACTACCGGGCAAGGTACTTAGGTACCCATCTATACTCCCTTACTAGGCACGATAGTGTAGATTGGCATAATGTAAAGTATAACATTCCTGGGCACTCATAACCTATTGACGAAAATTAAAAGTTGTCCTCTCTCAACCTGTCATCCTAGATAATTAGAGAGAGGACAACATCTGATTATCTGGCATTATCAACATCTGGATTATCTGATCATCTGGCTTATCAATGCCCATGAGGACATTGCATGGACATACATTTGTATAATATATTGAATGAAAAACTATAGCATTGTGCTCCAAATAAGCAAGATATTTGATTCAAGAAGAATTCAGTTTATTACTACTATGTTTGACTTTCCAGGACATTTACAACCAGAGAATGTGGAACATTTATCAGAAAGTAGGAGACAATTACAAGAGAGTGTGGGAACCACCAACAATTGAAATAAAGAAGTCTGTCTACCAAATAACCTACGCATCTTCACGCATACCAGCATAATCTCTGTTCAATATTTCAACACTGAAATTTTTTCATGTTGTAAATTTTTGCCCAACTTTTAGAGACAAACATTTAAGTCGCATAGCCTAGGCTCTAATTCACACTGTAGTAGAGGGTTCCAGTGTCTATTACTTCTAGTAACAATCATAGGTCAATAAGGGGAGATTAGTGGTGTGCTCCTCTGTACCTAACTAACCCTTTTGTTACTGCTATTACCATCTTTCGATACGCCAATCTGTAGAGGGATTATTTCGCAGGCCTGGAACAGAGCTAAGCTTGTCCACAACTGGTGGCATTGAGTTGACAGTGGGATACTATGTTGGGGGTCACATTAGTATTTAGTTTTACATTGGGGAGTAACATTAGGGGTCAGTACAGTTGGGCCACTGCTACTGACCTCCTAGTGTTATATAGCTTGTACCATCTTAGCTTGTAATGTACGTGTAGAAGGCATTTAGAAGCAGCATGCTAACTTTGTATGTCACAGTTTTGTGCTGAGTTGACAGATGATGTTTAGTTAAAATGTTGAGGGTTCCATCCGCTTGTCAATAATGTGTAGCACTAGGAGGTCAGTACTGCTGGGCCGCTGTTACTGGCCTCCTAGTGTTACAGCTAGTACCATCTTAGCTATAAGTAAAGTATGTATCACAGTTTTGCACCACACTGCTTGATATAATGTTAGATTCTGTCAGAATAGAGAGAGAGGATTGGAGACTCTAGGCTATGCTAAAAGTTTTACCTTTTTGTATACTAATTAATTGATAAAAAATAAAACATATTAAACATAATATGCACTAATGACTGTTTTATCTAGTTAAGAAACTAGAATACATGATTGTAATGTAATATAACTAGGTGATGACAGGACGTAACATGGCTATCATACAGTCCCGTACAGTCTGTAGTACTCTCACATTTGGCAAACAAAACAAAACTGTAAGCAACAATGACAACAAACCTTACAATTATGTGCATGTATGTACATGTATATATTATATTATTTATGATGTGGAACACCTTCATAACGGCTGGAACTCATAGAAAACTGGGGCCATTTTATCACCAAGGTTAACTGTTCTTCAACATCAAAAAGATGAATATAATGACGTTTTCATCACTAAGTAGATCGACTTTGATAAACTGTAGCAATACTTACAAGAGAGAGCACTCACCTGGCCATGTCCATTTGGAAAGTGTTATCAAATGATGTAGCCCTGTGGAAACAGGAGTTATCCTCCCCTCTTTCTCTACGCTTTGGTAGTTTTCCCATCATAATGTCTTCATAAGGGTATTCATCATCAATCTCGGGCTCTGGCTGGAAAATAAAGTATAATATTTGCTCTATAGTACATGCTAACCAGCTATGTTAACATAATGTACTGAGAGGTGTGTATCACCTATTTGACTACCAATCATTTATTCTGCTACATGTACATCACTAAGTTAAACATGTATGAGCATTCAACACCTAATACAATAACAATAATAATAATAATGTAGTAATATAACAGTAGTAGATCAGCTTCATGACTAAATAACATGATAGTACCAAGGAGTACATAGTACATACCATTGGATCAGTTTGCACCCACATGTCGTCTCTTCTCAGAGGTAAAGGTGGCTGGAACTTCTCCACAAAGTAGTTAAGTGTGGACACCTAAAAGGGTATGAGTAACCAAGGAGTAACCAATGGAGTGATACCTAACAGTATGAGTAACCAATAGAGTGACACCTAACACTATGAGTATCCAATAGAGTGACACCTAACACTATGAGTAGCTAATAGAGTGATGCCTAACACTATGAGTAACCAATGGAATGACATGCTATGAAGTATGGTGTATGCTGTGAACCCATGGAGCATGATGAGAACATTAGTACTGTGGGCTGTAGCGGTTGTTCTACACATTAAATTACCACCCATGAGGTAAACCTGTGGCTCTACAACTCTACTCCACGTGATCCATTATCGCCTTAAGCCTTGCTACAGAACAAATATGGTAAATATATCATCATGACTGTATAATGACTGTTTCGTGTTATACAATGTAATACACCACATTTTAATGGGGTACATGTATATACATGTATAAGGTCCCACATGCCATAGTAAACTTATGCTCTTAGGTCTTAGCTGTATAGTGCAACCAAAATTATAAATTGGCAATTAGCACCATTAGAGTAATGGTCCCCATCCCTGAAGATGTAGCAAAAATTCTACTCCTTACGTAGATAACAGTTATAACAAACTTCCACAATATTGTAAAACAGCAAAGGATAGTTAGGTACCTGTGTTACATACACCTTATATGTGATTTAGATAACGCCACTCACGGTTGAGGTGGGACAATTACCTGGTATAACGTATAAGTGTACTAACTTACTTGGTAGACCGCCATGTATAAGCCTAGAGTGAACCCTGCCAATACATCATACCAGTGACTACGTTTAACCCCCAGCTCTATGCACGCACCCAGCAGTGAGATTATGAGGAATATGGTAGAGGCCAGTGGCTGCAGGACGAATGCTTTACTTCTCCTGATCATCTGGTGGAGGTACGCCTACATTACATTATGTGCTACATTACATGCAGTATGTGCTACACTACAGTATGCGCTACACTACAGTATGTACTACATTATGGTACTACAAGTACATAACGGTATGTATTATACTATCAACGGGAAAGGTAATATTATTGTTTCTGTGTGAATAATTGATAATATTATACACGTACACCCTTGAGAGTGAATGATTGATAATATCATACACGTACACCCTTGAGAGTGAATGATTGATAATATCATACATGTACACCCTTGAGAGTAAATCACTGATAATATTATACATGTACACCCTTGAGAGTGAATGATTGATAATATCACACATGTACACCCTTGAGAGTAAATCACTGATAATATTATACATGTACACCCTTGAGAGTGGATTTACTTACACCTGTGAAGAAACATGCAAAGGAGAGAGCTCCAACTGGCATAGATGGGAAGGAAGTTCTAAAACAGTAGCAATACCCTAATTATACAGTAAAATGCAGTGAACACTGGTCAAGTAATATGCAGTGAACATTGGTCAAGTAATATGCGGTGAACACTGGTCAAGTAATATGCAGTGGACATTGGTCAAGTAATATACAGTGGACATTGGTCAAGTAATATGCAGTGGACATTGGTCAAGTAATATGCAGTGGACATGGGTCAAGTAATATGCAGTAAACATTGGTCAAGTAATATGCAGTGAACATTCGTCAAGTAATATGCAGTAGACATGGGTCAAGTAATATGCAGTAGACATTGGTCAAGTAATATGCAGTGGACATGGGTCAATTCAGCCATGCCTAGGCTATGTGTGTGCATTTACCTAGCCTGGACATCAGTATGGACAAACATTATAATGATATACAGCATAGTGTTTTTGCGACCTCTTGGACTGACCTGGATCGCAAATAAACTTCCCCAGATGGCCGTCCGGCCTAGGCCCAAAGGGATATTAGCCTGGGATTTTGCTTGGGTAGAGAAAACCATCTCTAGCTCATCTGCACACTGGAAGTTTCTCGCACGAAATAAAGATTTTTCTTTTGGCCCAGGCCAGTGTGTTCATAACCCTGTGACGGGAGTAGGCCGGAAAGTTCTTGAGCAAGTTGGCCTGTGCCTGAAGTTGAGGTTGCGACGACACTAATAATTGTTGTTCACAGGAACATACCTGGCATCATTGAGCTCTGTGGTATTGGTATTTGTACAGATAGCCTCAGTAGCTTCCACACAGAGTGATATGTTTGGCTGGCATACGTAAAGGAAGTATGGGCGTGGCGTAGCTGTAAACAACTTAATGGATTTGGAGATCACTAGGCATCCCATAACTCCAAAGAAGTAGTTACCTGTTCAGGTATGTTACACTGTATGTGTATAGCATATATAATAGATACAGCATATTGGTATAAACCATAATATCATGTATTTAATTTAGCCAGTAGAGGGAATGGCTGCCATGTAAATATTATAAAACCATGAAAATGAACAATCAATATTAGTAAACTGACAATAATAACATTATCAATATACATGTACACGTACATGTATATGTAATGTACATGTACATGTACATATACATATGGGGCCTACATTTATATTTCGATCACTCATTTTTGGGAAGCTTGAGTTTGTTGGAGAGTAAGGTACCTTATGTAACCAAACACATTGTAATACACACACTGTAGTACACACACTGTAATACACACATTGTAATGCGCACACTGTAATACGCACATTGTAATACGCACACTATAATACGCACATTGTAATACGCACACTATAATACGCACACTGTAGCTCATATACACTGTAGTACACACACTGTAGTACGCACACCGTAGTACACACATTGTAGTACGCACACTGTAATACTGTATTACTAGTATACATGACTGACATACACACATTGTAATACTGTATTACTAGTAGACATGACTGACATACCAATAAATCTAAAGGTTCTGCGTAGAATGAGAGGTGTCTTCATATGATGAGAGAGAGCACAGCCTGTGTGTAAGCTGTAGAAGAACTCTACCATTATCATCTGAAATGCATTGATAGAGAGAGGACAACTTATTTTTTATTAATGTCCAATGGCAAGGTATGGTACGATATATACCACGTAGTGGTGAAAGGGAAATATAATTTGTGATCGTTTGGTGGCTGACGGGTTTGATATAACAATATATAACTTAGTCCAGCATAATCTAGCTGTCAGCACCCCATACCCTTAGGCCGGATTTGACAGATGGAACTGAGGTTATGGGTTGAATATGTGTAACTCACAATTCCGGGAGGAGCCATCCAAGAGAAAAGGAATATCCACTGTTCATCAATGTTATCTCCAAATATGAAATACTCAAACACTGTGGTATCCATGTGCTGGGCTATGGACTTGTCATCACAATCAAATACTGTGTGTTTACGTGGGAGAACATCTTGAAACCTGCACCAATGTGAGAACAGAGTGTTTGCTTCGTAACAGCAACTAGGTAACTGGGTAACTAGGTATTATGATAATGGTTTGACACTAGCTGAGACTTTCTTCATTCTATTATTGCTACTTGCAGAATATCTACTGCAACCGAGCACCATATTAACATCGATCCACCAGTCAGTGGCACGCAATCGTAGGTAGGCACTGCATAGCACATAATGTGAATTTAAAATTTAAAAATGTTATAAACTATGTAGCATACATGATAGCCTACATGTAATACAAGGTTATACTGTTATTAAAGAGCATCACTTACTCCATGTAATATGCCAGCAGTCCTATCCCCCCAATCACACCTGTTTGCAGTAGGAACAGTATGATCTTCCAAAACTCCTTCATAAAAACTAAACACTTTCTAATTCTCTCCTTTGCCATCTTCTTCATCATTTCTTTGGGGTCACCGAAAGGTGTGACAGTGGATGACCGGTCACTCACCTGGTCATCTGTGTCAAGATAAGATAACACCTAATAGGCTAATAATACACAGCATGCTGAGGTAACAAAGTCGTATGGCAAGTGAAGAGGATAAACAGTAGCATCTCTTCAGAAAATTTCCTTCTTGCCAGCCTACCCATGTGTATATGTACATGACTGTATAGCAGTATGTTATATCATAGAAGTCAGCATACTATTCCCAAGCTCTTATATTAGAGTACCACAAATCTTGTCACAATTTCCACCACTATTAGTTACTAGTTTCCACCACTATTAGTTACTAGTTTCCACCACTATTAGTTACTAGTTTCCACCACTATTAGTTACTAGTTTCCACCACTATTAGTTACTAGTTTCCACCACTATTAGTTACTAGTTTCCACCACTATTAGTTACTAGTTTTCACCACTATTAGTTACTAGCTACTAGTTACTAGTTGCATTCACAATGTAAGCATAAACTGAGTGAGACTGTCATACCATCGTCTGTTTGCCTACTGAGAGCTTCTGAAGCATGTCCACTGTCGTCGTATGACATGCCATCTACTTCCGACATCTCCATCTCCCTCATTTCTGGTACCTCCTCCTCCTCTCTCTCTACTGGTTCTGGTTTCTTCTTTGGCATGCTTGCAGAGCTAGGCACCAGAGGAAAAAGGTTGAATATGTAGCTGCAGTACACAGAGATGAATATACCACTATACAAGTGTTCTATCACTTCTACTGACCCAGAGACAGATGTACCAATGATGTTTGGTAGTATAACAATTACCTCCCTGTTATGATGTATATAGATTGTATTCCACAGGGATAGCTGGCTCTACCCACACCTTCAATATCAGCATGTATATGATATCCCAGGAGATCCAGTTCTAAACAAACATATCTAAGACACTACACAACAGAAGTAAATATACTATAATAATTATGTAAGTATATAACATATTACATACACTTGAATTGTACATGTATATGTGTATGTAAATGTATATTATATCATTGTAAGAGTGAAAGCTTTGTGTGGCGATGCAATACATGTGTAATACACTGTGTATAGATCAGTATATTGGCCTAGAATCATGTGTTACATAGCAAACCATGACCAATATGGGCCTACAAGCCATCAAAACATGTAAACCTAATTACATGTATATAATGTGTATATGCTATCCATGGCTGCATGCACAATGTATATACATGTAAGTTAGATAATAGTATTAATACATGTACAGTATATAATAATAGCTAATGTTCACATTATTGTATACTGGACATGTAGTAGTCCTGTGGAAGCCTCAGTCCCTGCTGTGGAGTGTAATGTAGTATACTACCTGTCCACCAGTCAGCTCTTCACACACTTCCTTCTCTCACTATTAGAGTATTTATTCACATACTAGTAAAGTTTTCATGAGTTATATTTTATTACACAGATAAAACTAGCTACATTTTGGTATAAAAATATTTTCTACTACACAAAAGCATATGGGAAACAGAAGTTCAAAAAACTAGAACATAAATGAGTATTTGTAGCAGGAGGGTAGGGGTGGGGGTGTGGGCAACACTAGTGACTGAAAGGCAAAGTAACCAAGGACCTAAGCTAGAGGAACCACATGAATGAAACAAGCTGAGTTAGACAGAATAATGAAGCTGAACATCAGCAATAGGTTTATATGTGCTAGTTAGCATACAGGTAGTAATATACTTGGAGTGTAAAAATTATATAAAAACATAATAATGGAATTATATTGAGCCTATAAACCACACTGTAATAATATTAAAATAATATAAAACCCTGTCAAAATACAATATTATGGAATTAATAAACTATCATCGTTAATAACTAAGGTTGATATAAAACTATTATGTAAGTAAAATAGTTTGAATTGTCTTGTTGCTTATAAAATATTTTACTTTACTACTGCCCCTTGGCTATACATGCATGTCTATTACAATTCCATATAATCCTGTTTATAATAAAAGCAAGAAAATAAACTCGGACCGTGAAATGACTTACATACTGCTGTCAGTTGTTGTTTACCTTCTATGAGAGAATTAAATGTTATAATAATAGTAAACATAATATGATATACATCACATTCTATACTATTGTACAGTTATAGGGCATACATCCCTTTGCCGAATTTACGTGATGCCCTTGGACTACGTGACGCTCTTGGGCTACGTATTGTAGATCTTGGGCTACGCATTGTAGATCTTGGGCTTCTTGGTGGACTTGTAGATCTCACCATTGACCTACAGTATATATTAATAGAGCTTCAATAACATTTTGTTCCTACACGCGTATTGCATGCCATACAATACACATATTTGACATTGTATATTCACATGTTATACATATAGTTCACATACTTATACGTGCATGTTCAATACACAGTCATATTACACACACACCTGCTGGATAAATTATAGTAGAATGTAAGGGGCAGCGAGTAACAGCAGAAGCAGGGGACCTACTGTAAACATGATAAAATATTACAGTATCTTAAGTTGAGTAGTAATTAAGTTGACGTACATGATATGCATATACATGTACACGATATACATGTACACGATATACATGTACACGATATACATATACATGATACACATGTACACGATATACATGTACATGATATACATATACATGATACACATGTACACGATATACATGTACACGATATACATGTACACGATATACATGTACACGTTATACATGTACACGAGATACATGTACACGATATACATGTACATGATACACATATACATGATATACATGTACACGATATACATGTACACGATATACATGTCCATGATACACATGTACATGATACACATATACATGATATACATGTACACGATATACATGCTGTATGTATGTAGAGTCGTGAACTCACCGGCTGAGAGATTTCATGTTGTCTGCAAGCTGTTCAAACTCCTGCCATTTATAACTCTGCACAGTGTTGTCGGTGAATCTGGATTTCTCTGCATCATCCAGATCTAATTCCAGTTCACGTAGCGACTTCCTGCTAGATGCCAAAGTTACTTCTTTCCGAGAGAGCTAAATAGGAAATAGAAATTGCAATGGAGAGTGTATTATTATAGTTATACACTGTATGGTGTATTACAGTATGTATGCCGACATCTCGAGTGCTGCTTTACACATGAACTATTATACCACTGACATATCCTATCACCCACACAAGCTGAAAGCAATTCCTGTCAAGTTATCTAAAGCAGGGAGAGAGAACTTCTATAGATAAAAAATCAAGAACCGCATTCAATGAGTGGACAATTCCCAGGTATTCAACATAATGTGCATGTCTATTATAGTACCTGCCGTTGTAGCTCTGCTACATGATCCACTAGTATTTCCTTATCCCTCTTCAACTGTTTGTTCTCACTCTCCAGGAATTTGTACTTTCCTTCGGTTTCAAAGAGTGCACTGCGGGCAGTGTTGTTGTTCAACTCGAGGGTGCTGCTCACGTCCTGCTGTTTGCTTAGCTGTGGGTAAAGGTATATAGTATACAGATATAGCATGTCTATTAGCTGTGGGTAGAGGTATATGATATACAGATATAGTATGTCTATTAGCTGTGGGTAGAGGTATATAATATGCAGATATAGCATGTCTATTAGCTGTGGGTAGAGGTATATGATATACAGATATAGCATGTCTATTAGCTGTGGGTAGAGGTATATAATATACAGATATAGCATGTCTATTAGCTGTGGGTAGAGGTATATAATATGCAGATATAGCATGTCTATTAGCTGTGGGTAGAGGTATATGATATACAGATATAGCATGTCTATTAGCTGTGGGTAGAGGTATATAATATACAGATATAGCATGTCTATTAGCTGTGGGTAGAGGTATATAATATGCAGATATAGCATGTCTAGTAGCTGTGGGTAGAGGTATATGATATACAGATATAGCATGTCTATTAGCTGTGGGTAGAGGTATATGATATACAGATATAGCATGTCTATTAGCTGTGGGTAGAGGTATATAATATGCAGATATAGCATGTCTAGTAGCTGTGGGTAGAGGTATATAGTATACAGATATAGCATGTCTATTAGCTGTGGGTAGAGGTATATAGTTTACAGATATAGCATGTCTATTAGCTGTGGGCAGAGGCAAGATAAATGATAGAAAGCAGACGTTACCTGATCCAGGTAGCGCTGGCTTCTGTTCTTCTCCTCCCTGAGCAGATCCTGTGTGTGCCTGAGCTCAGCATGCAGCTGTTTCTCCTTATCAGAGAGAACACTCAGCTCTACGAGGTTCTGAGATCTCTTCTCATCTGTAGAGGTTCTTAAATCTCTCTCCTAGTGGACACCATTAACAACATGACTATATGACTGCAATGGTAACATCTCCTAGTGGACACCATTAACAACATGACTATATGATTGCAATGGTAACATCTCCTAGTGGACACCATTAACAACATGACTATATGACTGCAATGGTAACATCTCCTAGTGGACACCATTAACAACATGACTATATGACTGCAATGGTAACATCTCCTAGTGGACACCATTAACAACATGACTATATGACTGCAATGGTAACATCTCCTAGTGGACACCATTAACAACATGACTATATGACTGCAATGGTAACATCTCCTAATGGACACCATTAACAACATGACTATATGACTGCAATGGTAACATCTCCTAATGGACACCATTAACAACATGACTATATGACTGCAATGGTAACATCTCCTAGTGGACACCATTAACAACATGACTATATGACTGCAATGGTAACATCTCCTAGTGGACACCATTAACAACATGACTATATGACTGCAATGGTAACATCTCCTAATGGACACCATTAACAACATGACTATATGACTGCAATGGTAACATCTCCTAATGGACACCATTAACAACATGACTATATGACTTCAATGGTAACATCTCCTAATGGACACCATTAACAACATGACTATATGACTGCAATGGTAACATCTCCTAGTGGACACCATTAACAACATGACTATATGACTGCAATGGTAACATCTCCTAGTGGACACCATTAACAACATGACTATATGACTGCAATGGTAACATCTCCTAATGGACACCATTAACAACATGACTATATGACTGCAATGGTAACATCTCCTAATGGACACCATTAACAACATGACTATATGACTGCAATGGTAACATCTCCTAATGGACACCATTAACAACATGACTATATGACTGCAATGGTAACATCTCCTAGTGGACACCATTAACAACATGACTATATGACTGCAATGGTAACATCTCCTAGTGGACACCATTAACAACATGACTATATGACTGCAATGGTAACATCTCCTAATGGACACCATTAACAACATGACTATATGACTGCAATGGTAACATCTCCTAATGGACACCATTAACAACATGACTATATGACTGCAATGGTAACATCTGATGGCCATGAGTATAACAACTATTAGCTAAACAGTAAGAGATCGACTGACCCTCGACAGCTGTCTCTCCAAATCTTCAACAGTTGCTGTAAGTAGAGAGTTGTCTTGAAGTATATTAGAGCTTTCATTCTCTGTACGACCTCTTAGCCTCCGATCCTCATCTGCTCTCAGCTGCGCCTCCTTTAGTTTAGCCCTCAGTGAACGTATCTCATCCTACAATACACTGGGCAACATGTCAAGGTTGCAAACACCTCTAATCGCTGTAGCATTATATACATTGTATATTTATTAAAAATATCATCTGATATACAAAAAAGCTGAGCAAATGAGAGAGGTTAGACTGTGGCACCTTGAGGTCGTTAACCGTTCTGTCATGTATGATGCTGGCATTAGTTATATATCTATCCTCTACTTCCCTAGAGTGGGACTCAGCCTCTATCACCTGCGAGCGTTTTTCTTCCAGTGCCAACTCTGTCATCTTATGCTGCTGTGTCTTTTCGTCCAACTAAAAAGAAATAATAGATGGGCTATTAACGGCCACTACATGTAATCATTATCACTGCACTGAAGTATAGTATTTGATGTGGTGTACTTCCTTACAGTTAAACTACACAGTAATTTCAATGCTTTCCAAATTAGACACTTACACAAAGAGAGAAGATAACTCTCTCTAAGGAAATATAGGGAATCAATATTGGGTTAGTTTAGGTAGTTGGAACTAGAGAAATCTACTCTTTTAAACTCAAAATGATTGAAACCATAATTCAGTGGAAAGTTCTCCAGAAATCACATGCCAGCAAGTAGGCTACAGGCCAAACATTAGCCATGACATTATGCTGCATATAGATGTTACACCGTCCTCATCATGATAATATTATTTGCAGGAAATCAGACTGTTGTTGGTGACAGCACAGTTTATCTCATAGTGCTAAGAATATAGAACACGTACATGTTTACATAGCATACGAGAATATACAACACGTACATGTTTATGTAGCATACGAGAATATACAACAGGTACCTGTTTACATAGCATACGAGAATATACAACAGGTACCTGTTTACGTAGCATATGAGAATATACAACAGGTACCTGTTTACGTAGCATACGAGAATATACAACAGGTACTTGTTTACGTAGCACATGAGAATATACAACAGGTACCTGTTTACGTAGCATACGAGAATATAGAACAGGTACCTGTTTACGTAGCATACGAGAATATACAACAGGTACCTGTTTACGTAGCATACGTATTGTATCTTCAGAGTTCAACAATTGTAGTTCAAGCTTGTCTTTGTCTGTAGAGATATGCTCTACTTGACTAGTTCTCCTTGAGTTCTCCAGGGTTAGACTGTCTCTTTCTCTACGCAGTTCAATGATCTCTTCAGATAACATTCTCTTCTCTCTTTGCCTCTCAACTACACAATATGCACATTTATATGTACATGTATATGTACATGTATACTGTAAATATAAAACACTTAGCCTACATAGGCCTAACAGCGAACATGCACAATTACTTACATTTCATGTTGTGATATTTGGATTATTTTATTCAATCTTTTATTAGTTTTATCAAAGTAAAATAAACTTGGAATGCGATCCTAAATTCAAAATACACATTTCTACCAGCAATATAATGATAAATCATAAAATACAATCATGAAGTATGTGTGCGTACTCGTGTGCCTACAAAATCTATTACTACAATATACATGTATAATAGGTAACGTAAACTAGTTTCATTGTAAAAATACATTTCACTCACTGGTGGTTTACTAGAACTACATTGTATGTTGAGCTCTAGATCAGTAATGATTAGTTATAGTCATATCACACATATATACATACGTATATGGATATAGCCATAGTCATATCACACATATATACATACGTATATGGATATAGCCATAGTCATATCACACATATATACATACATATATGGATATAGCTATAGTCATATCACACATATATACATACGTATATGGATATAGCTATAGTCATGTCGCACATATATACATACGTATATGGATATAGCTATAGTCATGTCACACATATATACATACGTATATGGATATAGCTATAGTCATATCGCACATATATACATACGTATATGGATATAGCTATAGTCATATCACACATATATACATACGTATATGGATATAGTTATAGTCATATCACACATATATACACACGTATATGGATATAGCTATAATCATGTCGCACATATATACATACGTATATGGATATAGCTATAGTCATGTCGAACATATATACATACGTATATGGATATAGCTATAGTCATGTCGCACATATATACATACGTATATGGATATAGCTATAGTCATATCGCACATATATACATACGTATATGGATATAGCTATAATCATGTCGCACATATATACATACGTATATGGATATAGCTATAGTCATGTCGCACATATATACATACGTATATGGATATAGCTATAGTCATGTCGCACATATATACATACGTATATGGATATAGCTATAGTCATGTCGCACATATATACATACGTATATGGATATAGCTATAGTCATATCACACATATATACATACGTATATGGATATAGCTATAGTCATATCACACATATATACATACGTATATGGATATAGTTATAGTCATATCACACATATATACACACGTATATGGATATAGCTATAATCATGTCGCACATATATACATACGTATATGGATATAGCTATAGTCATGTCGCACATATATACATACGTATATGAATATAGCTATAGTCATGTCGCACATATATACATACGTATATGGATATAGCTATAGTCATATCGCACATATATACATACGTATATGGATATAGCTATAATCATGTCGCACATATATACATACGTATATGGATATAGCTATAGTCATGTCGCACATATATACATACGTATATGGATATAGCTATAGTCATGTCGCACATATATACATACGTATATGGATATAGCTATAGTCATGTCGCACATATATACATACGTATATGGATATAGCTATAGTCATATCGCACATATATACATACGTATATGGATATAAAATATGCACGCTGATTTACTACAGATAGAACATAACTTACTCTCTTCCTGCTCGAGTCGACTTAAAACCTTTTCCTTTTCTGATTGAACTACGTCTAGACTTGCTTCTCTTCTGCGAACTTCTAGATTGAGGTCGTCTACATTACTTTGCATATTCTACATAGAAGTATACAAGGTAGCACATAGACGTAGCCATAATATGTAGTTATATAGTTATAGTATGTAGTCCAGTACATGATCATAGCACATACTCATATATATAAATTTCCCCACGCCTGAAGATAAATAAATAATGTAACATTGAATATTTTATTTTTATGTTAGTACCAGAAACTATACCTTTGTCTATATAAGTGCATACTCACCCTCAACTTGTATAACATTCTTTCAGCCTCCGCTGTCATTTTAGGGTGCATATCGGTAGCTTTCTTAGCCTGCTCTCGCAGATAGTTAGCTTCAAGTTCTAAGAAATAAACTTGTTGCTGCAGATTCTTTATGTAATCACTCTCAATAGTTTGTAGCTCAGCAGAACTGCTCAGTTTCCTGTAAAAGTAAACACAATAATTACATGACTAGATCACTATGACCTGTTGTTACACTATCCATGAGCCTTGAATATCCTAATTACACATTCTAGTTGGCAAAAACTCAAAATAAGGAGTTCTAACTAATGAACACTTACATGTACATTATCAGGCCCTACAGAACATGATGTGTTTTACAATACTTACCCTGTTTGACTTTTACGAAGATTAGATGAGCTTCCACTTCTTCTCATTGGGGAAGGACTTCTTGTTCGAGAAACATCCGTTAAATAGGAACCTAAAACAAGTATAAATTAGTATTACTTATGTACTAGAGAACCACAGAGTCAACTATGTATAGTATGGATAGTATGTATAGTATGTTTACTGCTAACTATATTCAGTCAAATCATCTAGCTCAACTAACTACTACTAATCAAGAACTAACACACAATAAAAGGTCCTGCTAACTGCTAAGTTGCTCAATTACTCATAAGGCAATCACTTGGAACATAAAATGTAATAATGCAAATTGATAACCAATTAGAATTTCTCTAGTTCAAACGGTAAATAACATAACACAAATCAACGAAGTAAACAATGTCACAGGTACATGTACATATTGTTATTGTATACCTACTATTATAATTATCCACATATTAGATATATACTGTCTATAACTATTACTATATACAGTTCACTGCTCTACAGACTACATATATAGACATATAATAGGATTTGATAGTACTAAAACTTAAATTGAACAGTAGAAAGGGTAGACTTTGGCCAACGAGTTACATACAGTATAAGATGCATGTTTTGTTATGCAGATTCATTCATACAAATCAAAATGCATCAAAACTTATCTTATTTTAATCTGAACTCAACATGCCTTTGGAGGCATTGCCTTGCATTTCTTTAGTCTTCTTGAATGTTGACGAAATCCGAGACATGATGAATGCACACTAAACTCTACTCTACTTTGCTGACACCTGTTAATATAATACAATTTAGCACAGTATGACTCTGACTGGACAAAAAACTACAGCAAGTAAAATGTGGGAAGATGCCATTCACATGGTTACCAATTGATCTTATACAACAATTCGCTTTCATCGCCGTTCATTCTTAGGTAAATCGAGAAGAGATCAAGGAAAGAGGTCCGCCGTCACGCACAAAATCGGCTGAAAATGAGAAACCAAGCTTTATGTTTTTAACATTTCTTTTGGAGTTGTCTGCATTTGCATTTTGCTGCTCTTGGCTTTAGAAATCCATAACTAGGAGTAATATCAAGTGCAAAGTGAACCAATATTTTCTTATTTTTTCTCATTAGATGATGATTATATTATTTTTATATTCGTCTTGTTCAATGTTGGTCGCTGGACTATGTTAGCGAATAGTAATATCGACTATATTGTATAATAATGATGATTGTGATACTTGGAAATTATACCAATTTAATGCTGTAGTTACATCTTCACCGGACACCATTACTTACTATTTATTTTCATTTCAGATTTTATTTTGCATCATCAGATCAGCATCCGACCAATAGAATTAGAATATTTATTATAACTATATGTAATTATTATTGAATATTTGTATTAATAAAATATAAATATATTTTGTTATGGAAATATGAATGCACAATAATTGAAGTTCACATTGATATTAATAAATATGCATTTACTATAACTATAACTATTCTATAATAATAATAATTCAGTATGAATAGGAATATTCATATTCGTATAAAATATTGTGTATTGTCATAAAATATATTCATATTCATTGGAAATATTATATTATTATCATTCATTATGATTATGATTATTATCTAATCTTATGCCTGCAAAATGGGCCACTGTTTGTATTCTATTCACATGTATTTTTATTTCTTAACAATTAAATAAAGATTTTACTAATTAACTAACTTTCTATTTTTATTATTTTAATTTTCATAGTGATAGTTTAGTGATAGTCGGGCTAATAGTGTAATGCATATTTTATTACAAATGTTTAATGTAAGTTTTATTTTATCATACTCATGACTGATACTCTACTGGGTGATAGGCCTACGCATTAGTTCAACTCAACTTTGAAATTTTATTTTATTTTTATTTGTAACCAGATGACTAATATTTATTTCTTGATATGCCACTTGACAAAATAAAAATAGTATAAATTTTGATTTATGTTATTTTTATTTTATTCAAGTGACATAGCATATATATCAATATCAATCAATGGAATGTTGTTCATCTGGTTATAAATAAAATAGAAGTGTAAATATTAATTATTTATAATTTGTCAATATCATAATAGCAGTAGTTATAACTTATAATTAATTGTTAATTTAATAATAGTATGATGATTATATAATATAATTTAATAGCAGAGATCATTTTAAATTTAATGATTTAATAGATAATGGATTTAGATAAAAGAAGGAAACACTGTACATAATTAATACATTATTGTTATAATAATGATGATAATGGTACTATTATTGTTAGCTATGAATACCTCTGAAGATATAGAATACTCCTGAACTCTGTTTTTACTATAAAAATATAAATAATGAAACAGAGGTTGGAGATTGCTTATTTTAGTACTAAATAGAACATTTTTTGGAGATTCAACCCGTTCAAAATTTGTTATGTTATATTACTGGGATTCCACTATGCATCAGATCATGTTTGGTGTTTGGAGTGTGTGCATGCAGGTTGAAATAATTCGTTTTCATCTCCATTTCCACGGCAGTCACATTGTATGCTCATTTTTAGATTTTAATTTTTCTGTTATTTTCAATTTTAATACATCGTCTATTTTAGTACACTCTCTGTATTTTTTGAAATAATTTCTCATTTTTATTATTATTATAATTAGGACCACTGTTACAGCCAACATGTTGATCTTTGCATATTGGACATTGGGACTTGTATCTTCTTGTCATATGGTAGATATGATCTCTAGTATGTCATATACAAGTTGAGATGGAGGACTACATGTAACACACCTGTATTACTGCAGAGTTGTATTTTCTAACGACTGTTATACAAAGTGTTGATACTGGAGAGGTTCACCCACCATGTTGACAAACACTGTTTATTTTCTTATACTTTAAAGTTTAACTCTATTGAAATAGTGTCCTGTAACATGTAATGGAGACTACATTGTTTTAGCTGATAACAGTGATGGGCAAAGCTATAGTGTCTACATACTCCATGCACAGACTGCATTCCTGACTCAGAATTTGGAATTTATGGTGAGTTCAACTAAGATTGATATGTACACAGGATTTTGAACAGGAACTGCCTACCACACCACATGTGACTTACATGTACTTGTGTGTCAATTCCTAGAAGTTAATGTAACATATTATTTACACCTACTTTTGTAAATTATATACTTAACAAGCTAATTGGACACAGATGACACTCTAATACTGAGTTTGAATGTGTTATATACTGTAGCATATTCTATAGACTAGGTTGAACCTGCTTGCTGACAGACTATTTACTTACTCCATAGTATGGTGTGCCTTTCCGCATGCTGTATAATATACATGTACATATATATTCATAAATTGCTATCATATGTTGTACAGATGACTAATGTACTGTATGTTGATGTTATATGAAGTTGTTACACTCAGTAGATGTAATATGTTGTGTCACGTGTTACTTACTATAGGCTTATTATAGTTGATGCCTGTTATAGACTGATAACTATACTTTGATTAAGCACCATGTAACTTTCTATAGGTCGTCGTCATGGTACATTGTACAATGTGTTGTATTGGTACATAGTACATTGTGTTTTATTGGTACATGGTACATTGTACAATGTGTTGTATTGGTAGTATAACTAAAAATTCTACCTTCTGTCTATCTTTAGAACTCAAACATCCTGTGAGATGGGATCACGTCACAGAAATATGGCAGCTAGAAATGTTAGCGAGACAATGAGTGAAGAGGAAGATGAATTTAGACGAGCGTTAGACAATATCCCTCCTCCAGCGCCCCCTGATGGTGGTTGGGGATGGATGGTTGTGTTTGCCTCTTTCATGATCAATGCAATTGTTGACGGCTTGTGCTATAGCTTTGGTATTCTTATTCCAGAGTTTGTCTATCACTTCAATGTAAATGAATCTAACGTTACGTCGTATCCGTACGTCGTACCGAGTCACACACTTACCTTTGTTACTTCACTATCTAAACGTATCTCCTACCCTACAGCTGTTATGAGTATGGGTGGAGCACTTCTACTTGGAGTCTATATGTTATCAGGTTTGTCTACCAGGTGCCATACATATCAATCATATGCATATATAGCCTAAATGTAAATATGTAGCCTACACGTACATATGTAGGCTACATGTAAATATGTATTCTGTTCCGACCAATCTATGTAGTTTTACCTGCTAACAGTTTACCCTGTCTCGAGATTTATACCAGAATGGACATTCGATTCTATTTTCATTATTCCTGATTTATAGACATTATTTATAGACATTTATAATAGACATGTAATGTGTAACTGGTTTAGGTTACTGTATGACAGTATATACAAAATTATATTTCCTGTATAACGCTGTATAACACTGTATAATGCTGTTATGACACTGCGTTATACAGTATGACACTGTTTAGCACTGTATAACGCTGTTATGACATTGTATAACACTGTATAATACTGTATGTATTGACAGCTCCAGTGGCTAGTGCGCTATGTAACAAGTTTGGTAGCCGTAAAGTTGCCATAGGAGGATGTATAATCTCATCGGCTTCTCTATTTCTATCTCAGTATACCAAAACACCAGCCATCTTCCTTCTCCTCTTTGGTCTATTGACAGGTATTTAATTATACAGTTTAGTGTCTGCTACATGTTTGTGTTATGATATTTGATATACATGTTATATATATATACATGTAACTGAGTGTGGCCTATGGGGCTCAGTGGTGTATACTGTATACCACCACCAGTTCATTAACCTAATCAGTCTACATCACAATGTATTATTTTATTATGTTTACATACTTTATCCATTAGTGATAGTTTGTGAGGTTAGGTAATGCAATAATAATAATATAAATATATGCCAGATTAACCATATACTAGATGCAAATAGTCAAGTTATTTGGTTATACAGTGTGTAGGCCCATTATACTACTTGATACAAAGTACTATTACCTAGTGTAGTGTATGTAGTGTACCTGGTGTAGTGGTGTAGTGTACCTAGTGTATGTAATGTACCTAGTGTATGTAATGTACCTGGTGTAGTGTATGTAGTGTACCTAGTGTAGTGTATGTACTATTACCTAGTGTAGTGTATGTAGTATACCTGGTGTAGTGATGTAGTGTACCTAGTGTATGTAGTGTACCTAGTGTATGTAGTGTACCTAGTGTAGTGTATGTAGTGTACCCAGTGTAGTGTGTGCAATGTACCTGGTATAGTGTATGTAATGTACCTAGTGTACCTAGTGTATGTAATGTACCTGGTGTAGTATATATTATTGATCATGGATTGATATTGTGATGGCTATGTTGTGTTTTAACTCTTCACTCTCAGCTCATCTCAGCTAATTATCCAGTTATTGTATTAATGGCTGGTGCCTAGATAATAATATAATACAATGTACGTTGTACATGTAGTATAATATAATACAACTTGAGGGAAACCATTTAGTAATATCAGTCAGTCAGTTATATTGGTATGTTATTCTACCATTCTGCTAATATTTTGGTTAGTCAATGTATTATTAGGACGTAGCTAATATAACATTATACTATTTATACTATAAATCTGCTTCTCCTGGGTATGCATGTATATATACATACATATACATACATATTATACATACATATACATACATATACATGCATATACATGTATATATGCTAGCCTGTACACTGTTGGTACTTGGTAACTATATGTACTATGAAGTGTATCCACTCTCTACCTACATATTGTATATATATCTTACTGCTGCCCTTGTAGGCTACACCACCCGCCCTTTGTAAATCTGATGGAATATAAAATTTTAAGGTGAAACTATCACGGCAAACTGTTGAGGTATTATTGTGTGAGCAGTGACTGTACTCTGTAGTAAATCACTTAGTCCTGTAGCTGACTGTATACAGGTTCATATATCTACCTGTGTACTGCAGCTTATCAAGTATAAGAACAGGTACAACATGTAATAAATATTTATTCTTACAATTGATTGACAGATAATCTCATGTACTTGTAGGTATAGGATTCGGGATGATGTTTATGGCTGCCATGATTATAGTTGGGTTCTACTTTGAGAAAAGAAGATCTGTAGCCGCTACACTGGCCATGTGTGGATCTGGTGTGGGCATGTCGGGGATGGCCCCGTTTGTCACCTATTTATTGGACGAGTTTGAGTGGAAGCAAGTTGTATTGCTACTCAGTGGAGTAGTGCTACAGGGCATGGTGCTAGGTGAGCAAGTATATCCTGCTACTGCTACTGATAAATACTACCACTACTCCTACTACTACTGCCACTACTACTACTACCACCACTACCACCACCACCACTACTACCACTACTACTACCACTATCACTACTACTACTGCTACTATTACTACTACTGCTACTACTACTACTACTACTGCTACTACTACTACTGCTACTACTACTACTGTTGCCACTACTACTACTACTGCTACTACTACCACTACTACTACTACTACTACTACCACCACCACTACTACCACTACCACCACTACTACTACTGCTACCACTACTACTACTGCTACTATTACTACTACTGCTACTACTACTACTACTGCTACTGCTACTGCTACTGCTACTGCTACTGCTACTGCTACTACTACTACTACTACTACTACTACTACTCTTACTACTACAGGTACACTATACAGACCTATTGATGCCAACTTTAACAGACGTAAAAAGCTGATACTTCAGCGTCTGGAGGAGGATAAGAAGATTGGACCCCAAACATGTCTGATAATGCAGAGGTGAGTGACTCCCATCTAGCTGGTAGTCAGTATGATAGCCAGTAGCAGCAGCAGTACAGTGATTTACCACACCACAATAGAAGGTGGTGATGTATTACCAGCACTAGGGTTGTTTATTCAGGGAATGCTGTATGCCTGATACAATCACTCAGTCAATGTATATACAAGTCAATCCAATATTTGCTGTGATGTGTACAGAATGAGTTATTGGCTCTTGCTTGGAATTGTTGCACATGGAGATATACAAGTGTATGTTTGTATGTATGTATGTATGTATGTATGTATGTATGTACGTATGTACGTATGTATGTACGTACGTACGTTCAGGTAGATAGATATAGTATGATAACGCTAGCTATACTATGTTATGGTAAATGTAGTCAATGTGGTACCCAGGCTAGAGCACATCTACAAGACTAGTTACTAATACAACATATAAATTATTTACTGTTGAAATGCACCAAAAGAAATACAACTCGAGAATTGATCATGAAAAATCAATTTTCTATGAAAATATTTTCTCTTCTATGCTGGTGAACTGGTTGCTGTTTTGTCCACTTGGTATAGTTATAAGTTGATATACATGTAATACATATATGTGGATTATGGTACATATAGACCTACATGTACATATACTGTGTTGGTTGAAATATTACCTTAGTAGGCCCTACTAATATTCTAGTACTTGGGCATACTCTGTGTGGAGTGCTCCGCTTTGCCATACTCCTATATAATATACACTTCTCTTTGAGGTGTTTACAAGGAAATATTGTTTCATTGTTAACAATGTATGTAATGTGAGTCTATAGAATATTGTTAGCTACACTGACAAACTACACTACTCAATCACTATGTAACAAAAGTATATTATCTATTTTATTATATACATGTAATGTATCTTTGTCACTGCCAGTACTTATATGTGCCACAGTGAGATTGTCACTCTATTAAATTGAAAATATTAATGAATTACAGACTGATTGTCTTCCCTCGACCAGTTTAGTGACTTGGGTATGTTGCAAATCTAATTTAATGTCAATCATAATCATAACCATGTTTCTCCTTTCTTTGCTACTCTATCATTCCTAGAGCAGTAGGACAGAGGGATATGTATTGGCACAGGCCTTCACAGTGGGTTACTCTTAAGTTTGTGCTGTCGCTTTGTTTGTGGGTATCTGGTATTATATAATACTATTATAATGGAATGGAGATGTCTATGATATGCACTCAAGTTTTATGTTATAACAAGACTTGCTAGCTCATCCTGATACAGTTTACAGTCCTTACAATAACTCTGCCATCTCTTATGTATCTCTAATACTAATAAGGAGTACATACTACATACTATTATAATAAATATTATACTGTTAATCATTTATAATCTACTAAAATTACCTTCCTCTAATATGTGCTGTATGCTCTGCTATTATATTTCCTTCCATATGAAAGAGGATACCAGCATGTTAATGTAACACATGTACATGTATTACAACACTAACCCAACTTACTGATGACCATGGGATGGGAGGATAGAGGGTGGCGTGTATTGTACAGTATACTTCACGTCTATTTGTGTCTTATATAAACAGTTTTATGCTGACTGTATAGGGTATGCCCAGGTAAAGTTGAAGGGAGAAGTTGTTCATAGGTCTAACAACTGCTGTAGTTATGTTTGATGTACTTTAACATGGTCACAGTTCCTCAGAATAGCCTGTTTATTCTGTACACATGTTGGTCTATGTGTGTGTGTACTGCACTGCAGACATACAGCAAGCTAGTTGTATAGCATGTGTGCTGTTATACTGCAGACTGCTGGAAGAGAAGAAACGGCAGCGAACTGTCTCTACTGGCAGCATGAATAATGTGATCATAACTAAAGAGAATATCCTAGTCAGACCCACTGATGATGAGCCAGAGTTTAGGGAACGTAAATCGTCTTTCCTCAACCGGTAGGTCTATATATACAGTATATATTATATAAGTATATCTATACAGTATATATTATATAAGTATATCTATACAGTATATATTATATAAGTATATCTATACAGTATATACACGTATATGATGGGTCTATGAGTGGTAATGCTATGATAGTCTAGTATATAATATAGGATTGTACATTGTCAAATACACAAGTATTTTCTATGGCAGAATTAGATAGGGCAACACAATGTATGATGTACCTTTCTCAAATTGTAACTGTATAAATAAACATACACAAGTTGATCTGAGTTATTCTTACACATGGATTGCTAACCCAAACAACTGCATACCTTTATCTCACTGAAACATTGTGTTTGTAAATACTGTACTAGTTGCATCATATTCTGCTGCCATGTGCCGGTAGGAACAGCTGATCCCTGCAGCTATATTCTGTATAGCCTATGTATTAATAGCCAATGTTCCATTTGCACTACTGCGTATGTTTATAGGGTCAAGTCTGCAATCACCCGCAGTAAGGATAATGTGAACCATGGATCTAGGGCCGGTTCAGCCCAATCCTCTAGAGCAGGTCAGTCTCTTCTACTCCTATTAGTGCAAGTCTGTATGACAACGCAACTCTACATATGGGCCTATTCTCCTTTTTCCAAAGCAGACCATGAGAAAACAACTCCAAATTGTCTTACATGTCCTGTCAAGATTTGCTAGCCAAAATAATAAAGCTTTGAGTAGTTTATGTGGTGGATAATGGCATACATTGTACATTGATATCATGCCTTTATACCTCCTACTATTTCTAAGTGACGGAGTTTATGTTTGCATCTCGGTGAACTACGGCACCCACTCCCACAGATAACAAGTTTACAGTACTATATTGGCTCTCATTGCCTCGTCAGCATGTCAGCATGTCGCCATGTCACCACGTCGCCACGTCACCATGTCAGTACATCTTTTCTAACTCAGGTTTATACTACAACTGAAAATTATGTTATGAAAACCTCAGTTGGGCTCCAGTATCTGTCGTCTCAGACGTTTTGCTGTATCATTGAGTTTTCGTCTAGCAAAACATTATAATCTCAAACTAATTAATTATTTGGCAGTTGTGTCACCTTTGATATGTCGGGAAAACAACTCTAAACAATTTGGCACTAGCCTGTTTTTCCAGATACTTCCTATAAATAGTATCTTCATCCTTGTCATCTCAGGTCGTAGCGGATAATTTCCTGCTTCCATTGAATACTATTTATACATGTAGATGTGTGGATCTTGCATACAATGTATAGTGTGTGTATTTAGTATTATATAATGTATAGTGTGTGTATTTAGTATTATATAATGTGCACGTATAAATTTACCCTTTATGTCACATTATTAGTGACACCCCAAATACATCACAGAGTGATACCTAACATCAGAGTGAATGGAGTAGACACACCACCAAGTGCTGGTTCACCTTTCTCCGCCAGACACCTCAAGTTCACGCCCACTCCTAGCAACTTGGTCAACGATTCTAATAAACTTCATGGTAGTGTGAAGAGTCTACAGGCTGGCAAGGTACATACGTATATATAGCTGCCACACAAACACAGTTGGTAGGGATTGCATGGGTGTGGGGAGTTTTTTTGAGAGCCGTCTCCTGGAAAATATTCAGTAGCTCATTGACTTTGATCTGCTGTCCAATAAATTCTGAGAAATTACATGCTGTGTAATATTTGTTTAGTCTCCTCACATAATGCAATACATCTGTATTTCAGACGTCTCCTGTACATATTGAGCAAACGGAAAGAAGCTTCCATTCTGTGCAAGACTTTCCAGCTGCAGATAATATTTCTTTAGCGACGTCAGTTGGCGCTGCGTCTGCTGCCAGTGCTAACCCCGAGAGTGCAGAAGAGCTGCTGAGGATGTACAAGAATCACACACCTGATAATGACAGGCCAATGTACAGGAAGGATATACTCTACTCTGGTAGTGTCCGCCACCTACCTCAGTATAACAGTAATATAGGTCAGTATAGCAGTAATATAGGTCAGTATAGCAATAATATCGGTCAGTATAACAGTAATATAGGTCCGTATAACAGTAATATAGGTCAGTTCACTCATTTATAGGTCAGTTCACTCATTTATAGGACAGCTCACTCATTTATAGGTCAGCTCACTCATTTATAGGTCAGCTCACTCATTTATAGGTCAGCTCACTCATTTATAGGTCAGCTCACTCATTTATAGGTCAGCTCACTCATTTATAGGTCAGCTCACTCATTTATAGGTCAGCTCACTCATTTATAGGTCAGCTCACTCATCTGTACATCAGCTCACTCATAGTATGATCTAGAATGGGTATCATGTACACATACAGATCTAAGCACTGTTTGTTCAACAGTTCATTGGTATTTTCTGTAGATCATTGTACATCTAAAGGTATAGTAAGTTTAGTATTACACAGGTACATGTAGTAAGTTTAGTATTACACAGGTACATGTAGTAAGCTTAGTATTACACAGGTACATGTAGTAAGTTTAGTATTACACAGGTACATGTAGTAGGTTTAGTATTACACAGGTACATGTAGTAAGCTTAGTATTACACAGGTACATGTAGTAAGCTTAGTATTACACAGGTACATGTAGTAAGCTTAGTATTACACAGGTACATGTAGTAAGCTTAGTATTACACAGGTACATGTAGTAAGTTTAGTATTACACAGGTACATGTAGTAAGTTTAGTATTACACAGGTACATGTAGTAAGCTTAGTATTACACAGGTACATGTAGTAGGCTTAGTATTACACAGGTACATGTAGTAGGTTTAGTATTACACAGGTACATGTAGTAAGCTTAGTATTACACAGGTACATGTAGTAAGTTTAGTATTACACAGGTACATGTAGTAGGTTTAGTATTACACAGGTACATATAGTATGAACGTACAGTATAAACACTGTCTAGTAGTCTACTAACTCTCTAACATGATCTATTCTTCAAATTAAAAATTAATCTCAGTTTGAAAACAGTAACTGTTGTGATTGTATTATACTACTGAGGTCATGTCTATATGGGTATATGGTGCTGTATTACTGTATCTACCACATACCTACACCTCATCTATTTACTAATGGGAACTTACTGCTCTAGATGGTCAATGCATGATTGTAAATAGTATTACTAGTAGTTATGTAGTAGTAACTACAGTGTAGGTACAATGCATGTGGCTACTTACTATTTAATAATGATATGTGTATAGATTCAAGTGCACTTCCTAATCTACACTGAATGACAACGCACAATGTGTTACATGTATGTGTTACATGTACGTGTTACATGTGTGTGTTACATATACGTGTTACATGTACATGTTACTTGTATTTACTATCTCTTGTATTATCACAGATGACTATGTGGCCAGCATAACTCAGGTTCCCAGGGATGTAGAAGCAATAGAGGAGGACCATGGTTGCTGCTGGTACAGACTTGAATGCCTGCCCAAGTCTATAAGAGATGTACTCAGGTCCATACTTGACACCTCTACCTTCTCAAGTCCAACATTCACTCTCTTCTCCATAGCTTCGTTTCTTACAATGTTTGGTAAGTATACAGTTGTATACGTAATCTCAGTAGCCACCATGTCTATTTCCAATGGAGTAACTGGTAAGTCCACTGTAGACTACTAATATTACCTCCTCAAACTAACTACAGTCTACTATATTTGCAGGTTACTTTGTGCCATTTGTGTTTCTACCTGCATATGGTAAGAGTATAGGAGTAAGTACTATGGACGTGGCTTGCCTCCTCTCTATAATGGGTGGGACTAACACTTTTGGAAGGGTGCTAGCAGGTGCCCTGGGTGGCAAGGAAGGTGTTGATTCTCTCATAATAACCAGCATTGCTCTGATAATAGCTGGAGGTGCTGTCCTGGCATTACCCTGGTGTGATGAGCATTACCTACTTATGACATTCTCAGCAGTGTTTGGTATATGCGTAGGTATGTAATATGTAGTTATACCAATGTACATCTTCTATCATACATACCTATGTTACATACATGTATATATCATACATACAATCATGTTATATCATACATGCGTTATATTAATGTACAAATATTACTTGGTAATTGTTTGATTGTTCATATGTATATACATGTACATGTTCAGCTGCACTATAGGGTTAAGTTAATAGTAGGATATTAGAATTAGTTTGAGGGGACATTGAGTACAAGTACAGGTAGGTATGAAGTTGTCATTACTTTGACTAATACATCAAATTGTTTTGTATTTTAGCTGCATTTAGCTCTCTGAGGTCACTTATAGTTGTGGAGCTGATGGGGTTAGATAAGCTAACTACAGCATTTGGTCAGCTTGTTATTCTACAGGGTATAGCTGTGATTGTAGGGACACCTATAGCTGGTATGTATGATGTCTATAGTAATACAACAACCTAGTAATACAATATTTATAGTAATACATCATAGTAATGCAACATCATAGTACAGCATAGTAATATGACAACAGTAATACAACAGCATAGTAATACAACAACATAGTAATACAATATACAATGTATTACTACATGTATACAATATACATGTAGTAATACAACATAGTAATACATTTCCTCTATTACTTTTAGGTCTCTTATTCGATGTGACAGAAAACTTTGATTGTGGATTTTTCCTGTCAGGGTCAGCTATACTCTTATCAGGTGCCTTGTGTTTACCACTTCGTAAACTAAGTTCTATGGAGAAACATAAAGCAGGGCGTTTAACATACAGCACCAACTCCAGTGATGAGGAGGTAAAAAAAGCCATGTTAGCCATTAGTCATGGCTCTGATATTATACATGGATCTGCAGAGAGCCCGTTGTGATGTGGGGCTTGTTGAGATAATTAATGATATTGTCGTATAAAATTATTCATGTAAATTAAAAACACTTGGCTAGTCAACAGCATTGTATCACAGTATCTAATATTGTTAAACTAATTGTGGAACTGCAAGCATTTATATCAATCAATGATTGTAACTCTGTGTGTTGGAAGCATAATACTATTTGTAGGTCTCTATACAGACAAACATATCTTTTCTTAAAATATTTTTCATCTGTGGAATTCTGTTTTGTAGATTTTTAAATAACTGACCTTGATTTGTAATGTGCAGATATTGCATAATAATATTAATGGTATATTCATATAATTATTATGTATTTTACAATGTTTAGCTGTGACTGAAAGGTAACGTTGTGTGCTGATTATAAACGGCAGCCTATGAACTTGTTATTTTTATAAATACTCTGACTTGCACTACAATCCAACTTTTCTCAATCTATAGATATTAACTGCTTTTCATTTACTACTATTACTATATTCATGTATTAGAATCATGCACACAATATTTACTCACGCTTTTGTTATTTGTGGTAGCTATGTTTTTTGTTTCATCAAATAGCATCTATATTTTGCCATACAGCCAAATATGTCATAATTATACACATGTAGAACAATCAGTATTTTTATATCTGGCTATTTATTACCTATACATGGTTGCATATCTTTTTGTTGTTTATATGAATAAATATGTTTAAAGATCTAAGCGAATTCTTCCAAGCCTAGTTTACCCACTGTTATAGAATGAGTACAATCAATATCTCATTTTCAGACCTACATGTATAATGACTGGTGCAATATTATATAGATATGCAACACTACTCTTCTTATCACAATTTGTAATAGTCTACCTTTTTTGTAGGCAGCATAACTGTCAAGTCTCCTGCTTCAATCAAGATTTCAGTACTTGAGTATTGAATTTCCCCTTTTTTATCAGAGAAGATTGGCAGGAAGTTAGTAGGATAGACATTTTACATTATAAATGAACTGGTTACCAAAGCTTTTTATAATCATGGTGATAGAGATACTAAAATAACATAAGCAGATTATCTTTATATTCTAAAGATGGTCTATATGGATTATAAGCCTGCAAGCAACCAAAGAATGAATAGTTATTTTGCCCAATCCAAGTGCAACTACAGAGTTATCTACTCTCCCAAAGGACCTGATCAGGAGAGAAAGTAACTCTAATATAATTATGTCTGCAACTAACTGTCTACATTAGCCTTTGCCCTTTGATTAGCTGAGTCCATTAAGTCGGCTAAACCAATGAACTAGATATTGCAATATTAATCCCAATATCCCAGGCTTTGTTCTAAAACTCGGTTTTCCGGTTGCTATAAGATGGCTTAGATATATATGATTGCAGGTCTTATTGTTCATTATAGCACAACGTAGATATGTTGTTACCTGCGCAGCGTACCAGTTAACCATGAACATTAATAAAATTCTGTTCTGTAGCTACATGTATTTCAATAAGAAATAGAAATTCAAATTCACATTGTCAGTGATTCACAACGCATCTTGTGCTTTCCTGTAGCCTCTACTAAGAACTAGAAGTAGTAGATTATGGGCTATAATAAAATATAATTGTAATAGTAATATAAATATAGACAGTGGCTCTCTATGCACCTCCGATCCTACCTGTATTTTTATCATGTCACCCAATCCATGTTCATGTTCATGTTGATGTTTTTTATTTGCCATAGCCTGGAATGAGAGTAATTTTCTGGGAAACGTAATGGTTGGTTCATTGCATAAATCCCGTAGAAATCTGAGTATATTACCCCATCTCATTAAGCGGCAGGTGAGTAAACAAAATAAAAATATTTACAAATATTGCATGTAACATTATTATATTTTTATATTACTTTCACTGTGGACAAAAATGGACTTATTTCTACCATCAGTCTAGCTTTACACAAATTTTTTTTGCATAAATTTAAGATCTATACATTGAATTTAGTCATAGTGCTCTACACTAAATATAAATAGTAATATGGAAGTGGAGATAATGTTAGTCTGATTTGATTAGATGGAATTAAATAAATAAATAAACGCTATATGAAGATGTTTAGTTGCACTTATTAGTACAATACTCCAGAGTTTCGTGCTTCTGCACTCATCAGTTGTACAAGAATGATTATATTATTTTTGATGATAATAATAATAGGATAAGAATTGCAGCAATCTTTTTTTGTCACTAATTTTAAGCTAGCTATTTTATCATTTAACTAGATTACAGGCCTACCATTGTCACGGCTAAAAGATCATCGAAGATGCACGGCAAGGTTGCTAAACAAAGTTGTGAAACCCAAAAGACTGGCGGATATGGTTGAATCAGGCAATCATTTTGTCAGGTGAAATTTTTGAGCTAACCTAAAAGTTTTAGCAATCTTTATAAGTTATATATCATGGATATACAGGCGTATGTATTTACACCAATTGCCATTAATGAAAGCTAAAGAGATGTATAATAGGCATTCATCTTTGACGAACTGATGACTACTATATTTACAGGTGTATATTCTTGGGATTCCTAAAAGGTACATATTGGTTTGTGTCATATAGCTATCTCCAGGATCCAACCAATCCCCTGGAAGTGGGTAATGCCACATTTGCCACACACGGCTACTCTAATTTTGTATTGGAATTCTGGTTATATCACCCGGACAGACCTCTTGAATTGGTAGGCTGCCTCTCTATGTTTATAAATATATATGAGCATGTATAATTGTAGTGCTGTATAATATAACGAGCATTAGCATACATGTAAACATTAGAGATATGTTACTTTCCATTCTACTAATATATAATATATATAATATATATAATATATAATATATAATATATATAATATATAATATATAATATATAATATATATAATATATATATTACTGTTGGAAGCCAATGGGAGCAATGATATATAGCGAGTTACCAATTACTTACTATTCAGTCATAGTTGCTTATCTACTTACACTGTGTGTTATGTGAATACAAGTCTGTGTTTAGCTATGATGTTGTAGAGGTTTACAAGGAATCTCTTCTCAGATCTGAATAAAGGCTGGCTTAGTTATCCAGAAGACATGAAGTTTACAATATACCAGTGGATAGAGAAACCTGATCATATACTAGCCTTTGGAGAGAGAATGTTTACTTCTAGTAACTCATGGTAAAATATGTAGGCCTATAATACGTCATGTAAGCAGTAGTAGTGGTGGTGGTGGTGGTGGTAGCAGTGGTGGTGGTGGTAGCAGTGGTGGTGGTGGTGGCGGTGGTGGTGGTAGCAGTGGTGGTGGTAGCAGTGGTGGTGGTGGTGGTAGCAGTGGTGGTGGTGGTGGTAGCAGTGGTGGTGGTGGTGGTAGCAGTGGTGGTGGTGGTGGTAGCAGTGGTGGTGGTGGTGGTGGTAGCAGTGGTGGTGGTGGTGGTGGCAGTGGTGGTGGTGGTGGTAGCAGTGGTGGTGGTGGTGGTAGCAGTGGTGGTGGTAGCAGTGGTGGTGGTGGTGGTAGCAGTGGTGGTGGTAGCAGTGGTGGTGGTGGTGGTGGTAGCAGTGGTGGTGGTGGTAGCAGTGGTGGTGGTGGTGGTAGCAGTGGTGGTGGTGGTGGTAGCAGTGGTGGTGGTGGTGGTAGCAGTGGTGGTGGTAGCAGTGGTGGTGGTGGCAGTGGTGGTGGTGGTGGTAGCAGTGGTGGTGGTGGTGGTAGCAGTGGTGGTGGTGGTGGTAGCAGTGGTGGTGGTGGTGGTAGCAGTGGTGGTGGTGGTGGTAGCAGTGGTGGTGGTGGTGGTAGCAGTGGTGGTGGTGGTGGTAGCAGTGGTGGTGGTGGTGGTAGCAGTGGTGGTGGTGGTGGTAGTGGTGGTGGTGGTGGTAGCAGTGGTGGTGGTGGTGGTAGCAGTGGTGGTGGTAGCAGTGGTGGTGGTGGCAGTGGTGGTGGTGGTGGTAGCAGTGGTGGTGGTGGTGGTAGCAGTGGTGGTGGTGGTGGTAGCAGTGGTGGTGGTGGTGGTAGCAGTGGTGGTGGTGGTGGTAGCAGTGGTGGTGGTGGTGGTAGCAGTGGTGGTGGTGGTGGTAGCAGTGGTGGTGGTGGTGGTAGTGGTGGTGGTGGTGGTAGCAGTGGTGGTGGTGGTGGTAGCAGTGGTGGTGGTAGCGGTGGTGGTGGTGGTGGTAGCAGTGGTGGTGGTGGTGGTAGCAGTGGTGGTGGTGGTGGTAGCAGTGGTGGTGGTGGTGGTAGCAGTGGTGGTGGTGGTGGTGGTAGCAGTGGTGGTGGTGGTAGCAGTGGTGGTGGTGGTGGTAGCAGTGGTGGTGGTGGTGGTAGCAGTGGTGGTGGTGGTGGTAGCAGTGGTGGTGGTAGCAGTGGTGGTGGTGGCAGTGGTGGTGGTGGTGGTAGCAGTGGTGGTGGTGGTGGTAGCAGTGGTGGTGGTGGTGGTAGCAGTGGTGGTGGTGGTGGTAGCAGTGGTGGTGGTGGTGGTAGCAGTGGTGGTGGTGGTGGTAGCAGTGGTGGTGGTGGTGGTAGCAGTGGTGGTGGTGGTGGTAGCAGTGGTGGTGGTGGTGGTAGTGGTGGTGGTGGTGGTAGCAGTGGTGGTGGTGGTGGTAGCAGTGGTGGTGGTAGCAGTGGTGGTGGTGGTGGTGGTAGCAGTGGTGGTGGTGGTGGTAGCAGTGGTGGTGGTGGTGGTGGTGGTAGCAGTGGTGGTGGTAGCAGTGGTGGTGGTGGTGGTAGCAGTGGTGGTGGTGGTGGTAGCAGTACTAGTGGTAATACAGGCAATAGTAATAGTATTAACAGTAGCAGTAACAGTAATGATAGTAATGATAGCTGTAGCATTAGTAGTCACAATAGCAGCAATAGTAGTTAGTGGTAACAGTACTAATGGTAGTTGTAGCAGTAGTAGTAGTGTGAATTTGAAGTACTGCATGGAGGGGATAATATTATTACCCCTCCATGCAATACTTCAACTGTATAATAATAATGATTATAGACTGTAGTAATGCTAAGATTTGATTGTTTAGCATTAAAACATATCTACTCAAAGTGGGAATTTATCATTTCATAGGCCAACGATCAACTGATATGGTAGCCATTCAAACAGAATTGTATTGTTTATGTAACTAAAGTAACAGTCCTAATTTGAATTATCGGCTATTTATGCCTTTCAAATATACGGTGACATTGCCAAAAACGCAGCACCCTGCCCACTTTAGTGCATCCCCAAAAATGTCGGTCCACTTCTATCACTGTATATAGTATTAGATAGTAGTAACACCATAACAGTAATAGTAACACCATAACAAGGGTTGTGGATGGGAGGATATTCAACTCAATGATACACATATTTGGTGTCTTCTCAACCAAAAGCAAAATCTTCATCGTTGTACAAAAAACTTCCAGTGTACCTATAAACTAGGGATGGTTTTCTTCAATCAAACAAAATTCTAGGTCAATAGCGCTTTTGGCCTATCCCTGGCGGCCATATTGGGATTTCTATTTGTGACTCTAGTCGGTCCAAGAGGTCGCGAAGACACTAAATGTCTCTAGGCCTGAACACCTAGATAGTATTGCACATTGACTTCAAATGAAGGGCTTTTAATAGTGGTGTCCTATTGGACTATATAGTTCTTACCAATCAGGCATCGCTCCGGTCAAAACTTGAGTAGCTACAACATTTGATTGGTCTTGTCCAATCAACAATGGAAATGGGAAAAGAAAATGTAAACAATTCCAACTGAGACAAGAATGGACTGAATGTCATTTATCTTGAATGAGTGTTAGGGAACCTTTTAATGCAGAGCTACACATGTATATCCACCCTTCCACTCTCTCTGACCATTGTCTGTGTGATATGTTTTAGTGGAGACTGCAGTACTCTACTATCCATTACATATCTACCAGTACCTAGTCCATTGCCTACAGTCACCTGTCCAATGTGTTTAAAAGGTAAATGATGTGTGCTGTGTGTGCCTCAGGCTAGTACATTGTACTATATGTCTTTTAGAATCTGAGTATAACATTATTATATAATTATATCAAGTACTTCTATTACTTGTGTGTTTCTTACAGTTTGAAATTTATATAAGAGAATAATATCCTACTAAACTGCTACTTGTATATACACGCTGGATTAGAGTGTTTAATCCTCTACTAATTAGAGCAGGCCATAAATGGTGTGTAATACATTACCTGTACATGCATTACCTGTAATACATTATCTGTGCATACATGTACATGTAATACATTACCTATACATACATACTTGTACATGTAATACATTACCTGTACATACATACAGTACATGTACATGTAATACATTACCTGTAATACATTATCTGTGCATACATACATGTAATACATTGCCTGTACATAAATACATGTAGGCCTAATACATTACCTGTGCATACATACATGTGATACATTGCCTGTGCATACATACATGTAATACATTGCCTGTGCATGCATACATACGTGTAATACATGCTTGTACATACATACATGTAATACATGCTTGTACACACATTACCTACAATGTATGTATCTATACAGGCAAGTCATCAGAAACCTACAGTTGTGTTGTTCATGACTGTTTGCTCGATTTCTTTGGTTCCGTGGAGGGATACCAGCAGACCAAAACAGACAAACACCTTAGAATACCAAATACTATGTACCTAAACATATGTGGGCAAAAGTTATACTGTGTATCCATGTCTCACCCAAAGTCGGCGGACAGCTGGCACCACTACAAGGACAGACATGGAAACCTTGTATCTAATATTAGAACAACAGTTTACTCTGGTATCACAACTGACAACTCACATGGTGAGTGATACTGACTGAGTGCAACTGTATTGTTTGTCTATTAGGGTGGTTGTTAAGTAGTATCTTAGTAATGATACAATAGACATACAGTGGTTGAGACTGGTAGGGCTTGTTATGATAGATTTTAAGTCACTGCAGCACGCTATCAGTGCACCAGCTAGTGGATGCATTATCATACATACATACATGTACATAGTACAATGTATTATGTTACTAGATGTGAAGGGAGTGAGTGACCCTTGTGATGACTTTACTATGAACTGTACAACTACTGGTGGAAAATACTACCTTCCGGTGAACATCGATGACCCAGAGTTGCAGTCTCTGGAAGAAGATACTCACAGTGTATGTAGAGAAACTATTCCCTATTATAAACCATTATGTTACCCTTGTGTAATAACTGCTATTTTATCACTGATAAAATAGCAGTTATTACACAAGGCAGTGCTCAAAGTCAGCCGGTTCGGACCGGTTCGCCGAACCCCTAAGAAAATTAGCACTCTGTCTTACCGGTTCTACCGAATAGGTAAAAAATGATTATGTTGTAGAAACAAGTTTTGCATTATTTTATTAAAATTTCTTTAATTGATTGATCACCAAGCAATGTGGGAAATTCCAACAGCAAAATTGTCATCTGTCATTAGAAAACGAGCAGAGATGAGAGATTGCAACTCATTTGGATGAGAGCTCAAGTAGATTTAAGGAAATGGGAAAATTTGAACAGCTAAAAGCAGGAGTTTGAAAATACTGGGATGGTGCTATTAAGCTCTCGGTAATAACTACCACACTTTTAGAACCTATAGGCAATAGATTTTTTTCTTCACTGAACAAGCAATCCTCTTCTGATATCAAATTATCAATTATCATATCAATTCTAATTCAGCTATGTCAAAACAAAGGAGACTGGAAAGTTTTTTTACTACTGCTGCTACTACTACTGCTAGTAGTTCAGGATTAGAGTATTCTATTCACTCACTGAAAACAGCACAAAATTAAAAATATTAAAAAAATTCCCAGAATTTAATTGAATAAAAAATGGTATATTAATATTAATTTGAATAAATAATTAAATTATTTTATTTATTGTTGCTATTTTGATTCTATTTAGTTGAAAATGATTGTATTTTGCAGATAATAGTGCATAGTGATAAAAGTGTATAAAATAAAATATTGGTTTTAACTTTAATTATTATAATTAATAAATTATGTTTTGATTATTTATTTTTATAAACATTGAATCACATTGCCGTAACTAACATCAACGGTGAATGTGAGAGCGTACAAAGATAAAAATATCATATGATTGATGCACAGGATTCTGGATATTAATGGTACCCCATCATGTGTGATGGTCAGCATTCACTTAGTCCCTTTGCTCAATACTTGTTGGTATGGTCTTGTCTTTGATTTTGAGTTGAGTTTATCTGTTGAAATCTAGTATATTAAGACAGCTGGGTGAGTGTGTGAACACTTCTGCAATTGGTTTTTGAGGGGCTTTTAGGCACTGAAATCGCTCTTAGGGCTTCAGCGGCCGGGGCTCCGCCCCGGACCCAGTTGGGGGGCTTACAGCGCCCCCTAAACCCCCTGCTGAAGAATAGGTAAGAAAAAAATTAGACTTTGAGCACTGACACAAGGGTAACATAATGGTTTGTAATAGGGAATAGTTTCTATATACTGATAAATGATCAGTATATAGAAACTATTCCCTATTACAAACCATTGTGTTACCCTTGTGTAATAACTGCTATTATATCAGTATGACTAAATCGGCACATTTGGGATAAGTATCGACAGCTTATATACGATGCCATATACAGATTGTTCGAGCAAATAGAGTGTGTATGTATGTATATATGTAGAGATATCTGGTTGTGAAGAGAAGCTGGATAGATCTTCAGTTACTTATAATAGATGAAGTATACCCCGTCATGTGCGAGAAGACATCTTGGTTTAACTCTAACTGTGTGCTCAAGGACTGGACTGCAGAATATATAGAGGTAATCGCTGTCTAACAAAGTATTTCTGTTCATGCTATTTTCGAAAAGACTGCAAGCCATCTTGAATATCTTTATACCTTGTCATGCGACTTACTTTCAACTGAAATCGTATTATTGTATGCATTTGGTTTTGAAGATAGAACCGTTTTTATTGTTATTGGCTCTGTTTGGCTCACCCAGTAGTAAATCTTGACACAATCTCATACATCATCCATAACACACATTGTATTGGATAATCATATATACGTACATGTAATATATACATGTACATGTATAATATATACATATTATATTGTACATATAATATATACATGTACATGTATAATATATACATATTATATTGTACATATAATATATACATGTACATGTATATTGTATAACATGTATACAATAAAACAAAAGTAGTTAAAACATTTTTATCACCAATAGTTTTGTATTCTATAAAAACATTCATCTGATAAGATGGTTCACTGTGAATGAGTTTGGTATATATTCTAATGCATTATAGATATGTGCTGAAACTGGTGCTGCAATATGTGAGATGGCTTTCAAAGTGGGAGAAGACCCAAGGTTCTTTGATCCCCTAGATGAGTAAGTGTATACGCTGTTACTATAGAAAAAAGTTGCGCTTACTATCAGCTTTACCTAGTTTTTTCAGTTAGTTTTTTCAGTTAGTCTGTAGAGATACTCTACTATACACCATCATACATTACATTTATTGTTTTCATCCCCAAGTCTCTCTTCTTTTGTGAATTTTGTAGACATATCTGCTCAGTGACATTTGCTTGGGAGGTTCAGACTGGAAACGTAGAAATCACGCAGTTTGACGAGGGAGTATTAATACACGATGAAAAGGCTTTTAAGGGAGAGAGCACTCTACTACAACGTGCCAGGAACCCATTGTGGGTCTCAAAACTGCGTAATAAATACAAACAACCTTGCTCTGATAAATCTGTTATTGAATTGGGAAATCTATCATATATGCGAGGTAAGTACATAGTATATATGATTATGAAACAAATACATACTGTGTATGCATGCATTATCATATCTATATAATGTGCTGTAATTGTAGCAATACCAGCTAACTCATAGAAACTTGTCCGTAGAGTTGTGCCCCCTCTCTTGCTGGTATAATAATAATATTCTGGTTGTCATATTCGGAGTTTACAAATCTATATCATTGTAGGAGAAAGTTTGACCAAGTTAATTAGTATGGACAGAACTGCGATCATAACCTTATAGTCTGGGGCCCATGCACACCAGGGCCACCCTATTGTCCGGGGACCACTACATAAGGACTATAGCCTATAGGACTAAACCCTATAGCATGGGGACCAGCAAGCCAGGACTGGTCATGTAAAGGCCTCAGCTTCTAGTCAAATATCAGATTTCTAACCAAACCAAGTGACCAAACCCATTCTAAGTTAGACCAACACATCCTGTTAGGGTATCATTGTGCAACTGGAGTGCAATTAATGTAATTTTATTAGCTTATTTGTTATTATATTGTTCTCTGTTATAAAATATAAAAATTATGATGTTCATTGTCTTGCCACTACACATCTTCAGCAATAGGAAGGCCTGATTAAGGATACAGGCAGTCTTACATTACACTGTACAAGTATATGTATGAAACAGATAGCTCTGTGGAATATGATTATACACTATGACTCAAATAGCACACTTGAAAGAGGATATCAACCCAGTTGTAGCCTGTAGTTTTGTACCATAAAACCAACATTCCTGTGAATTTGAGCTTCCATTCTACATCTCCACCAATGTACTGATTAGCCAAATTTCCATGAGGTTACTTCTCTTGTATCCTGGCCTATCACCTGCGAGTTGAGAGAATGTCAGCCCAGCCAGAGTGAAGCTGAGGCCTACTACCCACCGCACTCTGTATTTTATTCTTATCCCTCTTGCTTTTCTTGTTTTTATGCTCTTTTTTCCTCTTCTTCGACTTGTGAGAATGTGTGCCTGGTTCGGAGTTGTGCTCTCTCTTGCTGGTAGAATTCGAAGTGCTACTGACTGCAACAGTGGAAGAAGATGGAATACTTCCTTTAGGTTCTCTTGCTGAATCTAAGTCTGTGTTGGTGTCTGGCTTCACAGTTTCTGTGTAGGATTTCTCTGTTACACACAAATACACACATGTATACTTGCATGTTTATGATAAAAAACCAAATGCTAGCCAAACATAGAACATATTTGATGGGTGTGAGACAATGCATTACGGATTGACAACTACACTACAGTAGTCAGTAGACACTGTAAACTTACTGTTATGTACTGTAGGTTTTCTTGTAGTTTTGCGTTGTGCCATTCGGATCCTCATTATTTCAAAATCTTCATCACTGGGATTTATATGGACAATGTCATTTTTGGTGTACCCTTCTCCACACTAGAAATAAATTGTACACATGTGCCTGTACAGTAGCATACATACCATGTGCCTGTACAGTAGCATACATACCATGTGCCTGTACAGTAGCATACATACCATGTCTGTACAGTAGCATACATACCATGCCTGTACAGTAGCATACATACCATGCCTGTACAGTAGCATACATACCATGTGCCTGTACAGTAGCATACATACCATGTGCCTTACAGTAGTATACCTACCATGTGCCTGTACAGTAGCATACCTACCATGTGCCTGCTCAGTAGCATACATACCATGTGCCTGTACAGTAGCATACATACCATGTGCCTGTACAGTAGCATACCTACCATGTGCCTGTACAGTAGCATACCTACCATGTGCCTGTACAGTAGCATACCTACCATGTGCCTGTACAGTAGCATACCTACCATGTGCCTGTACATTAGCATACATACCATGTGCCTGTACAGTAGCATACATACCATGTGCCTGTACAGTAGCATACATACCATGTGCCTGTACATTAGCATACATACCATGTGCCTGTACAGTAGCATACATACCATGTTAACGCTATAGTGAAAAGGTTATGGTGAGTGGTATTGCAGTCCTACCTTGTAGCAGGAAGTAGATGGCGCCTCCTTCATGGCTCTCTCCGAGACTACACAACCACACTCCCATAGACACACAAACCTATGCATATAACATATAGCACAAGGTTATAATTAACAAATAGATCATGTACCATATAGTTCCAAGAGAATGCATGATGTAAATGATACAGCTGCCTATGTGCATAGCATGTAACATATTTGAAAGGTAATATTTGAGTACTTGCCTGTGTTTACCATTCATCTCCAGACCTGTGACGGGACATACAAAAGCTGAACCCCTCTCTGATTTGAATCTATTGATGGTAAGATTAAGTTGGCATACATCCCTCATGCTTTCAATATGCTGGAAATTGACACACTTCTCAAGCTTCAGCTTTCCCAGCAAAAATTCCAAAATTGTACTTTTATTAAACAACCTAAAACATGTGAACAGCATAGATACACTACAGTGTACATGTGAACAGCACAGATACACTACATTGCACACGTGAACAGCATAGATATACTACAGTGCACACGTAAACAGCATAGATACACCACATTGCACACGTGAACAGCATAGATATACTACAGTGCACATGTGTACAGCATAGATACACTACATTGTACACGTGAACTGCACAGATACACCACATTGCACACGTGAACAGCATAGATATACTACAGTGCACATGTGTACAGCATAGATACACTACATTGCACACGTGAACAGCATAGATACACTACATTGCACATGTGTATGTAATTCTGTAAAACGTAACAACTAACTTATTGGAGATTACGACAGATACAATTCAAATAAACCAACTTACATTCCGAGGTGACACAAGACAATGGGAATTTCCAGTGGAAGCTGCGTAATTGTGCAATTGCTACATTTGTGCTGTATGTCAGATTGCTTGTCTTTCTAAATAAATACATATTGTGATTAACAAGTTAACAAATAGTCCGAACCCCATAAGCTACATGACTTTTATTAATGATTGAGTCAAACTAGACTATTAGGACATTGAAAATTATGTAAAAGATTCACAGAGCTTAGTAGAACTGTTCTATAGTAATCGTTGATAAGTGAAAGTGGGTCACAGAATGTTGTGTTTCTCATTGAACATGCATAAAATGGCATTCAAATGGCTATCCCTGCTGATAATAGTCAACAGTGTTCTCTACGTCTTCATACATTAATTCTTATTGCTTAAAGGGGAAAATCACAAATTTTGAAGTGATTCTAAAGTGATAGTTCAAAATCTGGCGGTTCCAGACGTCATTTCCACAAATATCAAAATCCGCGTTTTTATCCAAAAAATCGGTTTATCTGATTGGTCATGGGCGCATCCTTATTGGTAGTCTAAGATCTGCAGACTTACACCGATATGCGAGGTGACTAATATATGCCCCGTTAAAACCACTATATTGCTATAGCCGTGCTGTTTCCGGTGAGTTTGCGCATTCGCAGTTTAGTGGTTTGCTACGGCCACTTGTGTTTTTTTTTGTAATTTCCAAAGTTTTATGCTACTTACACTTACTTGTCTTTTATACCGACTAATAGCTCACGGCATATTCTACAATGCATATTCATTCATCGGTGAGAAATCAAATCAAGTTATATTATAATAAATATTTGTTCATTCTTTTCTAATCCTACTAGATTATTTCCCACCGACTCTCACTCTGACTGACAGTCACTGCAGTTTCACTGAACTATAAAAAACGCTAGTTTCAATTTGTTTAAAATAGTTATTTATCATCAATTATGTTAGTTTTTATTTACTTATGCACGTAATTAATAATTAACTGTTATACCATGGGTTTCATTGGTAGTTCAGCGGAGCTAGCAGTGACTCTCAGTCATATTTGGAGCTAGCAGTGACTATCAGTCAGATTCGGAGCTAGCAGTGACTCTCAGTCAGATTCGGAGCTAGCAGTGACTCTCAGTCAGATTCAGCTAGCAGTGACTCTCAGTCAGATTCGGAGCTAGCAGTGATTCTCAGTCAGATTCAGCTAGCAGTGACTCTCAGTAAGTTTCCGTGGGAAATATAACATGAACTGAAGCTGCAATAAAATCACTTTTATTTCTTTGGCATCAGATTGCTGTTGACTAGACACAAGACAAATGAATCACCAGTTACTGCTTCCTTGCCGCTGTAAATTAATGATTACAAGTCAAACAATCAATTGAAGGCAATGCAAATCAATATAATAATATATCATTCAATTTATTTAGTGTGTTGCTTTTACCAAAACAGGCTAAATATAAATGATTAAAGCTGTTAGTTGGAGATGGTAAAGCAACATTTCCAAAAAAAGACAGTTCCAGCAGGACGTTTCTCAACTGTGTTGATTACATTTATTAGAATACAATTCACCGATAATTAAGTTTAATTAAATGAAAAATTAATATTAAAAAGGAAAATTAATGGGTGGGGTTAGGGGTTCAAACTGTCCCGGAGAGGTTTAGTTTGGAACTATCTTTTTCCCATTGTATTGGATTGCAGTACATCACTTCACCTCCATACTTTCCTGGTGTTCTATTTCTTCCTTTACTGCCTATTTTAATTTTATTTTAATCTTGCTAATTTTCATTTCATGGCGTGCGTTCAGATAAATAAAATTAAAATAAGCAGTAAGTAAGCCCAATGACTGAAAGAAAAAAACAGAGATGCCAGACTCAGTTAATTCAAGCAACATTTTATGGCTTATTAAAAGACTCGTTTCCAAAATAAAGCTTGCAAACATCTCTGGAAAAAAACTAGTATCCTATGTATGTTTGTGCAATATTATGAATCTGTTTGACAATACTGACCATTAAAAAATTTACTTTAGCCCCAGTGACTGTGACAAACCCTATTGATACTCTTAAACCACTACTGTCTCACCATTCAATATTTGCAAAGAATACTGGTCATCTTATTTCAGTAAGATTGATGTGCTGTTTGTCTTTGTAAACCTAGTGGCAGCCAAGATAAACTCATTTGAATATTGGCTATTATGACCTCCATTCAGCATTGAGACCTGTTAAGTTCCTATGGCTATGCCTGTTCTAAGTCTATACTTGTAACTTATGTACATAGGTAAGCTACTAACATCAAATAGCCCAGTAATCTTATTGAGCCAACACTAACTGTCATTCTATAAATAACTCTTGTGCACAGTGATGAATAAGTAAGTTAGAGTCATGCCCACAAAAAACAAAGCAATGCATTGCAAGTCCTATGGCTATCTCTGTAGCACAGTTTTATATTAACTGCTTGAGAGCTTCCAAAATTCCCAGCATAGGCTGATTGAAGGTGAAATCAGCCAATATTAAAATAGGGTTTTCTTGGCAGCAGCTAGGTTATCAAATACAAACAACACATCAATCTTACTGAAAAAGGATGGACAAGATTATTTGAAAATATTGAATGGTGCGACAGTAGTGGTTTAACTATTCTCTAAAATGGCATAGGCCTATGTGACTAAAAGTATTGGGCCTACACTGTGGTGACTTGGTGACTACTATATCTAACTACTACTATTACTATTGATAATTCAACTTCTGTTGATTCTATTGATACTGTAGCTACTACTGCTACCACTGGACCCCCTGGTACTACTGCGACAACTTACCACTTTTCTACGACTAACTATTATTGTAACCAACTACTACTATTACTACTGCTGATTTTAACTACTTGCATGATTACTACTAATGCAACCATAACTAACTACTGAAATCATCGTAACACTGATACTACACTGCTATCACTTCAACTTACTACTAACTACTACTATAAGTAACTACTCCTACTGCTAATACGAACTACAGCTAACACCACAAATGGTTCTTTTATTTTGCTAGTAAACTGCTGCTGTGACTACTAATACTGACGATAGTGGGCATACTATCAATGTTGAGTTGATACTAACACATACAGCTTGTTGACTTGTGTTGTAGGATGTTGCAGTGCCTGCTGCAGTTGGGCCACCAGATGCCGATATGCTCTCTTACTTTATTCTATGAGTTTGTAGTACTGAAGCTCTAATGAGTTTTACCATGCACTAGCCGATGCTTTCAAGAAAATGCAGTTTCATATCCATATAGCTCTTGGGGTAGGTAGTTGTATGAATAACTACTCGGAATCCTGTATCTTAAACATTGATGCTTTATCGGCAAAGAAAATTTAGAATCTGATACTCCTTCAGTCTCTAATAATTTCGAATTTGGTTGTTATAGTAATTACACTTACATGAATTATCCATTGTTACACATGAAGACTGTGTGTGTAGGCAGATCTATGTGCAAATGAAAGTAATACACGAGACGGTCATTTCTTGGTTGCAGATAAATTCTGGTAAGATGTTCCAGACAAAATGTTATAGCCTTGGAATGTCGCAAGAGACACTGATGGAGGGTAAACTATCCAGTTCAACAGGAACAACTTTAGGAAGAACCCTCATTCATCATTGCAGTTGGTCTGGTATCATTGCCGGCAGTCTCCTTGAGGTTAAATATTTGTCCATTGCTTTTGCATGTAGGTGCAGTAGTGGTGAAAGCTAGAAAGACCTCCTGACTCCTTAGCTGGGGTTTTGGAGAAGGAGAATAAATCTAGAGAAAGCGATTTCTGTTTAAGTTTTACTGAAAAACAGAGGTTATCTCAAATTTCTCCACTTCTGCATCTAAACAATTATTGACCTCCATGGCCTGAATCTTGCAACCATTTGCTATCAGCCATTATGTTAGCTGTCAACATCATATGGTCAACAAGGTCAGTCTATAACTGTAGGGCTTGCCAGTGACCTCTACCTCACCAGCTATGCAAGTGTTCAACTGTTGAAATCCTGGCGGTGAAGTTGAAGTTTGATCATAACACAGTCCACTGCACTCTGCTGGAACTTCCTCCACTTGTACACCTCTGCTCTGACTGCTCAATACTCTCTAGCACAATCTGTTGGCTATGTTATAAAACCATAGTATATGCTATATGGTGGTAATCATTAGTGCTTTGCCATAAATTCAGCAGTTGAAGCTATCCTAGCCTAGCCTAGCCACCTGCAGTATAATATTTTAATGTGTACTTTTAATAACACTATTACCAATGTTTTTCTTGGGTAGCAGAGTGTCAGAAATTATTTCCAATGATATTGTGTAAACCTTTTATACATGCATATGTATAAAATATGTATATGTAGATATAATATAAAGAATTCGTGATTACATATAATGTTTATAAAAATACAGTGTGTTGTGCCATATGGTACCTTCAGCATGTACATGCACGTTCATTTGTCATACATAAGTTTTATAATGATAAAATGTATATTATATTACTGATACATGTACAGGTATAAATGCATTTGCATTGTTGACAGACGATGCTAAGGTCTATGTGATTGCACTGACAACTCAATTAATCCACTCAATTTATAAATGCAGTCAAGAAATTGAAATGGAAGTAAGGGAAACAAGGACATGTATAATTAGCATAGCATTATATTATACGGATAATAGTATAAAGTTATCTCCCCAGGAATGGTCGATCGCCGGAAACCGTAGTCTCACAAAATAGAATGCCGAAATCTCAAAAAGGAGATAACTCCTAATTTTTCAATCGTTTAGAAGGAGTTTTAATTTCACTAATTGAGGCATAAGAAGGGTCATAAAATACAAATCCTTTGTTATTAATAAAAGAACACATGTTGATTTAGTATACTGTACAATAATTGTTTGAATATCTTGTTTAGAACAGTACAAAAACTAACTTCAAAGTAGGGCACAATTTGTGAAATTCTCCTTTAAGATAGTATCAAACGATCAGAGGTTGCAGCACCAATTCAAACATATTGTGATGGTACAGGACATTTGTATACGACTCCAGTCACCCTGACATAATCTATAGCACCTTAAGTGCCTAGTAGTTGTCACAGTGCTACTCAACTAACACTCGTATATCCATACTCAACTGTATTGCATGTCTAAACCACTCATTTGCTGTCTACATACGTGTATCTATGTACTTATACTCATTCTACTTAACTACGTATCCATGTATATGCTTGTATGATAATTACTAAGTCTTTTGGTACCTTTTATACCCATGTAAAGAGGCCCGACCTCTCAGAATCCCTTGATATTCATTTTGTACATGAATTGGATGATTATAAGCAACTTTTGTATAACCCGACCTATTTTTGGGTCGGCCGTCGGGCTTCCGGCGGCCATGTTGTTGCGCAACTTCCGGACGACCTTATGTCGTCTTTTCCCGACACTACGTCGGGCGGAAGTCCTTATACTATATAAAGGGCCATGTTTTATCATTCGTTGTCTCAGTCTTCACTTGGCCTTCAATAAAGACACATCTATACTTGATACAGAGACTTTCACTTCCTTTTGTCAGGTCATTCGCATAGCGAACCGCCTACTAGGTCGGATCACTCTCTTTCAAGGTATAGTCTGAAGGTCAGACTTGGGACCAGATGGGTCGTCTCTGGTAGTTATTGGACTACTGAGACCGCTCGATCTTTCATGTAATGAGAAGGCCTAGCACCACTCATAGGCACTTCAGTTTTGGGTAGGTAGTCGTCCAAGGACGACTGCACGAAATACCAGAAACCATTACAATATGTTATGGGCAAGACAATCAAGTAACACAGACAAAGAAATTGTTATCACTAGCATCAACAATACAGTCAGTTAAATGTCACCGTTACTGTAGGATTAAATTAGATACCTGTTCAGGTTTCTTTTTTACTTGCACCAATTCACCACGAGTCGGTATTGTTCCACCATCTAAGCCCATTATGTCACTGACTGAGCAGTGCAATGGCTGTCACTCTGACTATTATTATATATCAATATGAATATCAATATGACTATAATTATTATTATAAAATTAAAATAATTCTATATTTCTATTGGGCATTGACTGTAACATGGCCGTGACTATTGACTATGTACTTTGCATTGAGCACTTTGAGCTAGGGAATGATATTCTATATTACATCAACAACATCATAAAATGATATTACAACAATCCAATATCAATGTAAAACCACTAAAGTGAAATCCAAAATTTTGTGTTTATTTACAAAGATTTGCATAGCTCATAGCGTGCGCGCTGGATGTCCATTATAATTTATTGCCTTTCTCTATGTCATGTTTCTGTAGTTGTGGCCATAGAGTTATCTCCCCTAGAGCAGGAACTCCCGTAAATTTTGCGATGCCACTTTTCATTCCTGGCGGCCATGATGTGTTGGGGTAGTTACCGTTTGTTTACATTAGTTACCTACGCGCTGCTATGATTAGTTAGTCATTTAGTTAGTAGTCCAAATTTGTTTTTGCTACCAATTAACTAAAATTTTTTGTTGCACACATATTTTCCAATTATTTCAGACCAACATAATTATTATATTTATCATATTTTGTAACTTTGATAGTAACTGCATGGTAATTGCAAATATTGTACATCAGTATATTAGTACGTCACAAAATTATTATTACACAGCTCCTAGTTCTAGTTATTTTGGCTTTCAGTAGGCAAGTTTACTTTACTTAACAGCTGTAGCATTAAGTAACACTTTTACCTCAAATTAGAATACAGCTAAAGCTACTGTAGTTGTTAATTGTCCTACGTCCTATGGATTATCCTGGTATCACATGATTGATAGAGTATAAATACTAATAGGTGTATTTCTATATGTAGAACAGATTTGCAGAAGTTGCATATTACAAATAAAAACATTTATGTAGACAGACAAAACCAATTCATAACATGGAGTATAAATGCCAATATTTTGACCAAATCTATTTTAAATATTTACTGAATAAAAATAGCATAAGAACTCTTATTCAATATTTAGAAGTCACTCCTTGCCATTCTTAGGAATAAGATCAGCCAGCTCTTCAAAATTCACAGCATCAGCACAGATCAATATTCTGTCTAGTAGACCTATATTAGGAAATTGATACCAGATAAATAAATGCTTCACGCTTACCATACATGAAACATGTTCAATGCCTACTGTCCTACCATAACAGAACAGCTATTAGTAGTTACATGATTCTTGCCAAATTGGCATCACATTATATCAGAGCAAAATAAAGTACGATTTCGATAAGACATAGATGTTGATATAGTTGATCACTCTGGATGTTACCTATGAATTAAATCCATAACAGCTCTATAATAGACGACAGAAATCTACCAAGTACATTCTCACACATATATACAAAACAACAAGCCTTAATTAAATCAAGCATCTCATTTTAACCGTGAAACCCATTTCTAATTGGAAAGCAGTTGTTACAGTTTGTGTGCACGAGTCCCATGAAAAGAGTTCATAATCATAACCTACTTGATGGGTATGATGGATGAGCACCACACATAGAGTTGTGGCAATGTGCATCGTGGTATCCAGATTTCACTTTAATCTCCAACCTATAGATGAAAAAAATCAATGCTACAACTCAACCTGCACCTATTCTATTGCAGGTAGAAAGGCTAAGAAAGTTGTGGTTAAACAAACTGTTACTAAGAAATTAAATAAACGACGTAGGCCTATAAACTTGCATAAGACTATTCAATGTTCTACATTATAATGTTTAATGACTAATTAACAGCCCTAATAAATTTAGATTTTTTCTTCCATATCATCTTTCCTTTCAGCTATAGTTTAGCTTGAAACCATTCTAAGATTATGCTAAGCTGGTGTAGATCTTTGATTATAATGTATTTAGGCTATTAACTGCGCTATGCAATTAGATACTACAAAGCGTCGGAATCAAACTATAGACAGGAATGGACAAAGGAAAGTTCACATCGACATCTGTGAAACAAAAGTCATAGTTTATAGATTTCTTAAATAAATTTCCTAGCAATATAAAGTTAGCCTATACTAACATTCAAAGTAATGCTGATAGGCCTATAGCACAATTACAATAATTATAATCATAATAGGCCTATTACACTTATTATCACAAAAAAATTAATTTACAATCACAAATATTAATATTATAAAATAATTATATAAATATAATCAATCCAATGATAAACATGTTCATGTTGATTAATAGTCTATGGAAATCACCTGAATTAATAAAATAATAGTTAGTAGGTATAGTCACTGATCTGATGAGTGAGTGTTTTTGATCTGTGACTATTGTAATAAACTGCTAGTGAGTCGCGATCACAACTTCACCTGATAGTATTACTATATTTACTACGTAGTAGTAGCCTATTACCATTACTATAGGTAGGTACAGCAGTGACAGTGGAGTGAGCAAAGTTAATTTAACTCAGCCTCAATCAATCAATCAATAACAGTACCGAGAGATTCCACTATAACTAGATAAATGAATGTGCTTATTAATTTTAAACAATGATACTTGCTATAACTTCTGGGCTAATTAAAATTATTATACTATTTATTATGGAGTAAATTTTTAATTTTACAACAACAATATTTCTACAATAATAATAGAATAAATAACTACTAATAAATAAGAATTGAATTTATTTCATTGTCTTTCCAGTTCCAACTCACAGCAACCGTACTGTATTCCTACTAACCACACTGTTAGTCCAGAGAAACCCAAAGTATACTCTTGCAATTACATCAATGTTAACTATATGAGATTGTATAACTGTTGTTCCAGGAATGCCATTAGTACAACTAGCTCCATGCTCATTTCTTGAAATAGACAGAATTGTCCGCGTGCTATTGAAAGTCCTTTATGGGTAGATAATTCTGTACAATAAGCCTATCATGTTAGCGATTAGAGATTTTAATACCCAATAACATGCGGCTTTATTTTGGTTAACCAATCAACGCATTCACAGATTTTCTACTGATATACGCTGCCGCGCTAGTCTGTTACTAGTATTATTTGGTCGAGTAAACATTCATTCTTATTTCTCTGTAAAGTCCTATTTTACAAAGAGATTTTTAAAATCACTATCATTGTGAAAAAGCAGAGATGTTACTAAACAGTTTAGATATAAATTGAAAACATTTTACACAAATAGTATCTGTAAATAACAGCGTTGAAAAGTTTTATGTTTTATATATAATTGTAATGGTAACTAATGTAAACAAACGGACGAAATCCCCATCGCATCATGGCCGCCCGTGGGGAAAACTGGCATCAAGTGACCAATCGGCGTTTAATAGCGGAAAATTTTTGAGTTCCTGCTCTATGGGGTGTTACCTCTATGGTTGTGGCACCAAAGCTAGGCAATAACATTGACAAGATTAATAATTTGAATCGCTGGCTGTGTTTCATCCAATCAATACTCACAAGTTCGCTTTGAGATCTAGGCAGCATTCACACGCTTGTTGACAAAAATCAAATCAGACATCATAAAGCGGGAATGGCGCAGGTGCAACTTGAACCGATACCAGTGAAGATAGTTTGACCAGTGCAACGTATTGAGATTTCCCTTTTTCATACATTTTTTATTCAAGTCTAGTACAAGAAGCCTTAAAGCCCAGGCAGATGCTTAAATGCAAAGGATGTCCAAATAATTTGAATCAGCGTTGAGCGTATACGATTTTAATTCACATTGGAGCAAAAGCACCAATAGTAATTTGAAAAGTAAGTTCAGTAGAGAAAGGAATCAATCTGTTGTTATGCCCACTTTGATAATTATGATCAAAGGGAGGCTCAATGCCTTCCGAGAGGCACTTGAAAAAAAGATTCATTCTGGCACTCTTTCTTCGTTCCTTTTATCATCCCTCAAGGAACGAAGAAAGAGTGCCAGAATGAATCTTTTTTTCAAGTGCCTCTAGGAAGGCATTGAGCCTCCCTTTGATCATAATTATCAAAGTGGGCATAACACCAGGCAACATCCCAATACTTTTGTGCCATACATTCGCTCAAAATCTTTTTATTATTCATTCTGGCCGAAAACTATCCGTGATGTGAGAGGAGATTAAATTAAAGAGCTGACAACAGTGTTAAGCAGATAGGTGTATAGATTGAAAAAATAAAAAAAAAATATATATATATACACATTCATGCATAAATAATAACAAAAAAGCAAAACAAACATTACCTAAGCACAGTATTATCGTGTTCCACACTTTTACCTCATTCGAGGGTCTCAGTGGAAAATTATTAAAAAAAAAAAAAAAACTCTAAATACCATCCAGTTCCTATAGCATAGATAAGAATATACATATATTGTACGATGTTATAATATAATTGTATATATATATATATATTTGTTGGGGTATGATGAGCTACATACCGAGTGTCCTTCAAAACTTTCTCCTAACTAGATCCCAACCTCAGGACCAACCCAAGGCGAACTAATACTTGTACTATAACTAGTTTCCAGCTATAAAACACAAATCAGTCACTCTTACCCCGACTTCTTTCACACGAATGGCCAAACCTCCTAAGAAGCTATCTTTACAGCTTCTCAATGAAAACTCTAGTTATTGAATATTGATATTTTATTGATATTCCAACATAATCCGCTAATGATCATCATAATGGTGTGTGAGTTAAGGTTCGGGACACCAGAGGGCGTGAGCTTCGGTGGAACAACTTCGTAGGCAATGCATAGTACCAGCCCACTAGTTACATTGATTAATATCCAGCCAACAACCAAAGCTGATTTGTAATAAATTATATAGTTGGAGTCGCTGTACCTAATATTCACCAATCACAAAAAAGCTTACATGAATATTGTTGTCATACTAGACCGCCTCAGTGACGCCGGAAACTGAAAAGACAAACAAGTTGGTCTTTGCATAGACTAACAAACGCCGCGCCGATTTGCTCTAGAATGAGGCTCCGTTGGCCGAAAAGGAACAGTTGGCCTCGTAAGTGTTTTTGGTCATAGCCACAACTAAATCACGATTCAGGCTGCAATCATTGGTAACTGTATATTCAAGTCACGAGTCCTTTTTATGAACCAAAAAATGTTGCTTGAATTAACCCGAGTGGGAGTCTCTAACTCGAGTGTGGCATCTGCTTATTGACAGCATTAGATTGTCTAAGGTTTTAAATTAGTAGAGGTGTACTGCACACACTCAAAAGAATAGGTAAGAGATCTGGCTAACTTCTACACGTTTCGTGTGGCTAAAGGTAGGCCTGAACAATTAAAAAAAATATAGACTTCTGACATTGAATAACTCGGGTATATGTAGGCTTCATGCAAATGAAAGTACGTTGGATTATAGTCTAGATAATAAGCCTGCAAAAACTAATCAATTGACTCTTGTTAGACTATCAGTAAAATATGATCACCCGAAATCTGTCTCTAAATTGTAATTAAAATCGGGTAAATTGTGCGCCAAACTGTTGACCATTGAGTGGGCAGAGGTCTTAATGGTAGGCCCTGAACACCGAACTAAGTATAAATAACATTACCAAACAATTGTCTCAAGCGAGGCTCACCATCGCTGCTTCCTAGTTAGTCTAGTACAACGTTTAATTCTACTCGAGTTCACAAAGCTTAACTCGCATAAACCAATTTCAATTTTCTGAGAAAGTAACAAAGAGCTCGAATGCAACGTCGGAGAAAGCAGTCAGAATGTATGCATGGATCTGTTATTATGTGCCATGCAATGTTTGATAGTACAACCCTGGTTTGAAATAAAGTTCAACTGAGTTAGACTTAAAAACTGCGAGAATTTTTCAATTGGAAAAGTTGCAAACAGCACAAACTCATGAAACTATAAAACTATAAATTGGGCTAATGATTTCTGCTTTTAGGGTACTGAATAGTTTCTTTTAGAAAATCAATTATTTAAAGTATTTCCAGGCTTGACACTTTCAGTTTTACTGTAACCTACTGGTTCACTATATTGGACTTCTTTGTCTTGTGTGTCATTAACCCAAATTCTCTAGAATTGTTACAAACAGCTGAATATATTTTGCTTTTAGTTTTGCTGGTTTAGATGAATGAAAAATGACAGAAAAGGGTAAGTTTTACGGCTCACAAGTAATCCTAACACAATATTAAAGTTGCTCTGCGTTGTGTACTAGTTTGTTTTGCATGTTACCTAAGGGTGTAAATGTGAAAGCTCACATTGAAACATTTTAGGAGACAAGCAGCTGCCTTTAAGTGCGAAGACATTCTATATTGATGAAGTGGACATTCCTAAGAACAAGATTAAACGGCTGGAACGTTTAATCGTGCTCCTAGGAGCGGTATGTTTATTTTAGTCTACTAATGTCTAATATTATGTAACAATTACCAAGTGAATGTAACAGACTCCACTTCTTGTTCTTGCTCATTATTGTATATACAGACAGCCCATAGTTTGTACATGTTGCAGCACTCACAATATTTTCCATGTCACTGGTATGATCAGTATGCATTTCTATTCCAGCTGTCTGTATATTATGCGTTCCAGCTGTCTGTATACTATGCGTTCTGATTTATTTTAGAAAGTAGAAAAATTCTTCACGAAAGAGATTACTTATCTCATAACTGATCATGGCCAGCCAGCCGACTACAGGAGCAGATCTCACACTACAGATGTAGCAGTTGGTTCCAACCCGAGTCCATTTGCTATCACCCCGGGTAACAGCCTGGGTACCCCACCAGAGGCAGTTATATCCAGTTCTAAGGCCAACATTAGCCGTGCCAGCATGATGGTGAATATTAGTCAACAGCACAACTCAAGGGCTGTAAGTTTGTACGGCTAACTTCTACATACTGTGCTGTGTGAATGTACATTACATGTACATACTGTACAATTGTGCTGTGTAATGTACATTACATGCACATACTGTACAATTGTGCTGTGTGAATGTACATTAACCATAATTATTTGTGTCAGTGGTTTATCTTGGTCTCCATTTGCTTGTAGAGTTGCCTTAGTGCTGCTACTGTCAGTGAACAATTGGTTAACAATGCTAAACTGTGGTGTATAAAGATGTTACAGACTGATGGTTAGTACTATATATTATCATTGGTATTAGTAGTCTACTACACAATAGCTGCTATATCCTAACATTTGGTAGTGGATTTAGCACATTAATCATTCCCTCTTCTGGGTTATGCAATGATCAGCTAAAAATACTTACATAAATATTATACAATCATGTACTAAGTAGTGCTAACTGCTAGTGTGTGGAAATTCTTCCACATTATAATTCCTAGGCCCATTGTTGATATTCTTTGTTTTCAAGGGTACTAGTACATGTATGTGCTATACAGTACATAGCATACTAGTATGTCCTATAATTATAGTATAATTATTACTCTGGAGTTGTTTCACCATATATAAACAGGAAGTAGCGGTGTTGTATTTTCACATACCCACTGCTGTGTAAAAGATAAACACTGCATTTGTTATTTCAGTGGCATTGAGGTGGATGGATAAGAGAGTTGTAACTTTGGGACTGAATAAAAGCCGACACAGATCAGCTGATCGACCCAGTCGAGCTCCACGTTATAAACGTATGTAGAAAAAAGCCATTTCTGTCTGTTTGTCTCTGGTTTGATTAGTCCATGCTGTGTGAAGTATCAGACAGTAACTACTATAGTACTCAGTGTAACCTTTCTATATATGTACAGAATATCTCTATAAATAATCATCCTCTTTACATTCTATAGTACAGTAACGCATCAGTTTTTATCTAATTGTATTTACTGTGTCAGATCCACCGCCCCACCTCGACTTCCCTCTCTCATAGTATAGAGTGATACCCATCTGAAGGTAGCTTATATTAATACACGTGTACATAGAGGGTTCACATGGTATTCGACTATTTCAGCTAAGATGCTGAGAGTACCATATATCAAGGTAGAAGATCAGTCCGGCAAGTATAGACCTGTCTATCGTCAAATGGCTGGAGAAGATGTCCCTGTACTCAACTCTAAAGCAATCTTCTGTCCGTTTGAGAGCAGAGGTGAAACAGCAGTTGTGGATAAGTCAGCGGGTTCAGTGACAGACCCACAGCGTGGTGAGACGCTGACCTCGTCTAAGCTTGATACGTAAGTGTGCCATCCTCACAGTATGTTACATGTATATCATATCACTGGGCACTATATATGCATTGTATAATGATCATATTCAAAGTGTATTATGGGAACTTAAACTTATTTGACAATCAATGAGAATGTGCAGACGATTTGTTGCATTTCAATCAACTTATGAACCTGAAACTGAGGACGTATCGTCACCCCTCGCTATTGAATGCAGGGTCATTTCAATGTCACCCATTACCATACCAGCCTAACGTAACCAATGTTCTCTGTGAAATCAATACATTATAACATCAACTATCAAATCTATTTGCGTCACCCCTATTCCTTTGGTTGTCTAGATAGTTGCTTTTCTGCTGGCTGTATCCGTGATATGCTATTTACCTGTACGCAGCTCTAAGACCGAAGGAGAGGTCGCAGGTAAAAGGAAACTAGCAGGTAAAGGGAAGAAACCCGCCAAGGCTAAAACCAATAAAACTGTGAATAAGGGTAACAGTAACACTCAGATGAAGAAAAGACTCTCCTTCTGTATGATTTGTAAAGTGAGATACGAGGACCTCGATCAGGTACTTGAACTGTCTAGGTACTAGGGCTATAACTAGGTGCTAAGGCTATAACTAGGTACCAGGGCTAAATTCACCCCCACATGTGCCTATGTCTATCTCACAATCAAAGTGCAGATGATGGTATAGTGCTGGAGCACCTGACCATAGGTCATCATTCTATGAAATGGTCATCTAACATGAATTAGCAGTTACTAAATACGTGATGAGAAATGTAACGAGAAATGTAACGTCTATGTTGAGGTTGGGGTAAGAGTGGGCAACTTGCAAAATGATGAGAAGACAACTGTTATTTTTTTAAGATTTGCAAAGTATTCTCTACATTATAACATATAATATGAAGATTCTTATTTAGTCAATGTTAATTCCTCCATCTATACTTACCCTGTTTCTTATTGGATACAAATTAGAAGTCAAGGTGTATTCTGATTGGCTAATGTATGTTTGTTGATAGCACCTCCGATCAGACCAGCACATGGAGTACACAGCTGATAATAATAACTATATGGCTGTGGATAAGCTTATTAACTCACATGCTAGTATACAGAGATTTCTCAATGACACCATCAAGTATCAGAAAGAACATCAAGTAGAGGGGCTGGCTCACCACATAACGTTAGTCTTATAATATTACGTGTAGCTTTATCTAGCCATATTATATCATATATGCTATTATAACAGTCACTACAGTTTATACATTACTAAAGTTTTCTATAATATTGTCATGTTTATTTAGAATTCTACTATTCCTATAATTCCATGTACATATAATGTGTAATGGAGTCTCTGAAGACGATGACTACATTGTGGTTCAATGGAATACCAGGATTTTAGCAAAGATAGTGGAAGGAAAAATCGGACATTCAGGCCAAAAACTGTTCGTCCCTCCTTCCCGCCTCCAAACACTGTCCAGATTAAGCAAGAACTTGTGCGACCTTGTATACAAATCCGCTCTTCGTATTGGTGTTCTGCCGACCAACCAGATAGTGTTTCTAACAGCAGCACCGAATATACAGTTTACCTATATAAACGATATCTTATTACAGAATACGCAATAGTTAAGCCATGAAACCACGATGCACAAGTATGGCGGGAATGTGGATCGCGGAACGTCGGGACCGCCAAATTGGCCGTATTTTATGGGACAGGGTATTATCATTGAGTGTCTGATTTTTCCTTCCACTATCTTTGGTTTTAGCTCAATATTATAAATTGTAACACATATTCTCCATATTCTCACAATCTCAGCTCACATTAGTGTTATATATATTTATCTAATGGTTACATGTAAGTCATATCATAACATTCAGACTTGTAGACTTGTAGACTCTACTATTATAACTCCTAGTGTAACCAAGGATGGGGCAAATGATACAGCACCCCCAGCTGTCACTGAGTGTGCAGTTGGAACTGAGGCGCTGTGTGTACAGGATGCAGTCACTACTGAATACATACATAGATCAGTGTCCGATAGCGCAGGTTCCTCAGTGCCACCCGACTTTACCATAGAGGGGGAGGAGAATGTAGTAGTTGAGGTAGCTGGAACACCGCATGATGGTTAGTATTCTATAACCATACTATTTTATATTATACCATAATACAACATATCTGTATACTAGATCATATGACATGACTGTGTACCATATTATACAACATGTAATAGGCCTACTATATTAATTGAGTATGCGTATACTGCATGTACATGTATAATATCTTATATTGTATATTATCGTATAATAATGGCGAATGTACTTGGTTGTAGTAAATGAACAAAGTGTGTCAAAGGTTAGGGAGACGGAGTTATCTCCCACTACCCTACCTGCTGCCCTACCCACGACCAGTCGGGTGGATATTAAACCACGACTCATCTCCATGGAGCAGACAATTCCAAAAGAATCTAGGATCAGTGCAAGTGGTAATGTATCTAAAGGGAAAGCTACACAACTTAGCAAGGCAGCTGCTGAACAGTTTTGTGAAACTTTGGCTAAAGCTATGACTAAAATTAACAGTGTTAAATCATCACCACAACCGAAAGGTAATCAACCTGTGCAACCATCTGCAAAGTCAGACATATTGGACTCCGAAATGTCTCCTTCAGAGATTGTCAAGCTGAGAAAACGGGGGAAGAAGCTGAAGTCACCCGTGAAAAGGAAAGATGCATCACCACGTAAATCTCCTGGTAAGGAGCTATACATCAGCGATCCAGTGAATATAGTAACTGTAATATAATTAATACAACGTATGTCCTATCTACTACTCCGTATTGTTCTAACCCAGGTCATTGGCTCAACCCCCCTCCCCTTCTCGTAGTAGTTTTAGGAAAAAGAGAAATTCAGAGCATTTGAGGCATAAAAACCTGACTTACTAGTACATTGTAGTAGGTCCTACACTTCTGTAGCAAACCAACCACGCAATCATGTGTAGCCCTACTATATGTAATATTGTATGGTCTACTATATATAATATTGTATGGTCTACTATATGTAATATTGCATGGTCTACTATATGTAATATTGTATGGTCTACTATATGTAATATTGTATGGTCTACTATATGTAGTATTGTATGGTCTACTATATGTAATATTGCATGGTCTACTATATATAATATTGTATGGTCTACTATATGTAATATTGTATGGTCTACTATATGTAATATTGTATGGTCTACTATATGTAATATTGTATGGTCTACTATATGTAATATTGTATGGTCTACCATATGTAATATTGCATGGTCTACTATATGTAATATTGTATGGTCTACTATATGTAATATTGTATGGTCTACTATATGTAATATTGTATGGTCTGATAAATTCATTTTGTGCTTATCAGTTAGATTATTACTTGCCTACGCTGTAGGTATAATGTGTGCACTGTAGCTGAATGTACTTACACGTAAAAATACATACTTACTCATTTGTAGGGAAAAGTAAAGCGAAGTTAAGACAGTCGTCTGAGAATGTGGCTGATATCCAAGCTCACTGGGCAGTAAGTATATTTGTATAATACATACTGGGCAGTAAGTATAATTGTATAACACATACTGGGCAGTAAGTATATTTGTATAACACATACTGGGCAGTAAGTAGCTAAATGTAGGTGTAGAATACAATCATACTGTACTTATCTTTTCTTATAGCACTGTATGTTAAAATCTATGATCACCCCCACAGCGAATATTCATGTAATTCTAGCTGTTGAGTGAGAAGCAATCCAAGGTAGTAGATAACTCCTACGGACTACCTTTAGATGTGTCTTACGGGGTGTTGAATGAGACCCAGCTGGAGAATATGGCTCAACAGGTATGAATACTTATATAATATGTTTATTGCTTACCACATTAAAACCACAGAACATGTTTATGATATGAAGATATGCCTTCAAGTAGTTTAAATACAACAGATATTCTATACCAGGGATGCCCAAATGTGTCCCCAAGGGACACAGTGTCCCTTTGCATGGATTTTGGTGTCCCTTCATCACTTCTCAAATTTTACATGCAAACATGTGTTTTTGTTGCTGAGCAGTGAAAGCAATTGCACTGCTCAAGTTCAACTCAAAAATGATGTACATCATAATGTTAAAAAATCCCCAAATTAGGAAAATCCCAAAGTATTTTTAGCTGACACAGAAGCAGATTTCTGTCAACGAGTTAAAAGCTACAAAAAATTGATGGGCTGGTTGACCTAATTACACTGCCAAGAGCTGAAGAGTAAAGTGAAAAGCGCAGCTACCCCAATTCATCTAAAATTGCTGTCAAACTGATGACACTCTTTAGTAGCACATTATTGTATGAGAGTTTGTACAGTCAAGAACAGAAGTCAGACAAGACTGACTAACAAACATACCAGGCAGCTACTAAAAGAGACATTCTATGCATGCTACATGTTACACTTGTGAATACAATAATTATTAGTGAGTAGCATGGAATTGTCCTTTCTCTTGGATCATCCTCAAAGTCTGTCTCTTTTAGTAGTTGCCTGGTATGTTTATCAGTCAGTCTTGTCTGACTTTTGTTCTTGACTGAACAAACTCTCACACAATAATGTGCTACCAAAGAGTGTCATCAGTTTGACAGCAATTCATTACAATTTTCATTTAATTTGCTCAAGGCCAAATATGATTATCGAATATTTTCGCCACGTTCTCCACGTTTTGCCAGCATGACCACTTTATTTCCTCCATGTGTGCTAAGGCAGGCAATTGTTGTTATATATGTCTCCTACATGCAAATGACATTATAACAGCAGCCTAATTTGTGGAAAGTGGAGAATGGAGCCGATAAAGGTTTTCCTTGCCAATCAGAAGTCAGTGTTGTTGATAGCTAAACGTAAAATATTAAACACTCTTTTGCGTTCAATTTTGTGATGGCCTGTCGCTCCACCGTCATTTGGCAGCTAATAACAGTGCACAATTCACTAATCTGATTCTACCTTGATTCTGTTTTCGTGTACTTCAAACGCAGATGACTAATTGCTGTTATACTTTGGTTAAAACACAACCAATAAATTTGCGTGTTAAAACTATAAAATGACTCGTTTTGTATCATAATCAAACTGCCCATTTAATAACCTCAATAAATGGAGCAGCAAAATGAAGTGTCCCTTGCTCTGGTACGCTTTTAGAATTTGTCCCTTTCCACCAAAAAGTTTGGGCATCCCTGTTCTATACTATTGAGGCAGCATGAGGGCTGATATTGAACTATACGCTGTTATATCATGTGCTTACTAGAAGGTAGATGTAGGGGAGCTGGGAAAGGATGACCTATCATTAGTACAGAGTATACACAGCTACCTAGATATGAACTCAAACAATAACAGCAATGTTGACAGTGATGTAGATGACCCTCTCCTCTTATGTGACAGCTATCTCAATCAGAGGATATCTACACAGCAATGCTCGGTTGGTTAGCTCAATATACGTCAATATAATACGTGTCATTGATATCACTACATACCTGAGTGTTTGAACTGACTATAACCTGTGTTTCTAAAATTGAATTATTTGTAAGAAAGATTTGGTACTAAACTGGTTGAATCGGTGAAACTGTTACTGTAACAGTTTCTAAATGAAACACAATATGCCTCTGTGACTCCTGTTACTGATCCAGTTGTGGTGCATGTACGTGTATTTCCTGTATCACTGTAACGATAACATCATAATATCATACTATTATACTACTATATACTACTATATACTGTTATATACTACTATATACTATTATATACTACTATATACTATATACTACTATATACTGTTATATACTACTATATACTGTTATATACTACTATATACTATTATATACTACTATATACTACTATATACTATTATATACTGTTATATACTACTATATACTACTATATACTATTATATACTACTATATACTACTACATACTACTATATACTATTATATACTACTATATACTACTATATACTGTTATATACTACTATATACTACTACATACTACTATATACTATTATATACTACTATATACTACTATATACTACTATATACTACTATATACTACTATATACTACTATATACTGTTATATACTACTATATACTACTATATACTACTACATACTACTACATACTACTATATACTACTATATACTACTATATACTACTATATACTACTATATACTACTATATACTGTTATATACTCTGGTTATCAGAGGAATGCCATGATGAAGCCCGTTACTCCCAGGAAGTCCCCACGCTGTAGCCTCGGGGCCAGAGATTGGACCGATGAGCAGTTCTCTCCGCAGAAGCAGAGGCTATCTCAGAGCATGGAGAAGAGCAGAGCAGCAGCAGTACGGGCTGTAGTCTGCATTCCTAAACTAAACTTAGACAGGCCAGTCAGGTGAGTAAAATGATTATACAGGCTCTACACCTCTGGCTCTTCTGTGGTCCAACTCCTGGCTCTTCTGTGGTCCCACTCCAGGCTCTTCTGTGGTCCCTCCCCTGGCTCTTCTGTGGTCCCACTCCAGGCTCTTCTTTAGTCCCACATCTATCCTATACTTTCATCCTCATTATAATTATGCAGACACACTATGGAATATTACCTGGATTATAAATGGAACTTATTTGTGGTCTACAGTTTATGCACATCTTCCATTTTCCCCACAGTTATTAATCTGCAGAGAGAAGACAATACCCACCCTTTGGAACCCTTTGTCCACTTTGATAGCTAACAGAAAGAAATATAGAGATATACACTGGCCAAAGTAGCCCGTGTATATTGTATTTTAATATTTGGTATCATTCTTGAAGTGCATCTTATATTTCAGTGATTGTAAACCGCCACCAGTGAGTATAGAAGACATATGTGCAGATAAAGAGAACACCCCCAATGTCTCTACTGATGACTCGCTCACCGTCCTAGACTTGGTAGAGGGCGATAACTCCTCAGTATTCACCAACACAACTCAACAAGACGAGTTCATCCATGAGCTACCTCAGAATTCCTCACTTATCCATAGTGTATGCAATCAGGAGACCAGTGTTAACAATGGTGCCAGTAACAGCACTAGTAGATCACCAACCAGGTATGGGATAAACTAACCTTACTGCAGTAAATGTACAATCATTCATTTTGTGTACTAAACGCTAGCTACATGCGTGTAACTAGTGTCTAAGTGTACATGTATATATTGCTGTGTTCAAATGAATTTCCAGTCCACAATTGTTGTCCACCCGTATTCATTGTGCTCACGCTCTGTTGTGTATTCATATCTACTACCTAAATATAGAAGCCCACAACCATGCACATATCAAATTAATCATTAGGTTCTACCTTTGCAGAAAAACACTGACGTCACCAAAGATGATAATGGATACATTGAAGCCTCTACATATCTCTACTCCAGCGGACGGGCGATACCTGGATGAAGTGGCTGAGCCCTCTCAGTGTATTACCAGTTCGTCTACTCACTCTTCCAGTATTAAGAAGTCTTTGTTCAATGCACCTCAGCAGCAACCAAATACTTCTAAACCCTTTGTTCCATCTAACGAGAGAAGGGCATCTGTACAGTTCTCTCGCAGCAGTAGCACCACTGCATGCAGATATAACCAGGGTGAAGACCCTTTTGGTTTCGATGGACCTGCAGTCATAGATGTACCACTTGTAAAAACGCCCAAAAGGAACTTAGTTCGTAGTATCAGTAATAGTAGCAATAGTAAACGGAAAAAACGAAAACGGAGACCAACCAAAAAGGATTTGGAGAGGCAGAGTTCTTTACTAAGTTTTGGCAGCACATCACTGCCCCAAGGTGATGATGTATTTAGCCTACCTCCAGACACTACGCACTCCCCTTTTTATCTTCATTCACCACTCAAACAATCCCCTAGAAATTCTGGTATAACAGTTAAGAAACGTGGCAGAAGCGCTCCTTCCCCAAAGAGCAAATATGCAGACCTGTCAGATGCAGATTTGTCAGCTCCTGGGTTTAAGTGTAGCTCCAGAATTAGACGGCAGGCAAAAAATGCCCGTCGTACTAGTAATGCAGGTTCCACACCTGGGCGGCTATCTAAGAAAGTTGCGGCAGCATCCAATTCAATCAGCGACAGTGAACAATCATCAAATGTGGCCTTGGGTACTGAATTGAAACGAATGTGTCCTTCACCAAGGAAAACTTCAACAAAAAGATGTCGCAAAAACGTTCAACATATTTGTCAGGATGAACCAGTTATAGAAAATCAATCTTTTGATGTAAAGCACCGCACACCTCCAGTCGCAAAGCAGAGGGAGCAAGAAGAACTAAGTCACAAAGACATCAGTACTTGTAGCAATCTCACATCAGATGATGAGGAGGTACCGCCGCTTATATCCCAGCAATCTCCAAGACGTCTGTCCCCTAGAAGACACAGGATTCTTCCCGACTCTGCCAGGGATTACCTTTACAAGCATAAATACGATTACCAAGTGAGCTCAAACCACCAGAGGTCAGTGAAAAAATCTGTAACTTCTAGTTCTTAGGACTTTGTAATACTGTAACAGCGCACATTTCTCCATACTTAGTGTTGAAATTAATTTATATAATATATAGGCTATTTTTATAGTTTTATGCATTTTCACTTATTGTACACTGCAAATTTTAACATTGTTCTATAACATTTTATTTCAAGTTGCAAGTTGTTAACAGTAAATACTATACTAATAAAATTAAATCCCACACAATACATATTCAACTTCAGCAAACCATATAATTATTGTTGATACAATGTAGTGTATTGCATGTCAATATTGCTGAAATAACACAAGTGGAATGTGCCTTCACTGTATATTACATTCTATCTCTTTCTAAACCAGTTCTACATTATGCACAAATTGGTCTCCCAAGTCTAGCACCAGTCATCTTCACATCATACCACCCATACCTCCCATTCCACCCATGCCTCCCATACCACCCATTCCTCCCATGCCACCCATTCCTCCCATACCACCTGCTGGCTCTTCTTTGGGTATCTCTGTTATCACACATTCAGCTGTGGTCAGTAGAGATGCTACTCCTGCTGCGTCTACTAGTGCAGTTCTTATAACCTGCAATTATAGATGTGTAACCTGCTCTAAACAGCTACAGAGAATGACAATCACAAGCTAATAATCAAATATATTCAAGACAATGTTTATTGTCATTTAGTCAAGGAGACTGACCTTTGTGGGATCTACAATACCAGCATCCATCATGTTAACATGCTGGGATGTGAGAGCATCGTATCCCATATTAACATCTGCTGTGAGAACTTTGTCTACAACTTGAGTTGGGTCAATTCCTGTGTTCTTTACTATTTGTGTGATTGGTACTCGCAGTGCACTCCTTACTATTTCTACACCTAGAATATATCAAATAGGTACAGTTATTGTATGAAACTATGCAACTGTACACTGTTGGCACCCTTTAGGAGTATTATCAAGGGTACTATTTTAAGAACGATGAGGAACTGAGTTATTCTTTGCTGATAATATCAGGGGTGAAGTCCTTCCATTGAATTGCATTAGCTGATGTAGTTTATACCAGAAAAAATCCAGTATCAGAGAAATTGTTGTGACGCTGTTTAATGATCACGTTTCACCCACCCCTGTTCCACATAGCACTTCAAATGGGCTATTTATCGTATCAAGCTGTTTTTGGAAGTTGTCATCACCTTAGTACAGTGTGTAAATTTCTAAGGGTAACACAGTACATGATTCTATTATATTGTTCAATGGTTGCTATGCCAATAATGAAATGTACAATATATGACTGTTGATAAATATGCCTGGTAATGACAATCCAGAACAATATTGACACATTTTCACAAGTCGTGTAGTTTGTAAAACTTCGAGTGCATCTATTTTTTTTACTACAGTAACTTGAGTTAACAGTTTTGGGCAGGAGTAACCCGACTATCTACATGTCTCTAGCACTCTACGCAATGAATTACTAGTAACGTACCTAATTTTTGATCATCATTGGCAATCTGTATATTATCTAAACAGGGTAGACACCTGAGAAGTGCTACACCACCTCCCGGTACGATACCCTCCTCCACAGCTGCTCTTGTAGCATTCAGAGCATCTGTTATACGGTCCTTCTTCTCCCCTACCTCTACCTCACTGTATCCACCCACCTAACACACATAGCACAAAGTTGAATATAGTAATGTAAATTGAGACGTGACTATAAATAAATGGCAGATACAATCGTTTGAATAATCTTATGACAGAGTAGTGGAGTACCTACAGTGTGCAGACTTGTCAGATGTAACATGCACACAGCAGAGTTGAACTAACCTTGAGTACAGCTACACCTTTAGATAGTTTAGCTAATCTTTCATTTAGTTTCTCCTTCTCGTACTCTGAGCTCGTCTCATCAATAGCATCTTGTATATCATTTATTCTCTTGTTGATATCTTCTAATTGGCCGCTACCCTGTGGTAACCAGCCAAACTTTAATACGCAACGCTATTTATGCTATTAGTCAGTAGCTCAGTGTTGAACTGGAACATCTAGTGCTACACCTCTAGTGTTACCATACAGTACATTACATTCATACTACCATATTAGGAAGAAATACCTTCATAAGTAGTGTATCGTCCTTAGTTACAACGACCTCTCCAGCAGATCCAAGGTCATGTAACTGTACGTCATCGATCTTGTGCAGCTCAGCCTCGTCATTGAACACTATACCACCGGTGGCTATGGCCATATCCTGTATTGTGTTCTTTCGATTGTCCCCGAACCCTGGGGCCTTCACTGCACACACCTGGAGTCCTATCTTCAATCTGGCAGAAAAGAGGAATAAAATTATGGAGGTAGAAGGGTTCTAATTTGTTTCTCGTAAAATACCATTACTTATATTATATTAATTTGTACTCTTTGGAGAAAAAAACTTACTAAAACGACACACATCATTGCAACAAATGAAGAATAGTGATATACTAGTGATGTGGTTGCAGCTGTTACACCCACCTGTTGAGTACGAGTGTACTGAGTGCTTCGCCATCGATATCCTCAGCTACGATGAGTAGAGGTCTCTTCTCCTTCATGGCACATTCCAGAGCAGGAACCAGACTCTGTACAGTAGAGATCTTCTTCTCAGAGAATAGGATGAGAGCGTTTTCAAACTCACACTTGGCACCTTCAAGTTATGTTATTCTATACAGTATTGTATTAAATATGATAGTACTTCATTCACTGTGCTACCAGTTCATAATAAAAGTATAAACCATTGAACTGTACACTGTACAAGTCATTGTACAGTGTTATACATATTAATATACAACTAGGCATACATGAATGAATGTGATAGGTATTGTATAGGAAGTATTGTAGGGATTGTTTTTCACTACCACTACACCTCATATATGATGTATAATAATAATACAGAGTGGCTAGGTGATCACCTTTAGCTTGGTTGATAAAGTAAGGAGATATGTATCCTCTATCAAATTTCATCCCTTCAATAACATCTAGCTCATCGTTAGTTGTCTTTCCATCCTTGACAGTGATCACACCCATTCTACCCACCTTCTTCATGGCCTCTGATATCAGACCACCAATGCTAGAGTCTCCATTCGCAGATATGGTGGCTACCTACAGTAACCATATCACCAGTTTAATGTTTGCAAATCGATGACTAGGAACACAAGATTAAATAACCTCACAGTTGGAGTACATACAAACTAATTAGTAACCCAACTGAGACTAACACGTGACTAGACTAACCTAGTATAATAATCATAAGACCACGATCCCCTTACCTGAGCAATCTCTTCGGGAGTTGTCACAGCTCTGGACATGGACTTCAGCTCATTAACACAAGCATCCACTGCCTTCATCACACCGGCCCTAATCTCAACTGGGTTCCTGCTACCACCCTCTTTGAGACTGGCAAACCCTTCTGTTGCAATGGCACGAGCTAGAATAGTTGCACATGTTGTGCCATCACCGGCCTAAATAACAGACAGAATAATCATCAACAATCTTAGGCTAGTTTGTGATACTGAAAGGAAGAGTATATTGCATAACTCAATGCAAGAAGAATAATACTTTATTGTAAATCTCACCTCCTCGTTTGCATTATTTGCCACATCCTGCACCAGTTTAGCTCCAGTGTTCTGATATTTGTCTTTTAATTCAATTCCCTTTGCCACAGTAACACCATCCTTAGTAATCTTTGGACTACCCCAGCTCTGCTCCAATATCACATTTCTTCCCTACAATAAGGTTCAGCATACAAGTACATGAGCCGATCTACACCGCGTAGTAGTAGTAGTGGCAGTGGTTGTAGCTGTAGAGACACACCTACCTTTGGACCCATTGTTACAGCGACAGCATCAGCTAGTATATTCACACCTTCCAACATCATAACTCTAGCATCTTTACCAAACTTGATATCCTTAGCATAAGTTCTACTTAGTGCTATGGCAGTAACACGGTTGGTAGAGGTACAGGCCCTGCTGATTGAAGGTAGTCGGTACATTCTGAAATGCTCTGCTAGAAAGACAGAACAGTATAGTGTAGGCCTAACTTGTGCAAATAATAAGACACCGAAGCATATAATTCAGCATGAGATGGAATGTTCAACAATACAATGCCATCTGTGGCGAATCTCAGTTTCTAATTAATAATTATTATTATAATTATTTAATATTAATAATTTATTATAATACTAAATAAATGAACAAAAAAATTAAAATAGAATATTATAACTATACTAATAGTAAAGTATATTTAATTATTATTAATTGTACAACTAACTTCAACTTGAACTTAGTTAGTGGACAATTATACAATTAAAATAAAAATACATGTAATTAAGAAAGATTATTAATTAAATTAAATTATTTTAATTTTATACAATAAATTTCTTTCATATATGTATAATTGTACATTCAATTGCCCAGAATTAAATTGCTTCGATTTCTTATAGTGGTAGACCACTAGCAGTTACCTGTTGTCCTTTAGAGAGGATAGTTATGTTATTTATATAGGAAAGAGTAAGCAAAGACTATGATGAAATTGATCGCAGGACAAGTTGCATCTGCAAAGCGTGAGAAACTGGCTGAAGCCGGTTAGGCCTGAAACACCGTTTATATAAATTAATCCTTGGCGTTACGTTATGATTCACATGACCTGCGGAAAAGATGTTGTGTTCTTGGGCTAGAGACCATGCGGAAAGAAATTTCTGGAAATAACAAATTGTAAAAATTATCTCCTCCCGCTTTCTGTAACATGTACGGAGAGGATAACTCCATGGTAAAACAAGCTAGCACAGATACTGGAAAGAACATGTATATTCTTACATACACATGACGCAGCTAGTAGCTTAGTGAAGAATTTACTCCATAATTCTCTACGCCGAGACAGAGGCTCTTAGTATTAGCTCACCTACATCGTATTGTTTATCTCTGTCATGCTGAGTGATAATATAATGCAACAGTGGTACCAAGAACAAGAGACCATCTCAGTATCCAAATATTTAATTTGATCATTTTACAACATTTTAGATACTATAAAAATCAACAGCAGTTAGAGCTTCCAATAGAGGAATATAAAGCCATTTCTTTTTACAGAAAAGACCTACAGGTTTTAGCTTAATAGAGAAAAATATATACAAAAAATATCTACTGTTAAATAATAATGCAAACTATGTATAGGTATAAACTTGACTTAATTTTGGGTGCATATAATGTTACAAAAACTGTCTAGCTGATTAAGTAGATTGATGTAGAAAATAAACTTGATGAAATATAACAATTATACTAGGTACAGGTGAGTGCTACCCATAGCATACATGTATATCAGTTCTGCACCTACAGCACACAATATCATAGGAGGAACAACAGCAACAAGTAATAATAATAATTTAGTACTACATGTATATAATATACATGTAGTACTAAATTGTAGTACTATCATAGCTTTGATAATAAAAGCTAAATTGGTAATTAAAATTTGTTTACAAAAACTAATTCAAGCACTGAACACTGAAGACAGTGGTAATGAATAAGTAAACCATCTGTCTAATGTAGGTTAGTCAAAACTACCAAAACTGCCACAACTTCCGAAACTACCAAAGCTACTCAAGGAGCTCCAGCTTCCCCATCCTCCTCCAAAACCGTGTCCAAAACCTCCTAAACCAAAGCCACCACCTGTCATCCTGCCTAACATGTACCCTGCAGCAGCACCACCGGCCAAACCTAAAACAGTCCGTAAAATTAATTCTGGTGATCGTCTTATAGAGCCCACATAGTATTTCATCAGCCTATACATTGCATAGTAAGTCGAGCACACTTGAATCACACCACAATATTATATATATGTACATGTGTAAGCATTAGTATAATTTTACTCATTATTTACAGCCAAGTATCATAATTATAATACAAGACAGACATGACAGCTCACCAACTGCTGTGTTCTGGTTGACCCCAAGGATCTTTTTCTTCTTAGGTTTTCCATTTTTATATACTATCTGATGAGTGGGAGCACCTGCTACAGCACCTGCTGCCGGGTATCCATTATAACCAGGTGGTTGTGGGTAGGCACCTAGAGGCAATGTGGTTAAAGGTTAGATTACAGACTAATATAATGAAGGTAATAACAATGAGCAGTTGTCTGAAATACTAAATCTGACAAGGCCTAGAATTACCTTGTTGTGGGTATGCCCCTTGTTGTTGAGGGTATGCTCCTGGTTGTTGTGGGTACGCTCCTGGCTGTTGGGGATATCCACCCTGCTGTGGATATGCTCCGGGCTGCTGTGGATATGCCCCTGGTTGCTGTGGATACGCTCCTGGTTGCTGTGGGTACGCCCCTGGTTGTTGGGGATATGCGCCCTGTGGTGGGTAAGCCCCTGCCTGCTGTGGGTAGGGCGATGGTTGGGCTGGGTAAGAGGAAGGACCAGGTCCACCTTGAATATATAAAACAATGCAGTAGTCATTCCTACTCAGAGCTGACATGGAGACCGACTCAAAGTTAAGTATAGGCAGGCGCACATAGTGATAGAAAAGCTACCATTTTTGAATGCCAATAAGAGAAGTCAGCGACATCAACATGAACTTTTACTGCAGGTTTTGTGTCCCTGGCAGTTCTTGTTTCTAAAGAGTTTTAAAAAATGAAGATTTGAAGTTTTCTTCTCCTTACCATTGAACATCATTTTCAACTACATGACTGTAGAGTTTGAGAAACATTGAAAATTTAAAACATCGTAAGTAAATAAATTATAGGCATCATCATATTGACTTGGTTTCCTGCTATTCATAGCATCAGGGGTCTTACCAAATCCTAAGTCAGGCTGAGGCATTCCACCACCAGGGGGCCCTGGATGGTGTGACGGGTGTGGAGCATGTGAAGGTCCAGGAGGATACTGAGGAGGTGCAGCAGCTGGAGGAGGAGCAGCAGCTGGAGGAGGCAACTACAAATAATATACCATCACACAAAACTAATAATCAGAGTACAACTTTGTAGATTATTTTGTTATACTTTTGACTTGTTTATTACAACATACATGGTATATGCACAAAGTACCTGGATAGTAAATCCATAGTGATGCATATGGTGTATGTGTATATACACTGTATGAATGTGAGGTGTATAATAACAATATGTGTAGATGTAATGCAAAAGAGAAATACTCACTGTTGAAACCATTTTGGCCATCCATTCGCTGAAAAACAATAATCAAAATATGATTACAAAATAAACAGAGTAGAATAAATCTGTGGAGAGGATTAAAGAGAACAGAACATAATAATAATATGGTATTCAGCTTCTCTGTCATCTTAATAGTGCGCTACATCTTTCACTACTAATGAATAACATATTATATTACTGCGTAACATGTCTGTTAATTGTATCTGAATTGTATTTATATTATTGTGTATACTGTGTCCAATGCTGTTGGAATGTAGGAACTTCTAGGAGATTTGCTTGACACAAACAGAGACTAAAAGACGTTATCTATTGAATAAATAATAAACAATTAGTGACTTACTCTAGTTCCTGCTTATTGTTAGCCATAAAGAACTCTACAAAAGCATCTCTGCTTGGTCTATCAGGGAGAGCCAGTAACAGATCAGCCTGCTGCTGTGCTACCTTTGGAGCGTTTGGTATGCGTGTTGCATACACTCCTACTGCAAAGAACTGGGCTATGTTCTATAATAAATACAGTGTAGTTGCGATAAGCACAGCTATATGTAGATTGATGTATTTATATAATTTTAACTGAAACGTTGAAGTTAGCAATAGTAGCCTAATGAATGACAATTTTATATGCGTAGGAAAACTACATTACATTCCTACTTCTTATGTGCTATGATTAAATTATGACAGTAGTCTATTCTAGATATTCCAAATAGATTTGAAGTATAAAGAGCTACAACTACCGTATTAACTCGTACTATGGGTTCAATAAACCATCACCGGGGTCAAGGTCAACTCAGTTTATACACCTCATTGGTGTTTCAGTGGATAGCAAAGGTAATAATACTAGTATACAGTAACAGTAAACTTATTATAACATGACTAGAATGGTGATTCAAGGGGTTTACCTTGAGATTAACTTGACCTTTGGCAGACCTATCACTCTGGTTCTTGTACCAAGCAAATGTCCCATCATTAAACAGTACACACCAGATTGATTTCCATCCTTCTTGCATAAACTTCCCTTAGTAAATCAATAATCATCGATAAAATCAATATAAAGTAGCAACATCCAACACCATACTAGTGAGTTGGTATAAGATTAAGTAGATGTCCCAACATGAAGTTGTTCGTAGCAGTTGAGTTATGGCTGCCATCTCCTCACACAACTCCATGTGATAAGTATGTCTATACTGACTCAACTGTAAACCTACTAAAAATATCCTTCTCCAACTTCACATACTACAGTATACACTCATATACACTCCACATTCTCTCAGGGTAATGCTTTCGATGACACAATGTAATAGACTTACTACTATATCTCTGAAGAAAGCCGGATTTTAGTGGAGCTGCCATGGTGAAGAGAAACTTTCCAAATACAATATATGTGTGGTAAATTTCGCTACAGAACCACCTAGAAAATAGTTGGATTAGCAAGTAGAGAGCAGGAGTAATAGCACTCATTGAAGTGTGAATACTTGGTAAGTCGACATAGTAAGGAAGTCATCCCAATTGTTATAATAATAGTGAATAGAATGGAAAATGTCATCAAAAAACACCATCTATCTCAATGTACAAATAGAACCAGAAGCCTAGGATAATACTAGGGGGAATAAAATATCTGTGATATATGGCACCCAAAGAAGCTGCATTATTTGCCTGCAGCACCAGTCTTTGAATGTGCAGATGTAGTATAAAACCCCTAAACTGAGAGTACAATAAGAATTATCAAAGACAAAATGGTCTGCCATCCTCCAATCAGATTTGGGGTCGAAAATCAGGACGATTCATATATGTTGCAATGCTACTGGTCAGGATCTCGGCTCCGAGTGGTGCTAGGACCTTGGGGGCGGGTTCCCCTGCATCGCTGCCGGGGTAGACCCGACCCAGGGTAGGGTGGGTGCTCGACCCACCCACCGAATAAGTGTCGGAACTCATTTTGTGATATTCCTAGCATAACAAGGATAAAAACTCAGTGAGAATGTTCTGTTTATAATAAAATGATGCAATTCACTAGTTTCAACAAAGCTGAAACCTAACATGACGCCATGTAGCCCAGCTGGTATTGTGCTAACTGGCCTAGCTGCTACTGGGCTTTTAAATGGTGTATGCAGCTTACAACGTCAAAATTTCAGTACAGTTCATCTGCAAAATAATTTTGGATTGGCTGTATTTCCACGAGTTTTCCAACTAGAATAACAATTATATTAATCAGAACCCAACAAAATGAACGGGTCTCCATGTAGCCTGAGTGGAGTGTTAGTTTCACCGACTGATTGAAAATAGGTGTGATGAAATAGTAATAAAAATGGTAAAAGCCCTAAATATGCACCTAGTTGAAAGCTCTATTTTCTTCATTATTTTGATTAAAATAATATATGCATGTTCAGCGGAGTGTACAGATTCCAGAAACATATAGTAATAGTTTTACATTGTTTGGAGCTATAGCTTTCTTGTTATTGCTGTAAATACTTAGGCCTATGCCTAGCCTATATATATCGATATATTATTATATATTTAAAATTTGGGACAAACTTCAATACAAATTTTTGCTAAATTTTATACGTTTAGTTTGTTTATAACTTTTTACTGATGAACTTTAAATAAACCAGATTTGAACTTTTCATTTTTTCTAGTTCCTACCCAACCATATGAAATTTTAATTTATCTAGGTTTGGTAGTTGTTAAAATTCGGGTTGAACTGCCTAAATCTGATTATGTAACAGGAGGAAAAGTTATGTACATGTAATAGATAGAAGAAGCAATAGTATACATAAAGTTGAAGTAGATAAGAATTACCTAAGCTATTGCTAATGGATGATAATTAATAATCAAAAATTTAAATCAATTAATAACTCTACTCAACTCTTTAATAAAAATAAAATTAAAGATTTTACCTCAGAATTTACCTCAGATGAGGTAGGACTCCACCATCAATTTCATGCAAATCTATAAGGGAGCCTCTAGTTTTAACTATTTTTTGGACTAGGGGGTCTGCAATATTTACAGATAGATTTACAGATAGATTACCTAATACATTTACCTGCACTAGAGTGGGCTTTCTATTTCTGAACAGCCTACAACAATATCATGGAAATCCACTGCAAATTATAGATGCTAGAAATGAAACATCAGCTCTTCGAAATTAATAACAGAGCAAAACTTGTGATTGTGAACCATAAAATTAGTTAATTATATGCTGTGAATCACAGTCATACAACTGAATTGACCTGAACTGATATCTTAATCGCAAAGGTAAAATGCGCACAATTGAACTATAGCGTACTTATTGCCTGCTTAAGATCTCATTGAAACCAAACATGCGCGGTGATAGGCTAATAGGGTAAGATAGTACACTCTATTGGCTTATTTAACTAACCAATGGAAATGCTGTAAACAATGTTGTCAAACATGGCGGTGTTTACAAACCATTTTTGATTTATTAACAGCGATAGTCTATCAATATTAACATTTTTGTTTTTGAGAAGATGCAACGGGTGTATCTGAAAATTTTATTGCAACCATTAGTGTGAAATAATTTAACCTACTTGCCAAAATCAAACTAAAACAAAGGGAACAAGGCAAACTTCAGGTAAGTAGTTTCAAAGCCATCGAGTCTTAGTCAGTTAGTGTAGTCTACTAGAGACTTTTTTGTCTTCAAGGCGAGCACTGAAGCTGTGATGTACAAAGCTAAGAGAAGGCCTGGGTTCCGTTAAAACAAAACTCACATTTTATAAAGCAAACACTTGATGCTTACCGAACTAATCACACTATTGTTGAAGGCTGTACAAGATGGAGAGTGTCACTAAAAACCTCTCAGTGAAGTGTTGTATAAGATAGTGAATAACGCTTTGCAGGTGATAATCATAATGATAACGCAATAACAGAAGGCTAGTGTCTGAGTGCGCCTCGACTAGAGTGTTTCCTGGCAGTTTTTGCCTAGTTTCTATATCTCAGTTTCCTGAGGAATGAAAGGGAAGATGGTTACTAGCTGCTAAGTCCACAGCATAAGGATGTCACACTACAAATAGCAACTAACAAGTAGTACATGAGCATGAATATAACAATAATTATATCATAATTCAGTGATATAAAATATACAGTGCAGTTGCAGAATAATTTTGTAGCTGCCTAGTTTAGATAAAGGAGGAAGACATAGTCTATATCTCAGGAGCTTGGCCCCAGGGCTCATGCGGTTATAGGGAAATAGGGAAATCTATACCACAGGTCAAAAAGTTGTGACTATATCACATATAGGAAATGCAATTATATATGAGTAAATTAATATTGTAATGTTTCGCGCACACTGCCTGTGTACATGGGAAGGTTGAAAGTGGTCTATCGACCTTGCCAATTACATATACTGAGTGCAAGGTATAAGTACGACTAGCACTGGATACTTGTTCTTTATCAAATGATCCGCAGGTTTGAGCATTCTGTCTGTTATTGCCGTGTGTTCATGGGTACGACCTAACCTAGGTCCTCTGGCTTCAGTTTCCAATGAAACTTTGGGCTGAGAGGCTTCTGATTAGTAAGCATCATGCAAGCTGTATGGAGTAAATAGATGCTTCTCTATTGCAGTTCACAGAATAAGTGATAGGCCTAATCAACGGTAAAACGCCTCTACGTTTATACTAGATCAGCTTCCTGTAGTTTCCAGCAAAAACGTTGTGCAATACAATAAAGTACAACCAAATATCGGACTTACACAGCATTTCAACAATGCAAAGAAATGCTAGCGAAGGTACTGATAATTCAAGTACATCAAAGGAAAAATACTATTTGATTACAATAATATTTAATACAAAATAATGGGCTATCAACTCTATACATTACTTAGGGTCCGAGTCTGATACAAAGGGCCAGCCTTCGCAGGTCAGGCACGCAGATTATTATTATAACTTATAATAAAATAACATGTACTTGTCAATACTGTACAATTCTATTAGTCAAGTCACACAGATAATACATTACTATGTACAATGTCATGAAATTGGCCGGATCACCGCAATATAAATATGTAATTGCTTGGTGAAACACTCAGTTTTCAAGGCAAGCCAAGAACATTCTTAATGCTAGATTCTAAAATATGTGTAGATGTATGAACGATTATCACCCTGTGAGTGCCTGTGAGTACCTGTGAGTACCTGTGAGTACCTGTGAGTACCTGTGAGTACCTGTGAGTAATGATGTAAAGCAAGATATGAAGATGGTAATCCGTAATAATCAGCTATATTGTTCTTATGGAAATACACTATACATTATACACTATACCCCTTGTAAATTTGTTTAGAAAATGAGCTCTGACGAAAAGGTTGGTGTGGATGGTGAATCCACTGAGAGGACGTCATCAGCTCAGTTATCTAACCACAGTGCTAGTTGGGAGTCTGGCACCTCAGAAGAAAGTGATCAAGATTCAGAATTATCTGTATCTGAAGATAAATTAATTGGCAGTCCTGGATTATCTCCCATATCAAACAGTCCTGCTCATGCTGAAGACGATCACATTGTACATGTACCTCTAAATGAAAATGAATTATTTGAAAATGCAAACAATTCTGTGAGTAAATAAAGATTGCATTTTAGTGAATGTCGTTGCAAAGTGACTAAAATCCAAGCCTCTACCAAATGAGATCTAATAGGACTACATTGTGCAATGATTCTACTTTTATCTCATAATCTTTCTAGAACAATCGGCAGAACTCTTCCAAAGAAGAGAAACCTCTCAAAGGCCCAGTAAAGAAACCAATTAGAGGGTTAGTGACCAGTGATGCTGAAAGTGAGGCTATCTCATTTGTTGACAACTTGGAGTTAACTCACTTAAAGGAAATTATGGAAAAGCTAAGAGGTGAACTGGAGTCTGAAAGAGGTAATGTTTGTGCTTGTCATGGCTGATGTCCAACTACATAAACTGTACTGTCATTAATAAATCGACTTTACTTAATGGTATGATGGAGTGGGCTAATATATATCTTTCAGGCACAGTTACTCACCTGAGGAAAAAACTTACACAAATAAACAAAGATAAACTTGGACAGACATCTCAATTTAATGATGAGGTAAGAGAATGGTCAATTCTTAGACTTGCAGTCATGTGGTTAGTAAGTTTTATAGACACTAATTCTACGATGTATTTTGTTCCCTCATGGGGTACATCTAGCAAGAGTATTATATAGTGCCCAATGGGGTACATCTAGCAATAGTATTATATAGTGCCCAATGGGGTACATCTAGCAATAGTATTATATAGTGCCCAAGTTTTGTCATATCAACCAAGCGAATATAAGGGGTCCTACTATCATGTGACCTGGTGGTTGGAGCTCTGGACTTCCACGTAGGAGATCCAGATTCAATTCCTGTAAAAATCATTGCTGGTGTTAGGCAGGGCATACAACCTTATAGTGCTCAATCAATGCTAATAAATTAATATAATATTTATATGTTTAACATCAACATCTTCTTGATTATGAATGTAATTATGTTGTTGCACTCTCTTTATTTTCACTTTATTCTTCTAGATGTCATTGTTGAAATGTGAGAATGTTGCCCTTCAAGCTAGAGTAGAAGAACAGGCCGTGCACACAGAGCAACTAGAGTATGAGTTAACAAAGGCACGTAAGAAGAACAAACAAGACATGGTGTACTCTGAGCAGAGAGAAGCGCAGGATGTGAAACAAATTGAGGATTTGAAGGGTATGTGGATACATCTGTTTTAGTCTCTCGTGGCAATAAGTATTTGACACCATGATACAGGAAAAATGTTATACTCGTCGGGCTTGTCAATGAGGTAGTTCTTCTGTACCAGGCCGGTTGTCAGACGTGCAGAGTAGACTAGAGCAGTTGGAGAAAGATCACACAAACATTAAGCAAAAGAATGCTGAAGAGTTACACAATCTGAAAGTTGAACTGGAGTCTAGCGAGAGTCAGACTGCTAAGGCTAACAAGGATATTGAAATCACTCGAACTGAAAATGCTAAGCTAACAAATTTTATAAAGGAACAAGAACAGTAAGTCAAGTCCTAATCATTCCATCATATTGTGATGGTACGCCCAGTCGTATCTTACATCTGACACTCATTATTGTGTGCATACATGTATATATCTGCTTGTACTTTACTCTTATATTGTTATATATGATTGTATGATTATTTCTAAGTCTTTTAATGCCTTTTACACCCATGTACAGAGGCCCGACCTCTCAGAATCCATTGATATTCATTTTGTACATGAATTGGACCATTATAAGCAACTTTTGTAGAACCCGACCTATTTTGGGTCGGCCGTCGGGCTTCCGGCGGCCATCTTGTTGCGCAACTTCCGGACGACCACACGTCGTCTTTTCCCGACGTCACGTCGGCCGGAAGTCCTTATACTATATAAAGGGCACTGTTTTACTGTTCATTGTCTCAGTCTACACTAGGCTTTCAATAAAGACACATCTATACTTGATACAGGGACTTTCTCTTCCTTTTACTAGGTCATTCGCTTTGCGAACCGCCTACTAGGTTGAACTACTCTCTTTCACTGTATAGTCTGAAGGTCGGACTTGAGATCAGATGGGTCGTCTTTGGTAGTATTTGGGCTACTGAGACCGCTCGATCTTTCATGTAATGCGAAGTCCTATTACCACTCATAGGCACTTCATTTCTGGGTCGATAGTCGTCCAAGGACGACCGCACCAAATCACAGAAACCATTACATTGGTGGCAGCGGTGGGATTCTAAGGTCGTACTCTTACGATACGAAGAGAAGGAAGGTGACCTCGGCCTCGGGTGACCGACCGACCTCATTCTTCAATACTTCTACGGCGATTTAGGACTCGGACCCGGGAACCTTGGATACAAGAAGGTGACAAACGCTAAAGTGCACCCATAATTCTCGTGGTTCCGCTGGATGTAGCCCGACCTACGCCGGATCTTCAATCAAAGACCGACCTCGGATCCAGAACAGATTGACGGTACTCAGTACGACCATTAGGCCGACACGGCCTAACAAACCAAAGCAGTTTTACTCACTACCCGACACCCTACCGACATGGACCAAATAAGGAACCTGCTCCAGCAGGTGATGTACCAAGCCGAGCAGGACCTCAAAACACTCAGCTACAACGGACAAGAGGACGTCGAACTCTTCATAGAAGACTTCGCCGCTATGGCAGAGCGTTGCAACTGGAATGACAGAGCACGCCTCATACGGCTTAGAGCCGCCCTACACGGGCCCGCACAAGAATGCGGCCGACCCCGATCAGTCGAAGAGATATTTTCCCGACTGAGGGAGCAATATGGACTATCTGCCAAAGAAGCCCGATGGAAGCTGTCCATACTGGAACAGCCAGCCCACACGTCACTCAGAGACTATGCAGCTCTCATCCGTAGACTGATGGCAACAGCCTTTGAAGGAGCACCCCCTGCATTTTTGGACGAATGGGCTGTAGAGAAGTTCTGCCTCACAGTCCACGACCACGGCCTACGCTGGTACTATACATGGTTACAGCCCGATGATATGGAGGAAGCACTGGAAGCCGGAATGGCCTTCCGGAGTAACAAGGATGACAAGGCCAGCCCTCCAAAACCGCAAGAAGAGCTTCCCGCCGACCTCCTACGGAAAGCCCTACATACCCTCCTACAGAAATGTCAAGGCGCAGATGATGGACCAACGGTCACACCGGAGCCCGTCCCAGTAGACGACCCCATTCCTACTGTAGCCGACACAGACAACAACCCAGGAGAAGGTGGACTCAACCACAATGGTCGTCCACAGAGGCCGACGGACACACCAGGACCCGTCCCAGTAGACGAACCCATTCCTACTGGAGCCCAGCAAGGAGAAGGTGGACCACCCCACATTGGTCGTCCACAAAGGCCGACGGATACATCAGAACCCGTCCCAGTAGATGAACCCATTCCTACTGCGGCCAAACCCAAGAAGAGTGGACCAAACCACATTGGTCGTCCACAAAGGCCGACGGATACATCAGAACCCGTCCCAGTAGATGAACCCATTCCTACTGCGGCCAAACCCAAGAAGAGTGGACCAAACCACAATGGTCGTCCACTGAGGCCGACGGACACATCAGAACCCGTCCTAGTGGAAGAACCTATACCCACTAAGCCTAAAGTCAAGAGTAGCCACTCCAAACAGAAAACCCCACGGGTAACTAGCCCATCACACTCCAGGCCGACGGCGTCACCTACACCCGTCACAGTGGATGAACCTAAACCCACTAGGCCAACACCAGGCAAGAAACGACTCCACTCAAAGCCGGACACATCCGAAGTGACCACAGATCACCCCCCAAGGCTGAAAGGACGACTCATATGTCCCGCCCCGTCGGAACAAACCTCACAAGGTAACCCCGACCTATCCTCAACTCAGAAGGATCAACAGGATCTGGCCACGTCCAGACCCGACACTAATCAGCAATTGATTCCCGCCAAAATTCAGTATGCCCCGACGGACGACTTATCGTGTGTAGAACTGCCAGACACCACAGTCCAAGTCCGCGGCCTGAGGATCGACACGGAGCAAACCGTGCTGGACCAAACCAGAGAGCTACCTCTGAACCTCTCGAAGAATGTTCAAGTTTCAACAGCCCGACCTGATCCAGAGGACGCGAAATGTCGCGTAGCCGAACCTCAAGACATAATCCCAACGACGGAGATACAGTCTATACTGCCAGCAGTTCAAGTACACAAAGCAAAACGCTCTTGTACGGAATCTAGCATTGCCGAACAGTTTCAGCCGAAAATACAGATTGCCGAACTCTCGAAGTCCCCTAAAGCGGATAAGAAGCAATCGAAGGCAACTATTGCCGTGTTCCCGCGCTTATTTGACGAGTCGAACAAAGAAAATGTGCCTGAGGCATTGCCTACAATTGAGCCAATTGCTCATCCCTCGGCTAGTATAAATACGACAGCTCACAGACGAGTAGTCCTTTCTCGTTCAGCACTTCACCGAAGCACATGTATCCCTACATGTGGCAACTTCTGCACTCCTCGTGTCACTGGTGAAGTTAACAGCACTCGTATCCTTTCTCATTCTCGTGCAGACGAGACGGCTACTCCTTCTAGTATGGATCACTCCAACCAGCCTGTCTTCACAGCTGAAGGTAAGCAAATCTCAGTGTTACCAGTAGGGAACAAATCAGAATTAGAGGAACAATCCACACCTGTGGGACTGTCAGGCATGAATTCTCTCTCCCTCCCCACTCGGCATAGACCAGTCGGGACAGAGGAGAATTCCCCTGAACATTCTCACAGGAAAGAGCATGAGTTAGAAGGCGGAGGATACACATCAGATGAATTATGTGTTGTAGATGCGTCTCCTCTACGGAAGACGCTCACGCCAGACGGCACGCCTCCACCCACTCCATCTCCTGTTACCTCTACCCTGAAGTTAGCTACCATTAAGCTGCACAAACTCACTGACAAGCTGCCCATAGAGTCGTCCCAGCATTCCGGAGCCACTAAGCCATGGATTAGTACCTTCACTCAACAAGCCCGAGACGACTTGGCTAGAAGGAGTCAACCTAACCTCAAATGTGCAAAGTGTGGCTTCTCCGGCACCCTCAAGAGACTGAACATTCACATTTGGCAGCACTTTGCCCGCTTCTACTGTCGCTGCGGACGCAGCTCAGTTAGCCGTGATGCTCTAGGCCATCACTTCAGTCGGAGATCCAGTATCTGTGGGAAACGTCTCTTCCTCACGGACGGGCCCAGCTATGGGGCCCTCATGGAATGGTGGGGCGTAAAGGATCCCCCACCATTTCTACCATGTCGTCCTACTATGGACGGACAGTCGGGGACAAATAAACCAGTCTATTTGCCTAGCTCCTCCTCCACAAGGAAGCGACCTCCCAAGAGACGGCACAGCCCATCTCCAGAACAGACCCCCGACTCCGCACCTTCTGATGCTACCTCCTCCTCTTCCTCGTCGCCTACCACTCCTGCTGGACCTTCTCCCTGGCGACCTCCTGCTAGTACCTCCGCAGTAAGTGTCGGCCCCCCTGGCCGACGCGGACGTCTACCCTCTTGGAAGACAAGGCCTGCTCCAAGGAAGAGTATGCCTGCTCCTCAGTCAGGCCCTCTCTACGAAGGCTCTCCACCCAAGGTCTCATGTGCAGCTTCTTGTACAGCTTCTCCGACTCTACTGATCGAGCCACTGCAGTCCAGGCCCACACTAGAGGTCTCACCGCACCGCTCTCCTTATACACCTGCCAGGGACCTACTCCGAGCCACTTCAGACTCTCCTGCCGTCCAGTCCCCACCTCCTGCATCTCCTGTACTAACTCAGCCGAATGCCACACGTCCTGCATCTCCGGATCCGTCGTTCATGCAACAACTTGCTGAACTCAAGCCACGGATTCACTACCTTGCCAGCCGTCAACAGGTGGGAGACACTCTACGCCAACATCTGGAACCTCTCTATGCTCGAGAAATAGCTCTTCGTGAACTAGCCAACCAGCATCTAAACCACCCCCGACAACTCCAGCTTGTACAAGCAGACTTGGATATAGTATCCAGAGAATCTACACTGTACCGTACCCTTCTTAACTTGACACTAGAGACACCCATGACCTAGTGTGAGGGGGCTATGTGATGGTACGCCCAGTCGTATCTTACATCTGACACTCATTATTGTGTGCATACATGTATATATCTGCTTGTACTTTACTCTTATATTGTTATATATGATTGTATGATTATTTCTAAGTCTTTTAATGCCTTTTACACCCATGTACAGAGGCCCGACCTCTCAGAATCCATTGATATTCATTTTGTACATGAATTGGACCATTATAAGCAACTTTTGTAGAACCCGACCTATTTTGGGTCGGCCGTCGGGCTTCCGGCGGCCATCTTGTTGCGCAACTTCCGGACGACCACACGTCGTCTTTTCCCGACGTCACGTCGGCCGGAAGTCCTTATACTATATAAAGGGCACTGTTTTACTGTTCATTGTCTCAGTCTACACTTGGCTTTCAATAAAGACACATCTATACTTGATACAGGGACTTTCTCTTCCTTTTACTAGGTCATTCGCTTTGCGAACCGCCTACTAGGTTGAACTACTCTCTTTCACTGTATAGTCTGAAGGTCGGACTTGAGATCAGATGGGTCGTCTTTGGTAGTATTTGGGCTACTGAGACCGCTCGATCTTTCATGTAATGCGAAGTCCTATTACCACTCATAGGCACTTCATTTCTGGGTCGATAGTCGTCCAAGGACGACCGCACCAAATCACAGAAACCATTACAATATTATCCTCTCACCCTTTAGTTAATGTACGTGTGTTAAGTTTGTTATTCAATGCTTCACAGTTTGAATGTGTGTTGGTCAATCTTAATGGTCTTCCTATGGAACTATATATGTATGGCTACTCGGTTTCCATACCATTCAGTCTTTATGCAATTGATATACATGTATAATTGTTTTTTAAATTTTCTTAGCCAACTTTTAGTATCAGTTTGTAGGTTTTACTTGGTTTAATTTCCTTATCTATTTTGATTGATTAATTTGGTATCAAAAAATTTTGTGTTGCTGTGGTTGTTGTAGTTGTTATATAAATAATAGTGTTATATCTGCAGGATATTAAATGAAATGTTGGAGAAGATTCAATCTACAGAAAGTGAACTAAACACAGTTAGGGCTGAGAAAGTGAAATCTGCAGATGAATTATCTACACAGAAAGCACTGACAGAGGAGCAAGGTGCTCTTCTGCAGGTACTTGTACAATATACTCTGTAAAACCATTATAACAATTTTAATATTAAAATAATTGAAGATAACATCTGGCTTGGATTCTCAGTTAGAACAACACCCTTTCTATACCCATGCCTCAGTTAGCAACACTAAGCCCTAGTATGAATATCATTATGCCTACAGGAAATGCAGGAGAAATGTCAACTGCTGACAGAAGAGTTGGCTGCTGTCAAGGCACTGTCTGAAGAAAGACAGCTAAGTGCTGATGCATTAGAGGTGAGAGTTGCACATCTGAACATTAGAAGCTGTATGTGTTTTGAATTGTATCGAAACAGTAAACAGTAAGAGACTGCGTAATTAAATTAGTAAGAGTATTTTATTGAACAACAGTATACAAGCAATTGAAGTAAGAATGCAAAATTGTGCTTCTTATATGAAAATCGGTTCTGGACCGAGGTCAGAAGGCTTATAAGTACAAAAGGTTGTGTCTGCCCCGACTTCTTCACAAGCATCTATATTGTAGAGTAAGTCCATTCAATTGGAATGTACATTGAACAATGAGAAGTCTACCAGCAGTGAGTTGAGGTCTACCTTGGAACATTCTAGAGCACAGTTGACAGAGCTGGAGGAGAGACAGGCTGTACAATGCAGAGAGTTGAGTGAGGCTGGGCACACACTTAACAGGTAGGAGTTTACTATTGTTACTCTACACTCTCAACTTACCTACAGTGTGTCCTTAGGCCAGAATTAGCTGGGTAGAGCATACAATACTACATGTGCTGTGTTTGTACTTCAGATGGTAGCCCATGCAGTGAACACTATAATTAATTGTTTATCCAGGAATGAACAGGAGTTGTCTTCTCTCAAGAAGCAGCTACAGATGGAGAAGGAGGATAAGAGGGACATAGTGAATAAGTTAAAGAAGCAGTTGGACTTGCATCAGGAACACGTGAAGAAGCTGAGAGCTGAACTCTCTCTTACAGACAAACATCAGGTGTGTGCTAATTCTATTTTACCCATATTTGTACTATTGTTATACATGTACAGTATAATTATATAGTACATTTATTTATACGCGTACAATTGTATGTATACATGTATATATAGTACATTAATTTATGGGTACATTGTATCATATAAATGTACATGTAGGCCCATATGCGTATATGAATCTATATTAATTTATCAATGTTGCTAGAAATATATGGAGGAAATATCGCAGAAGATAGTTAATGATCTACAGCCAGTGTTCAACGGTTTCCCTACAGAAGCAGGGGAGGCAACTACTGCAGTGTCAGCAGACTTGACTACCAACTCATCTGAGGATCATACTAGAGCTGTGTTTGATACTCTACACAATACTGTGTCCAGATATAAGAATAGACTTACATCACTAGCCGACGAGGTAAAATCTATACCAACTCTACTACATGTACATGTAATACTATACTACAGGTATACCAACTCTACTACATGTACATGTACAATACTAATACTACGGGTATATCAACTCTACTACATGTACATGTACAATACTATACTACAGGTATATCAACTCTACTACATGTACATGTACAATACTATACTACAGGTATACCAACTCTACTACATGTACATGTACAATACTAATACTACAGGTATACCAACTCTACTACATGTACATGTACAATACTAATACTACAGGTATACCAACACTACTACATGTACATGTAATACTATACTACAGATATACCAACTCTACTACATGTACATGTACAATACTAATACTACAGGTATACCAACTCTACTACATGTACATGTAATACTATACTACAGATATACCAACTCTACTACATGTACATGTACAATACTAATACTACAGGTATACCAACTCTACTACATGTACATGTAATACTAATACTACAGGTATACCAACTCTACTACATGTACATGTACAATACTAATACTACAGGTATACCAACACTACTACATGTACATGTAATACTAATACTACAGGTATACCAACACTACTACATGTACATGTAATACTATACTACAGGTATATCAACTCTACTACATGTACATGTACAATACTATACTACAGGTATATCAACACTACTACATGTACATGTAATACTATACTACAGGTATATCAACACTACTACATGTACATGTAATACTATACTACAGGTATATCAACACTACTACATGTACATGTAATACTATACTACAGGTATACCAACACTACTACATGTACATGTACAATACTATACTACAGGTATACCAACACTACTACATGTACATGTAATACTATACTACAGGTATATCAACACTACTACATGTACATGTAATACTATACTACAGGTATACCAACACTACTACATGTACATGTAATACTATACTACAGGTATACCAACACTACTACATGTACATGTAATACTATACTACAGGTATATCAACACTACTACATGTACATGTACAATACTATACTACAGGTATACCAACACTACTACATGTACATGTAATACTATACTACAGGTATACCAACACTACTACATGTACATGTAATACTATACTACAGGTATACCAACACTACTACATGTACATGTAATACTATACTACAGGTATATCAACACTACTACATGTACATGTACAATACTATACTACAGGTATACCAACACTACTACATGTACATGTACAATACTATACTACAGGTATATCAACACTACTACATGTACATGTAATACTATACTACAGGTATACCAACACTACTACATGTACATGTAATACTAATACTACAGGTATATCAACTCTACTACATGTACATGTAATACTATACTACAGGTATACCAACTCTACTACATGTACATGTACAATACTATACTACAGGTATATCAACTCTACTACATGTACATGTACAATACTAATACTACAGGTATACCAACACTACTACATGTACATGTAATACTATACTACAGGTATACCAACACTACTACATGTACATGTAATACTAATACTACAGGTATATCAACTCTACTACATGTACATGTAATACTATACTACAGGTATACCAACTCTACTACATGTACATGTACAATACTAATACTACAGGTATACCAACACTACTACATGTACATGTAATACTATACTACAGGTATACCAACACTACTACATGTACATGTAATACTAATACTACAGGTATACCAACTCTACTACATGTACATGTAATACTATACTACAGGTATATCAACACTACTACATGTACATGTAGTACTATACTACAGGTATACCAACTCTACTACATGTACATGTAATACTAATACTACAGGTATACCAACACTACTACATGTACATGTAATACTATACTACAGGTATACCAACACTACTACATGTACATGTAATACTATACTACAGGTATATCAACTCTACTACATGTACATGTAATACTATACTACAGGTATATCAACTCTACTACATGTACATGTACAATACTATACTACAGGTATACCAACTCTACTACATGTACATGTACAATACTAATACTACAGGTATACCAACTCTACTACATGTACATGTACAATACTAATACTACAGGTATACCAACACTACTACATGTACATGTAATACTATACTACAGGTATATCAACTCTACTACATGTACATGTAATACTATACTACAGGTATACCAACACTACTACATGTACATGTAATACTAATACTACAGGTATATCAACTCTACTACATGTACATGTAATACTAATACTACAGGTATACCAACTCTACTACATGTACATGTAATACTATACTACAGGTATATCAACTCTACTACATGTACATGTAATACTATACTACAGGTATACCAACACTACTACATGTACATGTAATACTATACTACAGGTATATCAACACTACTACATGTACATGTACAATACTATACTACAGGTATACCAACACTACTACATGTACATGTAATACTATACTACAGGTATACCAACTCTACTACATGTACATGTACAATACTATACTACAGGTATATCAACACTACTACATGTACATGTAATACTATACTACAGGTATAACAACACTACTACATCTACATGTACAATACTATACTACAGGTATATCAACTCTACTACATGTACATGTAATACTATACTACAGGTATATCAACTCTACTACATGTACATGTACAATACTAATACTACAGGTATATCAACTCTACTACATGTACATGTAATACTATACTACAGGTATACCAACACTACTACATGTACATGTACAATACTAATACTACAGGTATATCAACTCTACTACATGTACATGTAATACTAATACTACAGGTATACCAACACTACTACATGTACATGTAATACTATACTACAGGTATACCAACACTACTACATGTACATGTAATACTAATACTACAGGTATACCAACTCTACTACATGTACATGTAATACTATACTACTGGTATACCAACACTACTACATGTACAATACTATACTACAGGTATATCAACTCTACTACATGTACATGTACAATACTAATACTACAGGTATATCAACACTACTACATGTACATGTAATACTATACTACAGGTATATCAACACTACTACATGTACATGTAATACTATACTACAGGTATATCAACACTACTACATGTACAATACTATACTACAGGTATACCAACACTACTACATGTACATGTAATACTAATACTACAGGTATACCAACTCTACTACATGTACATGTAATACTATACTACAGGTATATCAACACTACTACATGTACAATACTATACTACAGGTATATCAACTCTACTACATGTACATGTAATACTATACTACAGGTATATCAACACTACTACATGTACATGTACAATACTATACTACAGGTATACCAACACTACTACATGTACATGTAATACTAATACTACAGGTATACCAACTCTACTACATGTACATGTAATACTATACTACAGGTATATCAACACTACTACATGTACAATACTATACTACAGGTATATCAACTCTACTACATGTACATGTAATACTATACTACAGGTATATCAACTCTACTACATGTACATGTAATACTATACTACAGGTATATCAACTCTACTACATGTACATGTAATACTATACTACAGGTATACCAACTCTACTACATGTACATGTAATACTATACTACAGGTATATCAACTCTACTACATGTACATGTAATACTATACTACAGGTATACCAACACTACTACATGTACATGTAATACTATACTACAGGTATATCAACTCTACTACATGTACATGTAATACTATACTACAGGTATACCAACTCTACTACATGTACATGTAATACTATACTACAGGTATACCAACTCTACTACATGTACAATATGTAATACTAATACTACAGGTATATCAACACTACTACATGTACATGTACAATACTAATACTACAGGTATACCAACTCTACTACATGTACATGTACAATACTAATACTACAGGTATATCAACACTACTACATGTACATGTACAATACTAATACTACAGGTATACCAACTCTACTACATGTACATGTACAATACTATACTACAGGTATACCAACACTACTACATGTACATGTACAATACTAATACTACAGGTATATCAACTCTACTACATGTACATGTAATACTAATACTACAGGTATATCAACACTACTACATGTACATGTAATACTATACTACAGGTATATCAACACTACTACATGTACATGTAATACTATACTACAGGTATATCAACTCTACTACATGTACATGTAATACTATACTACAGGTATATCAACACTACTACATGTACATGTAATACTATACTACAGGTATATCAACACTACTACATGTACATGTAATACTATACTACAGGTATATCAACACTACTACATGTACATGTAATACTATACTACAGGTATATCAACTCTACTACATGTACATGTAATACTATACTACAGGTATATCAACACTACTACATGTACATGTACAATACTAATACTACAGGTATATCAACTCTACTACATGTACATGTACAATACTATACTACAGGTAAACCAACTCTACTACATGTACATGTAATACTATACTACAGGTATATCAACACTACTACATGTACATGTAATACTATACTACAGGTATATCAACACTACTACATGTACATGTAATACTATACTACAGGTATATCAACTCTACTACATGTACATGTACAATACTAATACTACAGGTATATCAACTCTACTACATGTACATGTACAATACTATACTACAGGTATACCAACACTACTACATGTACATGTAATACTATACTACAGGTATATCAACACTACTACATGTACATGTAATACTATACTACAGGTATACCAACACTACTACATGTACATGTACAATACTAATACTACAGGTATATCAACTCTACTACATGTACATGTAATACTATACTACAGGTATACCAACACTACTACATGTACATGTAATACTAATACTACAGGTATACCAACACTACTACATGTACATGTAATACTATACTACAGGTATATCAACTCTACTACATGTACATGTACAATACTAATACTACAGGTATACCAACACTACTACATGTACATGTAATACTATACTACAGGTATATCAACACTACTACATGTACATGTAATACTATACTACAGGTATACCAACACTACTACATGTACATGTACAATACTAATACTACAGGTATATCAACTCTACTACATGTACATGTAATACTATACTACAGGTATACCAACACTACTACATGTACATGTAATACTAATACTACAGGTATACCAACACTACTACATGTACATGTAATACTATACTACAGGTATATCAACTCTACTACATGTACATGTAATACTAATACTACAGGTATACCAACACTACTACATGTACATGTAATACTATACTACAGGTATATCAACTCTACTACATGTACATGTACAATACTAATACTACAGGTATATCAACACTACTACATGTACATGTAATACTATACTACAGGTATATCAACACTACTACATGTACATGTAATACTATACTACAGGTATACCAACACTACTACATGTACATGTACAATACTAATACTACAGGTATACCAACACTACTACATGTACATGTAATACTATACTACAGGTATACCAACACTACTACATGTACATGTACAATACTAATACTACAGGTATATCAACACTACTACATGTACATGTAATACTATACTACAGGTATACCAACACTACTACATGTACATGTAATACTATACTACAGGTATACCAACACTACTACATGTACATGTAATACTATACTACAGGTATATCAACTCTACTACATGTACATGTAATACTATACTACAGGTATACCAACACTACTACATGTACATGTACAATACTAATACTACAGGTATATCAACACTACTACATGTACATGTAATACTATACTACAGGTATACCAACACTACTACATGTACATGTAATACTATACTACAGGTATACCAACACTACTACATGTACATGTACAATACTAATACTACAGGTATACCAACTCTACTACATGTACATGTAATACTATACTACAGGTATACCAACACTACTACATGTACATGTAATACTATACTACAGGTATATCAACACTACTACATGTACATGTAATACTATACTACAGGTATACCAACACTACTACATGTACATGTAATACTAATACTACAGGTATACCAACACTACTACATGTACAATACTATACTACAGGTATACCAACACTACTACATGTACATGTACAATACTAATACTACAGGTATACCAACTCTACTACATGTACATGTAATACTATACTACAGGTATACCAACACTACTACATGTACATGTAATACTATACTACAGGTATATCAACACTACTACATGTACATGTAATACTATACTACAGGTATACCAACACTACTACATGTACATGTAATACTATACTACAGGTATACCAACACTACTACATGTACATGTAATACTATACTACAGGTATATCAACACTACTACATGTACATGTAATACTATACTACAGGTATATCAACACTACTACATGTACATGTAATACTATACTACAGGTATACCAACACTACTACATGTACATGTACAATACTATACTACAGGTATACCAACACTACTACATGTACATGTAATACTATACTACAGGTATATCAACACTACTACATCTACATGTACAATACTAATACTACAGGTATATCAACACTACTACATGTACATGTAATACTATACTACAGGTATATCAACACTACTACATGTACATGTACAATACTATACTACAGGTATACCAACACTACTACATGTACATGTAATACTATACTACAGGTATACCAACACTACTACATGTACAATACTAATACTACAGGTATATCAACTCTACTACATGTACATGTACAATACTAATACTACAGGTATATCAACACTACTACATGTACATGTAATACTATACTACAGGTATACCAACACTACTACATGTACATGTAATACTAATACTACAGGTATACCAACACTACTACATGTACATGTACAATACTAATACTACAGGTATATCAACACTACTACATGTACATGTAATACTAATACTACAGGTATACCAACACTACTACATGTACATGTAATACTATACTACAGGTATATCAACTCTACTACATGTACATGTACAATACTAATACTACAGGTATACCAACACTACTACATGTACATGTAATACTATACTACAGGTATACCAACACTACTACATGTACATGTAATACTATACTACAGGTATATCAACTCTACTACATGTACATGTACAATACTAATACTACAGGTATATCAACACTACTACATGTACATGTAATACTATACTACAGGTATACCAACACTACTACATGTACATGTAATACTATACTACAGGTATACCAACACTACTACATGTACATGTACAATACTAATACTACAGGTATATCAACACTACTACATGTACATGTAATACTATACTACAGGTATACCAACACTACTACATGTACATGTAATACTAATACTACAGGTATACCAACACTACTACATGTACATGTACAATACTAATACTACAGGTATACCAACTCTACTACATGTACATGTACAATACTAATACTACAGGTATATCAACACTACTACATGTACATGTAATACTATACTACAGGTATACCAACACTACTACATGTACATGTAATACTATACTACAGGTATACCAACACTACTACATGTACATGTACAATACTAATACTACAGGTATATCAACTCTACTACATGTACATGTAATACTATACTACAGGTATACCAACACTACTACATGTACATGTAATACTATACTACAGGTATATCAACACTACTACATGTACATGTAATACTATACTACAGGTATACCAACACTACTACATGTACATGTACAATACTAATACTACAGGTATATCAACTCTACTACATGTACATGTAATACTATACTACAGGTATATCAACACTACTACATGTACATGTACAATACTATACTACAGGTATACCAACACTACTACATGTACATGTACAATACTAATACTACAGGTATATCAACACTACTACATGTACATGTAATACTATACTACAGGTATACCAACTCTACTACATGTACATGTACAATACTATACTACAGGTATACCAACACTACTACATGTACATGTAATACTATACTACAGGTATACCAACTCTACTACATGTACATGTACAATACTATACTACAGGTATACCAACACTACTACATGTACATGTAATACTATACTACAGGTATACCAACTCTACTACATGTACATGTACAATACTATACTACAGGTATACCAACACTACTACATGTACATGTAATACTATACTACAGGTATATCAACACTACTACATGTACATGTACAATACTATACTACAGGTATACCAACACTACTACATGTACATGTAATACTATACTACAGGTATATCAACACTACTACATGTACATGTACAATACTAATACTACAGGTATATCAACTCTACTACATGTACATGTAATACTATACTACAGGTATACCAACACTACTACATGTACATGTAATACTATACTACAGGTATACCAACACTACTACATGTACATGTAATACTATACTACAGGTATATCAACACTACTACATGTACATGTACAATACTATACTACAGGTATACCAACACTACTACATGTACATGTAATACTATACTACAGGTATATCAACACTACTACATGTACATGTACAATACTATACTACAGGTATACCAACACTACTACATGTACATGTAGTACTATACTACAGGTATATCAACACTACTACATGTACATGTACAATACTATACTACAGGTATACCAACACTACTACATGTACATGTAATACTATACTACAGGTATATCAACACTACTACATGTACATGTAATACTAATACTACAGGTATACCAACACTACTACATGTACATGTACAATACTATACTACAGGTATACCAACACTACTACATGTACATGTAATACTATACTACAGGTATACCAACTCTACTACATGTACATGTACAATACTATACTACAGGTATACCAACACTACTACATGTACATGTAATACTATACTACAGGTATACCAACACTACTACATGTACATGTAATACTATACTACAGGTATATCAACTCTACTACATGTACATGTACAATACTATACTACAGGTATATCAACACTACTACATGTACATGTAATACTATACTACAGGTATATCAACTCTACTACATGTACATGTACAATACTAATACTACAGGTATATCAACACTACTACATGTACATGTAATACTATACTACAGGTATATCAACTCTACTACATGTACATGTACAATACTAATACTACAGGTATACCAACACTACTACATGTACATGTAATACTATACTACAGGTATATCAACACTACTACATGTACATGTAATACTATACTACAGGTATACCAACACTACTACATGTACATGTAATACTAATACTACAGGTATACCAACACTACTACATGTACATGTACAATACTAATACTACAGGTATATCAACACTACTACATGTACATGTAATACTATACTACAGGTATATCAACTCTACTACATGTACATGTACAATACTAATACTACAGGTATACCAACACTACTACATGTACATGTAATACTATACTACAGGTATATCAACACTACTACATGTACATGTAATACTATACTACAGGTATATCAACACTACTACATGTACATGTAATACTATACTACAGGTATACCAACACTACTACATGTACATGTAATACTATACTACAGGTATATCAACTCTACTACATGTACATGTACAATACTAATACTACAGGTATACCAACACTACTACATGTACATGTAATACTATACTACAGGTACATCAACACTACTACATGTACATGTAATACTAATACTACAGGTATACCAACACTACTACATGTACATGTACAATACTAATACTACAGGTATATCAACACTACTACATGTACATGTACAATACTATACTACAGGTATATCAACACTACTACATGTACATGTAATACTATACTACAGGTATATCAACACTACTACATGTACATGTACAATACTATACTACAGGTATACCAACACTACTACATGTACATGTACAATACTAATACTACAGGTATACCAACTCTACTACATGTACATGTAATACTAATACTACAGGTATATCAACACTACTACATGTACATGTACAATACTAATACTACAGGTATACCAACACTACTACATGTACATGTAATACTATACTACAGGTATACCAACACTACTACATGTACATGTACAATACTAATACTACAGGTATATCAACTCTACTACATGTACATGTACAATACTAATACTACAGGTATACCAACACTACTACATGTACATGTACATGTAATACTATACTACAGGTATATCAACTCTACTACATGTACATGTACAATACTAATACTACAGGTATACCAACACTACTACATGTACATGTAATACTATACTACAGGTATACCAACACTACTACATGTACATGTACAATACTAATACTACAGGTATATCAACTCTACTACATGTACATGTACAATACTAATACTACAGGTATACCAACACTACTACATGTACATGTAATACTATACTACAGGTATATCAACTCTACTACATGTACATGTAATACTAATACTACAGGTATACCAACTCTACTACATGTACATGTAATACTAATACTACAGGTATATCAACACTACTACATGTACATGTAATACTATACTACAGGTATACCAACTCTACTACATGTACATGTACAATACTATACTACAGGTATATCAACTCTACTACATGTACATGTAATACTATACTACAGGTATATCAACACCACTACATGTACATGTAATACTAATACTACAGGTATACCAACTCTACTACATGTACATGTACAATACTATACTACAGGTATACCAACACTACTACATGTACATGTAATACTATACTACAGGTATACCAACTCTACTACATGTACATGTACAATACTATACTACAGGTATACCAACACTACTACATGTACATGTAATACTATACTACAGGTATACCAACTCTACTACATGTACATGTACAATACTATACTACAGGTATACCAACACTACTACATGTACATGTAATACTAATACTACAGGTATATCAACACTACTACATGTACATGTAATACTATACTACAGGTATACCAACACTACTACATGTACATGTACAATACTAATACTACAGGTATATCAACACTACTACATGTACATGTAATACTATACTACAGGTATACCAACACTACTACATGTACATGTACAATACTATACTACAGGTATATCAACACTACTACATCTACATGTAATACTAATACTACAGGTATACCAACTCTACTACATGTACATGTACAATACTATACTACAGGTATACCAACACTACTACATGTACATGTAATACTATACTACAGGTATACCAACTCTACTACATGTACATGTACAATACTATACTACAGGTATACCAACACTACTACATGTACATGTAATACTATACTACAGGTATACCAACTCTACTACATGTACATGTACAATACTATACTACAGGTATACCAACACTACTACATGTACATGTAATACTAATACTACAGGTATACCAACTCTACTACATGTACATGTACAATACTATACTACAGGTATATCAACACTACTACATGTACATGTACAATACTATACTACAGGTATATCAACACTACTACATGTACATGTACAATACTAATACTACAGGTATACCAACTCTACATGTACATGTAGTACTATACTACAGGTATACCAACTCTACTACATGTACATGTACAATACTATACTACAGGTATATCAACACTACTACATGTACATGTACAATACTATACTACAGGTATATCAACTCTACTACATGTACATGTACAATACTAATACTACAGGTATACCAACACTACTACATGTACATGTAATACTATACTACAGGTATATCAACTCTACTACATGTACATGTACAATACTAATACTACAGGTATATCAACACTACTACATGTACAATACTATACTACAGGTATATCAACTCTACTACATGTACATGTAATACTATACTACAGGTATACCAACACTACTACATGTACATGTAATACTATACTACAGGTATATCAACTCTACTACATGTACATGTAATACTATACTACAGGTATATCAACACTACTACATGTACATGTAATACTATACTACAGGTATACCAACACTACTACATGTACATGTAATACTATACTACAGGTATATCAACACTACTACATGTACATGTAATACTATACTACAGGTATATCAACTCTACTACATGTACATGTACAATACTAATACTACAGGTATATCAACTCTACTACATGTACATGTAATACTATACTACAGGTATACCAACACTACTACATGTACATGTAATACTATACTACAGGTATATCAACACTACTACATGTACATGTAATACTATACTACAGGTATATCAACTCTACTACATGTACATGTACAATACTAATACTACAGGTATATCAACTCTACTACATGTACATGTAATACTATACTACAGGTATACCAACACTACTACATGTACATGTAATACTATACTACAGGTATATCAACACTACTACATGTACATGTAATACTATACTACAGGTATACCAACACTACTACATGTACATGTAATACTATACTACAGGTATACCAACACTACTACATGTACATGTAATACTATACTACAGGTATATCAACTCTACTACATGTACATGTACAATACTAATACTACAGGTATATCAACTCTACTACATGTACATGTAATACTATACTACAGGTATACCAACACTACTACATGTACATGTAATACTATACTACAGGTATATCAACACTACTACATGTACATGTAATACTATACTACAGGTATACCAACACTACTACATGTACATGTACAATACTAATACTACAGGTATATCAACTCTACTACATGTACATGTAATACTATACTACAGGTATACCAACACTACTACATGTACATGTAATACTATACTACAGGTATATCAACACTACTACATGTACATGTAATACTATACTACAGGTATACCAACACTACTACATGTACATGTACAATACTAATACTACAGGTATATCAACTCTACTACATGTACATGTAATACTATACTACAGGTATACCAACACTACTACATGTACATGTAATACTAATACTACAGGTATATCAACTCTACTACATGTACATGTACAATACTAATACTACAGGTATATCAACACTACTACATGTACATGTAATACTATACTACAGGTATATCAACACTACTACATGTACATGTAATACTATACTACAGGTATATCAACTCTACTACATGTACATGTAATACTATACTACAGGTATATCAACACTACTACATGTACATGTAGTACTATACTACAGGTATACCAACTCTACTACATGTACATGTACAATACTAATACTACAGGTATATCAACTCTACTACATGTACATGTACAATACTAATACTACAGGTATATCAACACTACTACATGTACATGTAATACTATACTACAGGTATATCAACACTACTACATGTACATGTAATACTATACTACAGGTATATCAACTCTACTACATGTACATGTAATACTATACTACAGGTATATCAACACTACTACATGTACATGTAGTACTATACTACAGGTATACCAACTCTACTACATGTACATGTACAATACTAATACTACAGGTATATCAACACTACTACATGTACATGTAATACTATACTACAGGTATACCAACACTACTACATGTACATGTAATACTAATACTACAGGTATATCAACACTACTACATGTACATGTACAATACTATACTACAGGTATATCAACACTACTACATGTACATGTAATACTATACTACAGGTATATCAACTCTACTACATGTACATGTACAATACTAATACTACAGGTATATCAACTCTACTACATGTACATGTAATACTATACTACAGGTATATCAACACTACTACATGTACATGTAATACTATACTACAGGTATATCAACACTACTACATGTACATGTACAATACTATACTACAGGTATATCAACACTACTACATGTACATGTACAATACTATACTACAGGTATATCAACACTACTACATGTACAATACTAATACTACAGGTATACCAACACTACTACATGTACATGTACAATACTATACTACAGGTATATCAACACTACTACATGTACATGTAATACTAATACTACAGGTATACCAACACTACTACATGTACATGTAATACTATACTACAGGTATACCAACACTACTACATGTACATGTACAATACTAATACTACAGGTATATCAACACTACTACATGTACATGTAATACTATACTACAGGTATACCAACTCTACTACATGTACATGTACAATACTAATACTACAGGTATACCAACACTACTACATGTACATGTAATACTATACTACAGGTATATCAACTCTACTACATGTACATGTAATACTAATACTACAGGTATATCAACTCTACTACATGTACATGTAATACTATACTACAGGTAAACCAACTCTACTACATGTACATGTACAATACTAATACTACAGGTATATCAACTCTACTACATGTACATGTAATACTATACTACAGGTATATCAACACTACTACATGTACATGTAATACTATACTACAGGTATACCAACACTACTACATGTACATGTACAATACTAATACTACAGGTATATCAACACTACTACATGTACATGTAATACTATACTACAGGTATACCAACACTACTACATGTACATGTAATACTATACTACAGGTATACCAACACTACTACATGTACATGTACAATACTAATACTACAGGTATATCAACTCTACTACATGTACATGTAATACTATACTACAGGTATACCAACACTACTACATGTACATGTAATACTATACTACAGGTATATCAACACTACTACATGTACATGTAATACTATACTACAGGTATACCAACACTACTACATGTACATGTAATACTAATACTACAGGTATATCAACTCTACTACATGTACATGTAATACTAATACTACAGGTATATCAACACTACTACATGTACATGTAATACTATACTACAGGTATATCAACACTACTACATGTACATGTAATACTAATACTACAGGTATACCAACTCTACTACATGTACATGTACAATACTATACTACAGGTATACCAACACTACTACATGTACATGTAATACTATACTACAGGTATACCAACTCTACTACATGTACATGTACAATACTATACTACAGGTATACCAACACTACTACATGTACATGTAATACTATACTACAGGTATACCAACTCTACTACATGTACATGTACAATACTATACTACAGGTATACCAACACTACTACATGTACATGTAATACTAATACTACAGGTATATCAACACTACTACATGTACATGTAATACTATACTACAGGTATACCAACACTACTACATGTACATGTACAATACTAATACTACAGGTATATCAACACTACTACATGTACATGTAATACTATACTACAGGTATACCAACACTACTACATGTACATGTACAATACTATACTACAGGTATATCAACACTACTACATCTACATGTAATACTAATACTACAGGTATACCAACTCTACTACATGTACATGTACAATACTATACTACAGGTATACCAACACTACTACATGTACATGTAATACTATACTACAGGTATACCAACTCTACTACATGTACATGTACAATACTATACTACAGGTATACCAACACTACTACATGTACATGTAATACTATACTACAGGTATACCAACTCTACTACATGTACATGTACAATACTATACTACAGGTATACCAACACTACTACATGTACATGTAATACTAATACTACAGGTATACCAACTCTACTACATGTACATGTACAATACTATACTACAGGTATATCAACACTACTACATGTACATGTACAATACTATACTACAGGTATATCAACACTACTACATGTACATGTACAATACTAATACTACAGGTATACCAACTCTACATGTACATGTAGTACTATACTACAGGTATACCAACACTACTACATGTACATGTAATACTATACTACAGGTATATCAACTCTACTACATGTACATGTACAATACTAATACTACAGGTATATCAACACTACTACATGTACATGTAATACTATACTACAGGTATACCAACACTACTACATGTACATGTAATACTATACTACAGGTATATCAACTCTACTACATGTACATGTAATACTATACTACAGGTATATCAACACTACTACATGTACATGTAATACTATACTACAGGTATACCAACACTACTACATGTACATGTAATACTATACTACAGGTATATCAACACTACTACATGTACATGTAATACTATACTACAGGTATATCAACTCTACTACATGTACATGTACAATACTAATACTACAGGTATATCAACTCTACTACATGTACATGTAATACTATACTACAGGTATACCAACACTACTACATGTACATGTAATACTATACTACAGGTATATCAACACTACTACATGTACATGTAATACTATACTACAGGTATATCAACTCTACTACATGTACATGTACAATACTAATACTACAGGTATATCAACTCTACTACATGTACATGTAATACTATACTACAGGTATACCAACACTACTACATGTACATGTAATACTATACTACAGGTATATCAACACTACTACATGTACATGTAATACTATACTACAGGTATACCAACACTACTACATGTACATGTAATACTATACTACAGGTATACCAACACTACTACATGTACATGTAATACTATACTACAGGTATATCAACTCTACTACATGTACATGTACAATACTAATACTACAGGTATATCAACTCTACTACATGTACATGTAATACTATACTACAGGTATACCAACACTACTACATGTACATGTAATACTATACTACAGGTATATCAACACTACTACATGTACATGTAATACTATACTACAGGTATACCAACACTACTACATGTACATGTACAATACTAATACTACAGGTATATCAACTCTACTACATGTACATGTAATACTATACTACAGGTATACCAACACTACTACATGTACATGTAATACTATACTACAGGTATATCAACACTACTACATGTACATGTAATACTATACTACAGGTATACCAACACTACTACATGTACATGTACAATACTAATACTACAGGTATATCAACTCTACTACATGTACATGTAATACTATACTACAGGTATACCAACACTACTACATGTACATGTAATACTAATACTACAGGTATATCAACTCTACTACATGTACATGTACAATACTAATACTACAGGTATATCAACACTACTACATGTACATGTAATACTATACTACAGGTATATCAACACTACTACATGTACATGTAATACTATACTACAGGTATATCAACTCTACTACATGTACATGTAATACTATACTACAGGTATATCAACACTACTACATGTACATGTACAATACTATACTACAGGTATATCAACACTACTACATGTACATGTAATACTATACTACAGGTATATCAACTCTACTACATGTACATGTACAATACTAATACTACAGGTATACCAACACTACTACATGTACATGTAGTACTATACTACAGGTATACCAACTCTACTACATGTACATGTACAATACTAATACTACAGGTATATCAACTCTACTACATGTACATGTACAATACTAATACTACAGGTATATCAACACTACTACATGTACATGTAATACTATACTACAGGTATATCAACACTACTACATGTACATGTAATACTATACTACAGGTATACCAACACTACTACATGTACATGTACAATACTAATACTACAGGTATACCAACACTACTACATGTACATGTAGTACTATACTACAGGTATACCAACTCTACTACATGTACATGTACAATACTAATACTACAGGTATATCAACTCTACTACATGTACATGTACAATACTAATACTACAGGTATATCAACACTACTACATGTACATGTAATACTATACTACAGGTATATCAACTCTACTACATGTACATGTACAATACTATACTACAGGTATATCAACTCTACTACATGTACATGTAATACTATACTACAGGTATATCAACACTACTACATGTACATGTAGTACTATACTACAGGTATACCAACTCTACTACATGTACATGTACAATACTAATACTACAGGTATATCAACACTACTACATGTACATGTAATACTATACTACAGGTATACCAACACTACTACATGTACATGTAATACTAATACTACAGGTATATCAACACTACTACATGTACATGTACAATACTATACTACAGGTATATCAACACTACTACATGTACATGTAATACTATACTACAGGTATATCAACTCTACTACATGTACATGTACAATACTAATACTACAGGTATATCAACTCTACTACATGTACATGTAATACTATACTACAGGTATATCAACACTACTACATGTACATGTAATACTATACTACAGGTATATCAACACTACTACATGTACATGTACAATACTAATACTACAGGTATATCAACACTACTACATGTACATGTAATACTATACTACAGGTATACCAACACTACTACATGTACATGTAATACTAATACTACAGGTATATCAACACTACTACATGTACATGTACAATACTATACTACAGGTATATCAACACTACTACATGTACATGTAATACTATACTACAGGTATATCAACTCTACTACATGTACATGTAATACTATACTACAGGTATACCAACACTACTACATGTACATGTAATACTAATACTACAGGTATATCAACACTACTACATGTACATGTACAATACTAATACTACAGGTATATCAACACTACTACATGTACATGTAATACTATACTACAGGTATACCAACACTACTACATGTACATGTAATACTAATACTACAGGTATATCAACACTACTACATGTACATGTACAATACTATACTACAGGTATATCAACACTACTACATGTACATGTAATACTATACTACAGGTATATCAACTCTACTACATGTACATGTACAATACTAATACTACAGGTATATCAACTCTACTACATGTACATGTACAATACTAATACTACAGGTATATCAACTCTACTACATGTACATGTAATACTATACTACAGGTATACCAACACTACTACATGTACATGTAGTACTATACTACAGGTATACCAACTCTACTACATGTACATGTACAATACTAATACTACAGGTATATCAACTCTACTACATGTACATGTACAATACTAATACTACAGGTATATCAACACTACTACATGTACATGTAATACTATACTACAGGTATATCAACTCTACTACATGTACATGTACAATACTATACTACAGGTATATCAACTCTACTACATGTACATGTAATACTATACTACAGGTATATCAACACTACTACATGTACATGTAGTACTATACTACAGGTATACCAACTCTACTACATGTACATGTACAATACTAATACTACAGGTATATCAACACTACTACATGTACATGTAATACTATACTACAGGTATACCAACACTACTACATGTACATGTAATACTAATACTACAGGTATATCAACACTACTACATGTACATGTACAATACTATACTACAGGTATATCAACACTACTACATGTACATGTAATACTATACTACAGGTATATCAACTCTACTACATGTACATGTACAATACTAATACTACAGGTATATCAACTCTACTACATGTACATGTAATACTATACTACAGGTATATCAACACTACTACATGTACATGTAATACTATACTACAGGTATATCAACACTACTACATGTACATGTAATACTATACTACAGGTATACCAACTCTACTACATGTACATGTAATACTATACTACAGGTATACCAACTCTACTACATGTACATGTAATACTAATACTACAGGTATATCAACACTACTACATGTACATGTACAATACTAATACTACAGGTATACCAACTCTACTACATGTACATGTAATACTATACTACAGGTATATCAACACTACTACATGTACATGTAATACTATACTACAGGTATATCAACACTACTACATGTACATGTACAATACTATACTACAGGTATATCAACACTACTACATGTACAATACTAATACTACAGGTATACCAACACTACTACATGTACATGTACAATACTATACTACAGGTATACCAACACTACTACATGTACATGTAATACTATACTACAGGTATATCAACACTACTACATGTACATGTACAATACTATACTACAGGTATATCAACACTACTACATGTACATGTACAATACTATACTACAGGTATATCAACACTACTACATGTACAATACTAATACTACAGGTATATCAACACTACTACATGTACATGTAATACTAATACTACAGGTATACCAACACTACTACATGTACATGTAATACTATACTACAGGTATACCAACACTACTACATGTACATGTACAATACTAATACTACAGGTATATCAACACTACTACATGTACATGTAATACTATACTACAGGTATACCAACTCTACTACATGTACATGTACAATACTAATACTACAGGTATACCAACACTACTACATGTACATGTAATACTATACTACAGGTATATCAACTCTACTACATGTACATGTAATACTAATACTACAGGTATATCAACTCTACTACATGTACATGTAATACTATACTACAGGTAAACCAACTCTACTACATGTACATGTACAATACTAATACTACAGGTATATCAACTCTACTACATGTACATGTAATACTATACTACAGGTATATCAACACTACTACATGTACATGTAATACTATACTACAGGTATACCAACACTACTACATGTACATGTACAATACTAATACTACAGGTATATCAACACTACTACATGTACATGTAATACTATACTACAGGTATACCAACACTACTACATGTACATGTAATACTATACTACAGGTATACCAACACTACTACATGTACATGTACAATACTAATACTACAGGTATATCAACTCTACTACATGTACATGTAATACTATACTACAGGTATACCAACACTACTACATGTACATGTAATACTATACTACAGGTATATCAACACTACTACATGTACATGTAATACTATACTACAGGTATACCAACACTACTACATGTACATGTAATACTAATACTACAGGTATATCAACTCTACTACATGTACATGTAATACTATACTACAGGTATACCAACTCTACTACATGTACATGTAATACTATACTACAGGTATATCAACACTACTACATGTACATGTAATACTATACTACAGGTATACCAACTCTACTACATGTACATGTACAATACTATACTACAGGTATATCAACACTACTACATGTACATGTAATACTATACTACAGGTATATCAACTCTACTACATGTACATGTAATACTATACTACAGGTATACCAACTCTACTACATGTACATGTAATACTATACTACAGGTATACCAACACTACTACATGTACATGTACATGTACAATACTAATACTACAGGTATATCAACTCTACTACATGTACATGTAATACTATACTACAGGTATATCAACACTACTACATGTACATGTACAATACTAATACTACAGGTATATCAACTCTACTACATGTACATGTAATACTATACTACAGGTATACCAACACTACTACATGTACATGTAATACTAATACTACAGGTATACCAACTCTACTACATGTACATGTAATACTAATACTACAGGTATATCAACACTACTACATGTACATGCAATACTAATACTACAGGTATATCAACTCTACTACATGTACATGTAATACTATACTACAGGTATACCAACTCTACTACATGTACATGTACAATACTAATACTACAGGTATATCAACTCTACTACATGTACATGTAATACTATACTACAGGTATACCAACTCTACTACATGTACATGTACAATACTAATACTACAGGTATATCAACTCTACTACATGTACATGTAATACTATACTACAGGTATACCAACTCTACTACATGTACATGTACAATACTAATACTACAGGTATATCAACTCTACTACATGTACATGCAATACTAATACTACAGGTATATCAACTCTACTACATGTACATGTAATACTATACTACAGGTATACCAACTCTACTACATGTACATGTACAATACTAATACTACAGGTATACCAACACTACTACATGTACATGTACAATACTATACTACAGGTATATCAACTCTACTACATGTACATGTACAATACTAATACTACAGGTATATCAACTCTACTACATGTACATGTAATACTATACTACAGGTATATCAACACTACTACATGTACATGTACAATACTAATACTACAGGTATATCAACACTACTACATGTACATGTACAATACTATACTACAGGTATACCAACACTACTACATGTACATGTACAATACTATACTACAGGTATATCAACTCTACTACATGTACATGTAATACTATACTACAGGTATATCAACTCTACTACATGTACATGTACAATACTAATACTACAGGTATATCAACACTACTACATGTACATGTACAATACTAATACTACAGGTATACCAACACTACTACATGTACATGTAATACTAATACTACAGGTATACCAACTCTACTACATGTACATGTACAATACTAATACTACAGGTATATCAACTCTACTACATGTACATGTAATACTATACTACAGGTATATCAACACTACTACATGTACATGTAATACTATACTACAGGTATATCAACTCTACTACATGTACATGTACAATACTAATACTACAGGTATAACAACACTACTACATCTACATGTAATACTATACTACAGGTATACCAACTCTACTACATGTACATGTAATACTATACTACAGGTATATCAACACTACTACATGTACATGTAATACTATACTACAGGTATATCAACTCTACTACATGTACATGTACAATACTAATACTACAGGTATAACAACACTACTACATCTACATGTAATACTATACTACAGGTATACCAACTCTACTACATGTACATGTAATACTATACTACAGGTATATCAACACTACTACATGTACATGTAATACTATACTACAGGTATACCAACACTACTACATGTACATGTACAATACTATACTACAGGTATACCAACACTACTACATGTACATGTACAATACTAATACTACAGGTATATCAACACTACTACATGTACATGTAATACTATACTACAGGTATATCAACACTACTACATGTACATGTAATACTAATACTACAGGTATACCAACACTACTACATGTACATGTAATACTATACTACAGGTATATCAACACTACTACATGTACATGTAATACTATACTACAGGTATACCAACACTACTACATGTACATGTACAATACTATACTACAGGTATACCAACACTACTACATGTACATGTAATACTATACTACAGGTATACCAACTCTACTACATGTACATGTACAATACTAATACTACAGGTATATCAACTCTACTACATGTACATGTACAATACTAATACTACAGGTATACCAACACTACTACATGTACATGTAATACTATACTACAGGTATATCAACACTACTACATGTACATGTACAATACTAATACTACAGGTATATCAACTCTACTACATGTACATGTAATACTATACTACAGGTATATCAACACTACTACATGTACATGTAATACTATACTACAGGTATACCAACACTACTACATGTACATGTAATACTATACTACAGGTATACCAACTCTACTACATGTACATGTAATACTATACTACAGGTATATCAACACTACTACATGTACATGTAATACTATACTACAGGTATACCAACACTACTACATGTACATGTACAATACTAATACTACAGGTATATCAACACTACTACATGTACATGTAATACTAATACTACAGGTATACCAACACTACTACATGTACATGTAATACTATACTACAGGTATATCAACTCTACTACATGTACATGTACAATACTAATACTACAGGTATATCAACACTACTACATGTACATGTAATACTATACTACAGGTATACCAACACTACTACATGTACATGTAATACTATACTACAGGTATATCAACTCTACTACATGTACATGTAATACTATACTACAGGTATACCAACACTACTACATGTACATGTAATACTATACTACAGGTATATCAACACTACTACATGTACATGTAATACTATACTACAGGTATACCAACACTACTACATGTACATGTAATACTATACTACAGGTATACCAACACTACTACATGTACATGTAATACTATACTACAGGTATACCAACACTACTACATGTACATGTAATACTATACTACAGGTATACCAACACTACTACATGTACATGTACAATACTAATACTACAGGTATATCAACTCTACTACATGTACATGTAATACTATACTACAGGTATACCAACTCTACTACATGTACATGTAATACTATACTACAGGTATATCAACACTACTACATGTACATGTAATACTATACTACAGGTATACCAACACTACTACATGTACATGTAATACTATACTACAGGTATACCAACACTACTACATGTACATGTAATACTATACTACAGGTATATCAACACTACTACATGTACATGTAATACTATACTACAGGTATACCAACACTACTACATGTACATGTACAATACTAATACTACAGGTATATCAACTCTACTACATGTACATGTAATACTAATACTACAGGTATATCAACTCTACTACATGTACATGTACAATACTATACTACAGGTATATCAACACTACTACATGTACATGTAATACTATACTACAGGTATACCAACACTACTACATGTACATGTAATACTATACTACAGGTATATCAACTCTACTACATGTACATGTAATACTAATACTACAGGTATATCAACTCTACTACATCTACATGTAATATAAGATATAAAATGAATTACTTAGAGATGCATAACATGTGCTTACAGAAAATGAAGGCGAAGGCCCAATGTGATTCTCTCACCAAAGAGTCTGCAACGTATAAGGAGATGTTGTATCAGAAGGAAAAGGCATATGATGTAAGTTTAAAGATAAATGTAGCATTTTATTGTAGAACCAAAGCAATGCCATTTTGCAGCTGAAGTTGTACAGTTACTAAAATCCTATACTTGTAGATTTGATTATTAGGCACTATATATTCTGTCTGTATATTTGAAGGATTGTGAGATCAAGCTGTCTGATACCATCAGGGAGATGGAGAGAGTCACCAGAGATTCCTCAGAGCTGGAGGCCAGGTGTGCCACCATGACAGTCGACCTGGAGACAGCCCGGTCACACAACGCTACTCTACAGTCTCAGTACCAATCACTTAACCAACAGGTATAATATCCTAACTGTATGTATGTTACCTATAATGTGTGCATGTGCACGATATACTAACTATGTACATGAGCTATAATGTGTGCATGTGTATGATATACTAACTATGTACATTAGCTATAATGTGTGCATGTGTATGATATACTAACTATGTACATTAGCTATAATGTGTGCATGTGTATGATATACTAACTATGTACATTAGCTATAATGTGTGCATGTGTATGATATACTAACTATGTACATTAGCTATAATGTGTGCATGTGTATGATATACTAACTATGTACATTAGCTATAATGTGTGCATGTGCACGATATCCTAACTGTAGGTATGTTACCTATAATGTGTGCATGTGTATGATATACTAACTATGTACATTAGCTATAATGTGTGCATGTGTATGATATACTAACTATGTACATTAGCTATAATGTGTGCATGTGTATGATATACTAACTATGACATTAGCTATAATGTGTGCATGTGTATGATATACTAACTATGTACATGAGCTATAATGTGTGCATGTGTATGATATACTAACTATGTACATGAGCTATAATGTGTGCATGTGTATGATATACTAACTATGTACATTAGCTATAATGTGTGCATGTGTATGATATACTAACTATGTACATTAGCTATAATGTGTGCATGTGTATGATATACTAACTATGTACATTAGCTATAATGTGTGCATGTGTATGATATACTAACTATGTATATTAGCTATAATGTGTGCATGTGTATGATATACTAACTATGTACATTAGCTATAATGTGTGCATGTATATGATATACTAACTATGTACATGAGCTATAATGTGTGCATAAGCCCTAATACACGTATATCTGCAGTTGCTACATGCTAAAGCTAAATATGACAAAGAGAGTGATGAGAAGCAGCTTTACCTGCAGCACATCTACCATCTACTAAAGTCTGACCTTGACCTCACGGCTATCATTCAAGGTCAGCCTCCACCCAGCCACGAGAAACTGAGTTGGAGTGAGCTGAGTACTGTTGTATCTGAGAAGCTATCTGCTCTGTTGAATGAAGCCGCTCATCTTAGAGAGAAGGTAAGACTGTTACTAGAGTAAGAGGAGACAATTCCTGCTGCAGGTTACTGTCAGTAGTAAGGGAAGAAAATTCATGTTGCATGTAGAATAAGCTACAGATTGAAATTTAAAAGACGCAATAGTCAATCCAAAAGTAAATACACAATAGTAAATCCAAAAGTAAATACACAATAGTAAATACATAAGTAAATAAAACTGCAGTTAGGCTAGCCTAGTACCCAGCCATACATAACTAACTACAAATCTGTCTGAATTAGATATTTACCTTTAACAGATAAGAGCTCTATCAATGCCTGGAAATTGTAGCTAAATTTCAATTGAATTTGGATTTGTCTTCTCTTGACTGATTTGTACTACTTTTATAACGTTACTACCTTAGTGTGATGTGATGTGTATCTGTAGGTGGTGAGGTTGGAGAGCACGCTGACTAAAAATGAGTCATACATGGAGAGTGTGAGGGAAGACCACGGCAACAAGGTGAATGATATGAGTCTAGAGTTGGCAGCAGCTCTGGAGAAGAGCAGCGAACAGTGGAGGGAGGAGAGGGGCAGGTTGGAGCAGCACTATACAAATATCATGTCGGAGAATCAGAACAGGCAGCAGGTATATCCATGTACATGATTGTGTATATATATAGTAGTAGTAGGTGTTGTGTGCATGCATAGGTGTATGTACACCATGTACCCTAGGCTATGCATGTGTGCATACAGTTACATAGTTGTACAATCAGTGTCTGTAATAAAATGTGAACTTATATCCAGTACAAAGTTTATCAGCAGGGTATCAGTCTCCATTATGGTAATAGTGGTCCACATAGCCTGTGTGCCTCTGCTGGGGACCACATAGCCTGTGTACCTCTGTTGAGGACCACATAGCCTGTGTACCTCTGTTGGGGTTTTACCATAGACCTATGCTCTTTGGTTTTATCCCAGCAGCTACCAATAACCTGTAATAATACGATGTATTCAGTCAACGGTTTACTTGTTCTTTCATCAATGTTGATGACTTTGTTTATTATCTCGGTGTATATGTGTATTTGATAGTATGATATATACATATATATGTTGGCTCGTATCTCTAGACTGTATACATGCTTACTGAGGTCATCCTGGCACCATGTTTGTTTTATTGTATGTTCATGCTCATATTTATGTTCTTCAAATTATTGTTGTTATTTTTCTCTTCACAGATTTACAAAGAGCAGCTGGAGGTATAATATTAACCTTAGAAACCTTAATGTATACACATGTAAATCACAGGCTATGTTATGTTTACACATGTAAATCATAGGCTATGTTATGTTTCATAGCACACTGCATGCACTCCATCTCTCTCATGTCTACATACAGCATGACATCCTGTCTCGTTAGTCCATATCATGTATACTCAGCATTTACCGTCTGTCCCTCGTGGATCAATCGTTGGTATTTGAAATATTGATTGTGATATTTTGTTTGAATTGTTTCTTCATTAATTTAAGTTTCACTTTCACTATTTGATCCTTCTAGATTTAAGCCAACAATTTTTTTGTACATTTTAATTACAAATTTAATCAGTTATTCATTTTAATAGTCTGTGATTTAATCATCATCACATGATATTCTTCTATATCCTCGGTAGATTTGTCCACTTCCGCTGCTGTCCTGATAACTTCTCCTTGCTTAAAGCACGGCTTTTCACTTCACTGCAGTCTACAACTGTAGTTGATTTCTGTGTGTATGTACCACAGTACTATGCACACATGGTACCACAACTACAGTACTATGCACACATGGTACCACAACTACAATACTATACACACAGGGTGCCCTATAATAGCGCACCATGACATAATACTTTGCACACGTCACTTGTGCTGATGCTAACATCATTTGATATTTTTCTCTACAGTGTGTATCACAGTATATATTACAGTATGTACTACAGCATGTATTACAGCGTGTATTACAGTGTGTATTACAGTGCGTATTACAGTATGTATTACAGTATGTACAATGTATTACCGTATGTATTACAGTATGTATTACAGTATGTATTACAGTATGTATTACAGTATGTATTACAGTATGTATTACAGTATGTATTACAGTATGTATTACAGTATGTATTACAGTATGTATTACAGTATGTATTACAGTATGTATTAGAATACTCTCTAATACATGGCCATCCTCATCAAGTGATAACATGCTACAGTGTATATCATCTTGTAAACACTGTCCTTGCATCATAGGAAGAAAATTTGATGGTTTTGTTATACTAAGCATTTTAATTTTTCTGTTAAGAAATCTCAAAGAAATGCTGATACAGCGTGGGAGAAGCTGCGGGACTCGGATGAGGCCAATCGGACATTGGAATGTGAGAAAATTGAAGTACAAGAAAAGATACATCTTCTTGAGCAGAGACAAAAGTCATTGTTGTGTGCATTGGCTCTTATAACTGGGAGTTACTTCCCTCTGCTAAACCGTAGCAAGGAGCTGAGAGAACAAAGAACTTTTCTTCTTCACCAAGTCAATAGGTAACTATCTAATGGCCCAATAGACTATTCTCAAACTTTCATCTTTAGAAGTATAATACAGTTAGTGTAGTAAAACTTTAGTACTACACGTACATGGTTCTATCAAATGTTGATTATATGCTGCTGTTCTATAATACATGGCATGTGCCTGATGTGCTGTCATCAGACCTATCAAGTTCCACTGATGAAAATTCCTGTATAGAGGGCAGCACCTCATTTATTGTATAGAGTGCAGCACCCCATTTCCTGCATAGAGAGCAGCACCTCAATTCCTGTATAGAGGGCAACCCCTCATTTCCTGTATAGAGGGCAGCATTACATTTCATATGACATAATTTCTGACTGAAACTGTAGGTTTGATGCCTTCAAGTCTCAAGTCAACAGTCTACTTCAGACCTTAGCTTCAGAGATACCACTCAGTCCATTCTCGTCTCCACGGACCTCCACACACGCCCGACTCAGCTTCCGTAAAGCTGTTCTAGCTGTACTTGCAGTTCACAGGCTACAGAAAAGTAGCAAAAGATCTACAATCTGTATAAAAGATGTTGAGGGACATGCGAGTATACTCTGTTGGGCTACGGGTGAGTTATACTCATAGTATTATAATAGTACTGTTGATATACATGTTACATGGTGTGTTATACTCATAGTATTATAATAGTACTGTTTATATCCATGTTACATGGTGTGTTATACTCATAGTATTATAATAGTACTGTTGATATCCATGTTACATGGTGTGTTATACTCATAGTATTATAATAGTACTGTTGATATCCATGTTACATGGTGTGTTATACTCATAGTATTATAATAGTACTGTTGATATACATGTTACATGGTGTGTTATACTCATAGTATTATAATAGTACTGTTTATATACATGTTACATGGTGAGTTATACTCATAGTATTATAATAGTACTGTTGATATCCATGTTACATGGTGTGTTATACTCATAGTATTATAATAGTACTGTTGATATCCATGTTACATGGTGTGTTATACTCATAGTATTATAATAGTACTGTTGATATACATGTTACATGGTGTGTTATACTCATAGTATTATAATAGTACTGTTTATATACATGTTACATGGTGAGTTATACTCATAGTATTATAATAGTACTGTTGATATCCATGTTACATGGTGTGTTATACTCATAGTATTATAATAGTACTGTTGATATCCATGTTACATGGTGTGTTATACTCATAGTATTATAATAGTACTGTTGATATCCATGTTACATGGTGTGTTATACTCATAGTATTATAATAGTACTGTTGATATACATGTTACATGGTGTGTTATACTCATAGCATTATAATAGTACTGTTGATATACATGTTACATGGTGTGTTATACTCATAGTATTATAATAGTACTGTTGATATCCATGTTACATGGTGTGTTATACTCATAGTATTATAATAGTACTGTTGATATACATGTTACATGGTGTGTTATACTCATAGTATTATACAATGTAGTACTGTTGATATCCATGTTACATGGTGTGTTATACTCATAGTATTATAATAGTACTGTTGATATCCATGTTACATGGTGAGTTATACTCATAGTATTATAATAGTACTGTTGATATCCATGTTACATGGTGTGTTATACTCATAGTATTATAATAGTACTGTTGATATACATGTTACATGGTGTGTTATACTCATAGTATTATAATAGTACTGTTGATATCCATGTTACATGGTGTGTTATACTCATAGTATTATAATAGTACTGTTGATATCCATGTTACATGGTGTGTTATACTCATAGTATTATAATAGTACTGTTGATATCCATGTTACATGGTGAGTTATACTCATAGTATTATACAATGTAGTACTGTTGATATCCATGTTACATGGTGTGTTATACTCATAGTATTATAATAGTACTGTTGATATCCATGTTACATGGTGTGTTATACTCATAGTATTATAATAGTACTGTTGATATCCATGTTACATGGTGTGTTATACTCATAGTATTATAATAGTACTGTTGATATCCATGTTACATGGTGAGTTATACTCATAGTATTATACAATGTAGTACTGTTGATATCCATGTTACATGGTGAGTTATACTCATAGTATTATAATAGTACTGTTGATATACATGTTACATGGTGAGTTATACTCATAGTATTATAATAGTACTGTTGATATCCATGTTACATGGTGTGTTATACTCATAGTATTATAATAGTACTGTTGATATCCATGTTACATGGTGTGTTATACTCATAGCATTATAATAGTACTGTTGATATCCATGTTACATGGTGTGTTATACTCATAGTATTATAATAGTACTGTTGATATACATGTTACATGGTGTGTTATACTCATAGTATTATAATAGTACTGTTGATATCCATGTTACATGGTGTGTTATACTCATAGTATTATAATAGTACTGTTGATATCCATGTTACATGGTGAGTTATACTCATAGTATTATAATAGTACTGTTGATATCCATGTTACATGGTGTGTTATACTCATAGTATTATAATAGTACTGTTGATATCCATGTTACATGGTGTGTTATACTCATAGTATTATAATAGTACTGTTGATATACATGTTACATGGTGAGTTATACTCATAGTATTATAATAGTACTGTTGATATCCATGTTACATGGTGTGTTATACTCATAGTATTATAATAGTACTGTTGATATACATGTTACATGGTGTGTTATACTCATAGTATTATAATAGTACTGTTGATATCCATGTTACATGGTGTGTTATACTCATAGTATTATAATAGTACTGTTGATATCCATGTTACATGGTGTGTTATACTCATAGTATTATAATAGTACTGTTGATATCCATGTTACATGGTGAGTTATACTCATAGTATTATAATAGTACTGTTGATATCCATGTTACATGGTGTGTTATACTCATAGTATTATAATAGTACTGTTGATATCCATGTTACATGGTGTGTTATACTCATAGTATTATAATAGTACTGTTGATATCCATGTTACATGGTGTGTTATACTCATAGTATTATAATAGTACTGTTGATATCCATGTTACATGGTGTGTTATACTCATAGTATTATAATAGTACTGTTGATATACATGTTACATGGTGTGTTATACTCATAGTATTATAATAGTACTGTTGATATACATGTTACATGGTGTGTTATACCCATAGTATTATAATAGTACTGTTGATATACATGTTACATGGTGTGTTATACTCATAGTATTATAATAGTACTGTTGATATACATGTTACATGGTGTGTTATACTCATAGTATTATACAATGTAGTACTGTTGATATCCATGTTACATGGTGTGTTATACTCATAGTATTATAATAGTACTGTTGATATACATGTTACATGGTGTGTTATACTCATAGTATTATAATAGTACTGTTGATATACATGTTACATGGTGTGTTATACTCATAGTATTATAATAGTACTGTTGATATCCATGTTACATGGTGTGTTATACTCATAGTATTATAATAGTACTGTTGATATCCATGTTACATGGTGTGTTATACTCATAGTATTATAATAGTACTGTTGATATCCATGTTACATGGTGTGTTATACTCATAGTATTATACAATGTAGTACTGTTGATATACATGTTACATGGTGTGTTATACTCATAGTATTATAATAGTACTGTTGATATCCATGTTACATGGTGTGTTATACTCATAGTATTATAATAGTACTGTTGATATCCATGTTACATGGTGTGTTATACTCATAGTATTATAATAGTACTGTTGATATACATGTTACATGGTGTGTTATACTCATAGTATTATAATAGTACTGTTGATATCCATGTTACATGGTGTGTTATACTCATAGTATTATAATAGTACTGTTGATATCCATGTTACATGGTGTGTTATACTCATAGTATTATAATAGTACTGTTGATATCCATGTTACATGGTGTGTTATACTCATAGTATTATAATAGTACTGTTGATATCCATGTTACATGGTGTGTTATACTCATAGTATTATAATAGTACTGTTGATATACATGTTACATGGTGTGTTATACTCATAGTATTATAATAGTACTGTTGATATACATGTTACATGGTGTGTTATACTCATAGTATTATAATAGTACTGTTGATATCCATGTTACATGGTGTGTTATACTCATAGTATTATAATAGTACTGTTGATATCCGTATTACATGGTGTGTTATACTCATAGTATTATAATAGTACTGTTGATATACATGTTACATGGTGTGTTATACTCATAGCATTATAATAGTACTGTTGATATCCATGTTACATGGTGGGTTATACTCATAGTATTATAATAGTACTGTTGATATACATGTTACATGGTGAGTTATACTCATAGTATTATAATAGTACTGTTGATATACATGTTACATGGTGTGTTATACTCATAGTATTATAATAGTACTGTTGATATCCATGTTACATGGTGTGTTATACTCATAGTATTATAATAGTACTGTTGATATCCATGTTACATGGTGTGTTATACTCATAGTATTATACAATGTAGTACTGTTGATATCCATGTTACATGGTGAGTTATACTCATAGTATTATAATAGTACTGTTTATATACATGTTACATGGTGAGTTATACTCATAGTATTATAATAGTACTGTTTATATACATGTTACATGGTGTGTTATACTCATAGTATTATAATAGTACTGTTTATATCCATGTTACATGGTGTGTTATACTCATAGTATTATAATAGTACTGTTGATATACATGTTACATGGTGAGTTATACTCATAGTATTATAATAGTACTGTTTATATACATGTTACATGGTGTGTTATACTCATAGTATTATAATAGTACTGTTTATATCCATGTTACATGGTGTGTTATACTCATAGTATTATAATAGTACTGTTGATATCCATGTTACATGGTGGGTTATACTCATAGTATTATAATAGTACTGTTGATATACATGTTACATGGTGAGTTATACTCATAGTATTATAATAGTACTGTTGATATACATGTTACATGGTGTGTTATACTCATAGTATTATAATAGTACTGTTGATATCCATGTTACATGGTGTGTTATACTCATAGTATTATAATAGTACTGTTGATATACATGTTACATGGTGAGTTATACTCATAGTATTATAATAGTACTGTTGATATACATGTTACATGGTGTGTTATACTCATAGTATTATAATAGTACTGTTGATATCCATGTTACATGGTGAGTTATACTCATAGTATTATAATAGTACTGTTGATATCCATGTTACATGGTGTGTTATACTCATAGTATTATAATAGTACTGTTTATATCCATGTTACATGGTGTGTTATACTCATAGTATTATAATAGTACTGTTGATATCCATGTTACATGGTGTGTTATACTCATAGTATTATAATAGTACTGTTGATATCCATGTTACATGGTGAGTTATACTCATAGTATTATAATAGTACTGTTGATATACATGTTACATGGTGAGTTATACTCATAGTATTATAATAGTACTGTTGATATCCATGTTACATGGTGAGTTATACTCATAGTATTATAATAGTACTGTTGATATCCATGTTACATGGTGTGTTATACTCATAGTATTATAATAGTACTGTTGATATACATGTTACATGGTGTGTTATACTCATAGTATTATAATAGTACTGTTGATATCCATGTTACATGGTGTGTTATACTCATAGTATTATAATAGTACTGTTGATATCCATGTTACATGGTGAGTTATACTCATAGTATTATAATAGTACTGTTGATATACATGTTACATGGTGTGTTATACTCATAGTATTATAATAGTACTGTTGATATCCATGTTACATGGTGTGTTATACTCATAGTATTATAATAGTACTGTTTATATACATGTTACATGGTGAGTTATACTCATAGTATTATAATAGTACTGTTGATATCCATGTTACATGGTGTGTTATACTCATAGTATTATAATAGTACTGTTGATATCCATGTTACATGGTGTGTTATACTCATAGTATTATAATAGTACTGTTGATATCCATGTTACATGGTGTGTTATACTCATAGTATTATAATAGTACTGTTTATATACATGTTACATGGTGAGTTATACTCATAGTATTATAATAGTACTGTTGATATCCATGTTACATGGTGTGTTATACTCATAGTATTATAATAGTACTGTTGATATCCATGTTACATGGTGAGTTATACTCATAGTATTATAATAGTACTGTTGATATACATGTTACATGGTGTGTTATACTCATAGTATTATAATAGTACTGTTGATATCCATGTTACATGGTGTGTTATACTCATAGTATTATAATAGTACTGTTGATATCCATGTTACATGGTGTGTTATACTCATAGTATTATAATAGTACTGTTGATATCCATGTTACATGGTGTGTTATACTCATAGTATTATAATAGTACTGTTTATATACATGTTACATGGTGAGTTATACTCATAGTATTATAATAGTACTGTTGATATCCATGTTACATGGTGTGTTATACTCATAGTATTATAATAGTACTGTTGATATCCATGTTACATGGTGAGTTATACTCATAGTATTATAATAGTACTGTTTATATCCATGTTACATGGTGTGTTATACTCATAGTATTATAATAGTACTGTTGATATACATGTTACATGGTGTGTTATACTCATAGCATTATAATAGTACTGTTGATATCCATGTTACATGGTGAGTTATACTCATAGTATTATAATAGTACTGTTTATATCCATGTTACATGGTGTGTTATACTCATAGTATTATAATAGTACTGTTGATATACATGTTACATGGTGTGTTATACTCATAGTATTATAATAGTACTGTTGATATCCATGTTACATGGTGAGTTATACTCATAGTATTATAATAGTACTGTTGATATCCATGTTACATGGTGTGTTATACTCATAGTATTATAATAGTACTGTTGATATACATGTTACATGGTGAGTTATACTCATAGTATTATAATAGTACTGTTGATATACATGTTACATGGTGAGTTATACTCATAGTATTATAATAGTACTGTTGATATCCATGTTACATGGTGAGTTATACTCATAGTATTATAATAGTACTGTTGATATACATGTTACATGGTGAGTTATACTCATAGTATTATACAATGTAGTACTGTTGATATACATGTTACATGGTGAGTTATACTCATAGTATTATAATAGTACTGTTGATATACATGTTACATGGTGTGTTATACTCATAGTATTATAATAGTACTGTTGATATACATGTTACATGGTGTGTTATACTCATAGTATTATAATAGTACTGTTGATATACATGTTACATGGTGTGTTATACTCATAGTATTATAATAGTACTGTTGATATCCATGTTACATGGTGAGTTATACTCATAGTATTATAATAGTACTGTTGATATCCATGTTACATGGTGTGTTATACTCATAGTATTATAATAGTACTGTTGATATACATGTTACATGGTGTGTTATACCCATAGTATTATAATAGTACTGTTGATATACATGTTACATGGTGTGTTATACTCATAGTATTATAATAGTACTGTTGATATACATGTTCCATGGTGAGTTATACTCATAGTATTATAATAGTACTGTTGATATCCATGTTACATGGTGTGTTATACTCATAGTATTATAATAGTACTGTTGATATCCATGTTACATGGTGTGTTATACTCATAGCATTATAATAGTACTGTTGATATCCATGTTACATGGTGTGTTATACTCATAGTATTATAATAGTACTGTTGATATACATGTTACATGGTGTGTTATACTCATAGTATTATAATAGTACTGTTGATATCCATGTTACATGGTGTGTTATACTCATAGTATTATAATAGTACTGTTGATATACATGTTACATGGTGTGTTATACTCATAGTATTATAATAGTACTGTTGATATCCATGTTACATGGTGTGTTATACTCATAGCATTATAATAGTACTGTTGATATCCATGTTACATGGTGTGTTATACTCATAGTATTATAATAGTACTGTTGATATACATGTTACATGGTGTGTTATACTCATAGTATTATAATAGTACTGTTGATATCCATGTTACATGGTGTGTTATACTCATAGTATTATAATAGTACTGTTGATATACATGTTACATGGTGAGTTATACTCATAGTATTATAATAGTACTGTTTATATACATGTTACATGGTGTGTTATACTCATAGTATTATAATAGTACTGTTGATATACATGTTACATGGTGAGTTATACTCATAGTATTATAATAGTACTGTTGATATCCATGTTACATGGTGTGTTATACTCATAGTATTATAATAGTACTGTTGATATACATGTTACATGGTGAGTTATACTCATAGTATTATAATAGTACTGTTGATATCCATGTTACATGGTGTGTTATACTCATAGTATTATAATAGTACTGTTGATATCCATGTTACATGGTGTGTTATACTCATAGTATTATAATAGTACTGTTGATATCCATGTTACATGGTGTGTTATACTCATAGTATTATAATAGTACTGTTGATATACATGTTACATGGTGTGTTATACTCATAGTATTATAATAGTACTGTTGATATCCATGTTACATGGTGAGTTATACTCATAGTATTATAATAGTACTGTTGATATCCATGTTACATGGTGTGTTATACTCATAGTATTATAATAGTACTGTTGATATCCATGTTACATGGTGTGTTATACTCATAGTATTATAATAGTACTGTTGATATCCATGTTACATGGTGTGTTATACTCATAGTATTATAATAGTACTGTTTATATACATGTTACATGGTGTGTTATACTCATAGTATTATAATAGTACTGTTGATATCCATGTTACATGGTGTGTTATACTCATAGTATTATAATAGTACTGTTGATATCCATGTTACATGGTGAGTTATACTCATAGTATTATAATAGTACTGTTGATATCCATGTTACATGGTGTGTTATACTCATAGTATTATAATAGTACTGTTGATATCCATGTTACATGGTGTGTTATACTCATAGTATTATAATAGTACTGTTTATATACATGTTACATGGTGAGTTATACTCATAGTATTATAATAGTACTGTTGATATCCATGTTACATGGTGTGTTATACTCATAGTATTATAATAGTACTGTTGATATCCATGTTACATGGTGAGTTATACTCATAGTATTATAATAGTACTGTTTATATCCATGTTACATGGTGTGTTATACTCATAGTATTATAATAGTACTGTTGATATACATGTTACATGGTGTGTTATACTCATAGCATTATAATAGTACTGTTGATATCCATGTTACATGGTGAGTTATACTCATAGTATTATAATAGTACTGTTTATATACATGTTACATGGTGAGTTATACTCATAGTATTATAATAGTACTGTTGATATCCATGTTACATGGTGTGTTATACTCATAGTATTATAATAGTACTGTTGATATCCATGTTACATGGTGTGTTATACTCATAGTATTATAATAGTACTGTTGATATACATGTTACATGGTGTGTTATACTCATAGTATTATAATAGTACTGTTGATATCCATGTTACATGGTGTGTTATACTCATAGTATTATAATAGTACTGTTGATATCCATGTTACATGGTGTGTTATACTCATAGTATTATAATAGTACTGTTGATATCCATGTTACATGGTGAGTTATACTCATAGTATTATAATAGTACTGTTGATATACATGTTACATGGTGTGTTATACCCATAGTATTATAATAGTACTGTTGATATCCATGTTACATGGTGTGTTATACCCATAGTATTATAATAGTACTGTTGATATCCATGTTACATGGTGTGTTATACTCATAGTATTATAATAGTACTGTTGATATCCATGTTACATGGTGTGTTATACTCATAGTATTATAATAGTACTGTTGATATCCATGTTACATGGTGTGTTATACTCATAGTATTATAATAGTACTGTTGATATCCATGTTACATGGTGAGTTATACTCATAGTATTATAATAGTACTGTTTATATACATGTTACATGGTGTGTTATACTCATAGTATTATAATAGTACTGTTGATATCCATGTTACATGGTGTGTTATACTCATAGCATTATAATAGTACTGTTGATATACATGTTACATGGTGTGTTATACTCATAGTATTATAATAGTACTGTTGATATACATGTTACATGGTGTGTTATACTCATAGTATTATAATAGTACTGTTGATATCCATGTTACATGGTGTGTTATACTCATAGTATTATAATAGTACTGTTGATATCCATGTTACATGGTGTGTTATACTCATAGTATTATACAATGTAGTACTGTTGATATACATGTTACATGGTGTGTTATACTCATAGTATTATAATAGTACTGTTGATATACATGTTACATGGTGTGTTATACTCATAGTATTATAATAGTACTGTTGATATACATGTTACATGGTGAGTTATACTCATAGTATTATAATAGTACTGTTGATATCCATGTTACATGGTGTGTTATACTCATAGTATTATAATAGTACTGTTGATATACATGTTACATGGTGTGTTATACTCATAGTATTATAATAGTACTGTTGATATCCATGTTACATGGTGTGTTATACTCATAGTATTATAATAGTACTGTTGATATCCATGTTACATGGTGTGTTATACTCATAGTATTATAATAGTACTGTTGATATCCATGTTACATGGTGAGTTATACTCATAGTATTATAATAGTACTGTTTATATACATGTTACATGGTGTGTTATACTCATAGTATTATAATAGTACTGTTTATATACATGTTACATGGTGTGTTATACTCATAGTATTATAATAGTACTGTTGATATCCATGTTACATGGTGTGTTATACTCATAGTATTATACAATGTAGTACTGTTTATATCCATGTTACATGGTGTGTTATACTCATAGTATTATAATAGTACTGTTGATATCCATGTTACATGGTGTGTTATACTCATAGTATTATAATAGTACTGTTGATATCCATGTTACATGGTGTGTTATACTCATAGTATTATAATAGTACTGTTGATATCCATGTTACATGGTGAGTTATACTCATAGCATTATAATAGTACTGTTGATATCCATGTTACATGGTGTGTTATACTCATAGTATTATAATAGTACTGTTGATATACATGTTACATGGTGTGTTATACTCATAGTATTATAATAGTACTGTTGATATCCATGTTACATGGTGTGTTATACTCATAGTATTATAATAGTACTGTTGATATCCATGTTACATGGTGTGTTATACTCATAGCATTATAATAGTACTGTTGATATCCATGTTACATGGTGTGTTATACTCATAGTATTATAATAGTACTGTTGATATACATGTTACATGGTGTGTTATACTCATAGTATTATAATAGTACTGTTGATATACATGTTACATGGTGTGTTATACTCATAGTATTATAATAGTACTGTTGATATCCATGTTACATGGTGAGTTATACTCATAGTATTATAATAGTACTGTTGATATACATGTTACATGGTGTGTTATACTCATAGTATTATAATAGTACTGTTGATATCCATGTTACATGGTGTGTTATACTCATAGTATTATAATAGTACTGTTGATATCCATGTTACATGGTGTGTTATACTCATAGTATTATACAATGTAGTACTGTTGATATCCATGTTACATGGTGTGTTATACTCATAGTATTATAATAGTACTGTTGATATCCATGTTACATGGTGTGTTATACTCATAGTATTATAATAGTACTGTTGATATCCATGTTACATGGTGTGTTATACTCATAACATTATAATAGTACTGTTTATATACATGTTACATGGTGTGTTATACTCATAGTATTATAATAGTACTGTTGATATCCATGTTACATGGTGTGTTATACTCATAGTATTATAATAGTACTGTTGATATACATGTTACATGGTGTGTTATACTCATAGCATTATAATAGTACTGTTTATATACATGTTACATGGTGTGTTATACTCATAGTATTATAATAGTACTGTTGATATCCATGTTACATGGTGTGTTATACTCATAGTATTATAATAGTACTGTTGATATACATGTTACATGGTGTGTTATACTCATAGTATTATAACAGTACTGTTGATATACATGTTACATGGTGTGTTATACTCATAGTATTATACAATGTAGTACTGTTGATATCCATGTTACATGGTGTGTTATACTCATAGTATTATAATAGTACTGTTGATATCCATGTTACATGGTGTGTTATACTCATAGTATTATAATAGTACTGTTGATATCCATGTTACATGGTGTGTTATACTCATAGTATTATAATAGTACTGTTGATATACATGTTACATGGTGTGTTATACTCATAGTATTATAATAGTACTGTTGATATACATGTTACATGGTGTGTTATACCCATAGTATTATAATAGTACTGTTGATATACATGTTACATGGTGTGTTATACTCATAGTATTATAATAGTACTGTTGATATACATGTTACATGGTGTGTTATACTCATAGTATTATACAATGTAGTACTGTTGATATCCATGTTACATGGTGTGTTATACTCATAGTATTATAATAGTACTGTTGATATACATGTTACATGGTGTGTTATACTCATAGTATTATAATAGTACTGTTGATATACATGTTACATGGTGTGTTATACTCATAGTATTATAATAGTACTGTTGATATACATGTTACATGGTGTGTTATACCCATAGTATTATAATAGTACTGTTGATATACATGTTACATGGTGTGTTATACTCATAGTATTATAATAGTACTGTTGATATACATGTTACATGGTGTGTTATACTCATAGTATTATAATAGTACTGTTGATATCCATGTTACATGGTGTGTTATACTCATAGCATTATAATAGTACTGTTGATATCCATGTTACATGGTGTGTTATACTCATAGTATTATAATAGTACTGTTGATATACATGTTACATGGTGTGTTATACTCATAGTATTATAATAGTACTGTTGATATACATGTTACATGGTGTGTTATACTCATAGTATTATACAATGTAGTACTGTTGATATCCATGTTACATGGTGAGTTATACTCATAGTATTATAATAGTACTGTTGATATCCATGTTACATGGTGTGTTATACTCATAGTATTATAATAGTACTGTTGATATCCATGTTACATGGTGTGTTATACTCATAGTATTATAATAGTACTGTTGATATCCATGTTACATGGTGTGTTATACTCATAGTATTATAATAGTACTGTTGATATCCATGTTACATGGTGTGTTATACTCATAGCATTATAATAGTACTGTTGATATCCATGTTACATGGTGTGTTATACTCATAGTATTATAATAGTACTGTTGATATCCATGTTACATGGTGTGTTATACTCATAGTATTATAATAGTACTGTTGATATCCATGTTACATGGTGAGTTATACTCATAGTATTATAATAGTACTGTTGATATACATGTTACATGGTGTGTTATACCCATAGTATTATAATAGTACTGTTGATATCCATGTTACATGGTGTGTTATACTCATAGCATTATAATAGTACTGTTGATATCCATGTTACATGGTGTGTTATACTCATAGTATTATAATAGTACTGTTGATATCCATGTTACATGGTGTGTTATACTCATAGTATTATAATAGTACTGTTGATATCCATGTTACATGGTGAGTTATACTCATAGTATTATAATAGTACTGTTGATATACATGTTACATGGTGTGTTATACCCATAGTATTATAATAGTACTGTTGATATCCATGTTACATGGTGTGTTATACCCATAGTATTATAATAGTACTGTTGATATCCATGTTACATGGTGTGTTATACTCATAGTATTATAATAGTACTGTTGATATCCATGTTACATGGTGTGTTATACTCATAGTATTATAATAGTACTGTTGATATCCATGTTACATGGTGTGTTATACTCATAGTATTATAATAGTACTGTTGATATCCATGTTACATGGTGAGTTATACTCATAGTATTATAATAGTACTGTTTATATACATGTTACATGGTGTGTTATACTCATAGTATTATAATAGTACTGTTGATATCCATGTTACATGGTGTGTTATACTCATAGCATTATAATAGTACTGTTGATATACATGTTACATGGTGTGTTATACTCATAGTATTATAATAGTACTGTTGATATACATGTTACATGGTGTGTTATACTCATAGTATTATAATAGTACTGTTGATATCCATGTTACATGGTGTGTTATACTCATAGTATTATAATAGTACTGTTGATATCCATGTTACATGGTGTGTTATACTCATAGTATTATACAATGTAGTACTGTTGATATACATGTTACATGGTGTGTTATACTCATAGTATTATAATAGTACTGTTGATATACATGTTACATGGTGTGTTATACTCATAGTATTATAATAGTACTGTTGATATACATGTTACATGGTGAGTTATACTCATAGTATTATAATAGTACTGTTGATATCCATGTTACATGGTGTGTTATACTCATAGTATTATAATAGTACTGTTGATATACATGTTACATGGTGTGTTATACTCATAGTATTATAATAGTACTGTTGATATCCATGTTACATGGTGTGTTATACTCATAGTATTATAATAGTACTGTTGATATCCATGTTACATGGTGTGTTATACTCATAGTATTATAATAGTACTGTTGATATCCATGTTACATGGTGAGTTATACTCATAGTATTATAATAGTACTGTTTATATACATGTTACATGGTGTGTTATACTCATAGTATTATAATAGTACTGTTTATATACATGTTACATGGTGTGTTATACTCATAGTATTATAATAGTACTGTTGATATCCATGTTACATGGTGTGTTATACTCATAGTATTATACAATGTAGTACTGTTTATATCCATGTTACATGGTGTGTTATACTCATAGTATTATAATAGTACTGTTGATATCCATGTTACATGGTGTGTTATACTCATAGTATTATAATAGTACTGTTGATATCCATGTTACATGGTGTGTTATACTCATAGTATTATAATAGTACTGTTGATATCCATGTTACATGGTGAGTTATACTCATAGCATTATAATAGTACTGTTGATATCCATGTTACATGGTGTGTTATACTCATAGTATTATAATAGTACTGTTGATATACATGTTACATGGTGTGTTATACTCATAGTATTATAATAGTACTGTTGATATCCATGTTACATGGTGTGTTATACTCATAGTATTATAATAGTACTGTTGATATCCATGTTACATGGTGTGTTATACTCATAGCATTATAATAGTACTGTTGATATCCATGTTACATGGTGTGTTATACTCATAGTATTATAATAGTACTGTTGATATACATGTTACATGGTGTGTTATACTCATAGTATTATAATAGTACTGTTGATATACATGTTACATGGTGTGTTATACTCATAGTATTATAATAGTACTGTTGATATCCATGTTACATGGTGAGTTATACTCATAGTATTATAATAGTACTGTTGATATACATGTTACATGGTGTGTTATACTCATAGTATTATAATAGTACTGTTGATATCCATGTTACATGGTGTGTTATACTCATAGTATTATAATAGTACTGTTGATATCCATGTTACATGGTGTGTTATACTCATAGTATTATACAATGTAGTACTGTTGATATCCATGTTACATGGTGTGTTATACTCATAGTATTATAATAGTACTGTTGATATCCATGTTACATGGTGTGTTATACTCATAGTATTATAATAGTACTGTTGATATCCATGTTACATGGTGTGTTATACTCATAGCATTATAATAGTACTGTTTATATACATGTTACATGGTGTGTTATACTCATAGTATTATAATAGTACTGTTGATATCCATGTTACATGGTGTGTTATACTCATAGTATTATAATAGTACTGTTGATATACATGTTACATGGTGTGTTATACTCATAGCATTATAATAGTACTGTTTATATACATGTTACATGGTGTGTTATACTCATAGTATTATAATAGTACTGTTGATATCCATGTTACATGGTGTGTTATACTCATAGTATTATAATAGTACTGTTGATATACATGTTACATGGTGTGTTATACTCATAGTATTATAACAGTACTGTTGATATACATGTTACATGGTGTGTTATACTCATAGTATTATACAATGTAGTACTGTTGATATCCATGTTACATGGTGTGTTATACTCATAGTATTATAATAGTACTGTTGATATCCATGTTACATGGTGTGTTATACTCATAGTATTATAATAGTACTGTTGATATCCATGTTACATGGTGTGTTATACTCATAGTATTATAATAGTACTGTTGATATACATGTTACATGGTGTGTTATACTCATAGTATTATAATAGTACTGTTGATATACATGTTACATGGTGTGTTATACCCATAGTATTATAATAGTACTGTTGATATACATGTTACATGGTGTGTTATACTCATAGTATTATAATAGTACTGTTGATATACATGTTACATGGTGTGTTATACTCATAGTATTATACAATGTAGTACTGTTGATATCCATGTTACATGGTGTGTTATACTCATAGTATTATAATAGTACTGTTGATATACATGTTACATGGTGTGTTATACTCATAGTATTATAATAGTACTGTTGATATACATGTTACATGGTGTGTTATACTCATAGTATTATAATAGTACTGTTGATATACATGTTACATGGTGTGTTATACCCATAGTATTATAATAGTACTGTTGATATACATGTTACATGGTGTGTTATACTCATAGTATTATAATAGTACTGTTGATATACATGTTACATGGTGTGTTATACTCATAGTATTATAATAGTACTGTTGATATCCATGTTACATGGTGTGTTATACTCATAGCATTATAATAGTACTGTTGATATCCATGTTACATGGTGTGTTATACTCATAGTATTATAATAGTACTGTTGATATACATGTTACATGGTGTGTTATACTCATAGTATTATAATAGTACTGTTGATATACATGTTACATGGTGTGTTATACTCATAGTATTATACAATGTAGTACTGTTGATATCCATGTTACATGGTGTGTTATACTCATAGTATTATAATAGTACTGTTGATATACATGTTACATGGTGTGTTATACTCATAGTATTATAATAGTACTGTTGATATCCATGTTACATGGTGAGTTATACTCATAGCATTATAATAGTACTGTTGATATCCATGTTACATGGTGTGTTATACTCATAGTATTATAATAGTACTGTTGATATACATGTTACATGGTGTGTTATACCCATAGTATTATAATAGTACTGTTGATATACATGTTACATGGTGTGTTATACTCATAGTATTATACAATGTAGTACTGTTGATATACATGTTACATGGTGTGTTATACTCATAGTATTATACAATGTAGTACTGTTGATATACATGTTACATGGTGTGTTATACTCATAGTATTATAATAGTACTGTTGATATCCATGTTACATGGTGTGTTATACTCATAGTATTATAATAGTACTGTTGATATCCATGTTACATGGTGTGTTATACTCATAGTATTATAATAGTACTGTTGATATCCATGTTACATGGTGTGTTATACTCATAGTATTATAATAGTACTGTTTATATACATGTTACATGGTGAGTTATACTCATAGTATTATAATAGTACTGTTGATATCCATGTTACATGGTGTGTTATACTCATAGTATTATAATAGTACTGTTGATATCCATGTTACATGGTGAGTTATACTCATAGTATTATAATAGTACTGTTGATATACATGTTACATGGTGTGTTATACTCATAGTATTATAATAGTACTGTTGATATCCATGTTACATGGTGTGTTATACTCATAGTATTATAATAGTACTGTTGATATCCATGTTACATGGTGTGTTATACTCATAGTATTATAATAGTACTGTTGATATCCATGTTACATGGTGTGTTATACTCATAGTATTATAATAGTACTGTTGATATCCATGTTACATGGTGAGTTATACTCATAGTATTATAATAGTACTGTTGATATACATGTTACATGGTGTGTTATACTCATAGTATTATAATAGTACTGTTGATATACATGTTACATGGTGTGTTATACTCATAGTATTATACAATGTAGTACTGTTGATATCCATGTTACATGGTGTGTTATACTCATAGTATTATAATAGTACTGTTGATATACATGTTACATGGTGAGTTATACTCATAGTATTATAATAGTACTGTTGATATACATGTTACATGGTGTGTTATACTCATAGTATTATAATAGTACTGTTGATATCCATGTTACATGGTGAGTTATACTCATAGTATTATAATAGTACTGTTTATATACATGTTACATGGTGAGTTATACTCATAGTATTATAATAGTACTGTTGATATCCATGTTACATGGTGAGTTATACTCATAGTATTATAATAGTACTGTTGATATCCATGTTACATGGTGTGTTATACTCATAGTATTATAATAGTACTGTTGATATACATGTTACATGGTGTGTTATACTCATAGTATTATAATAGTACTGTTGATATCCATGTTACATGGTGAGTTATACTCATAGTATTATAATAGTACTGTTGATATCCATGTTACATGGTGAGTTATACTCATAGTATTATAATAGTACTGTTGATATCCATGTTACATGGTGTGTTATACTCATAGTATTATAATAGTACTGTTGATATACATGTTACATGGTGTGTTATACTCATAGTATTATAATAGTACTGTTGATATCCATGTTACATGGTGAGTTATACTCATAGTATTATAATAGTACTGTTGATATACATGTTACATGGTGTGTTATACTCATAGTATTATAATAGTACTGTTGATATCCATGTTACATGGTGTGTTATACTCATAGTATTATACAATGTAGTACTGTTGATATCTGTGTTACATGGTGTGTTATACTCATAGTATTATAATAGTACTGTTGATATACATGTTACATGGTGTGTTATACTCATAGTATTATACAATGTAGTACTGTTGATATCTGTGTTACCTGGTAAGTTAAAGGTGGGATGTTACCAGTATTTGGTGTCTATTGTGAATCCCTTATATACATTTATAGAAAGTGAATCCTCGCCAGATGCACCCAAGACAGAAGGTCGACTCGTACAGTGGTTGTGTCACATAGACCTAGAGTCTGTGGCTAGTCTATGCACTAAAGACATCATAGAGGCTATGAATAAACATCAAGGTATGCCAGAAAATGCCATCATATGCTTGGCTTAACAAATTAGCATACATAGGCAGCTCAGCTGTCACCTGTTTACATATTACGCCATTGCCCACAGTTGTTAGAATCTCCTCTTCTCCTTGCATGATCCTTTGCCTCAAGGTGCAAGTGAAACGCTTGAATCTCTGCCTGATCTGAGGCTGATCAGCTACTGGCTGCTAATTTATCCCTATACTAAGGATAGAAAGTATGGAACCTTTTAGATGGTGCCAACCCACAAGGATATCTGAGCTCTGCAGTTACCTCCGGACTTTCTAAGATGATAAGACAACTCTCTACCCTCTACAGAATGGATGATATCTCAATGAGATCTCCTCACAAGTACACATATTCAGTGAATACTCTATCAGGGCAGCTGTTGAAGGGCTTGCAGAGATCAATGGCCAAGTCACAAGTGGAAGATAACCTAACAGTAACACCAGCTCGTGTGAGTTCTACATTATAGACAGTGTACCTGCCTCCAGCTCATGACTCTTGTATAAATACTGTCAAGTACAATCATGAGTCACCCATAGAATTGTTTCAATATCAATCAGTGCGTATATCAGGTATTTATTTGAACTGCTCTTACTTTAGTCTATAGTAACGAGACTGCAGGAGAGAGTATTGAACTTTGTACAGCAGTTACATTCAAGTGAGTCTGAGAGGAAAAGGCTGAAGGATACAGTTGAGTCACTGAATGAGACTCTGCTCCAACTCCAACAGTACCAGGAGTTGTGCTCTAGTCTGGAGGGTGAGCTGCAGGTCGCAAGGCAGCAGGTTGTTCTTTACACTTTACATCACGATAAACCATGCAGCAGACAGTGTCTAATACTTGTGCAGACGTATTTTTCATGTTTGATATATCAGCTACCTTACCCCTGCCCAAACATTTAGTGTAACATCACTCAATTGTACAATGTTACGTAGTGCATTTGTATAGTCAAAAAGTGTGTAAAGCTGTAAAAACTTCAAGTATTTGACAAATGATGTACATGAGCTGGTTTCATACCTATCCATCTAGAGCTGTTACCAACTGGTTACAGATTGAGAAGCTCGTACCAGCTGTGAGGTTAGAGGATGTGATGTCAGAGCTACACGAGGCCCTGGAGAGAGAAAAGCAGGCACAGAAGCTGCTGTCTGATCAGAGTGTGCAGGTTAAAGAGTTGACTCGGCGACTGGACTGTGAGTTCACTGACAGAGACCACACTGAGCAGTCTGTCAAGTTTGCTATGAAGGTATGACTGTAGGGTCTTAAGTGTGAGTAACAGTAGTACTTCCACAATGCCTGTACCCTTACTAAGACAACCTTGAGAGGGTTAAAAGCTTAATCTCAAGGCTGGAAGTCTATTACTTCCCCAAGTATCGGTTGCTACTTCTGCTGTAATAAGCACAATACATGCTGTGATGTCTCTATTATATCTCTCTAGACACTACACGATGAACTGGACAATAAAGTCACGCATATCAACAACCTTTCCAGACAAGTGTCAGCCTTAGAGGGTGAGAGGCAGTCGCTACGTGACAACATATACGATGCTGAGAGTGCTCTGAAGACTGCAGCCAATGATCGGCAGGCTCTTGCTAACTACGTAGAAACTTTGGTTACGGCATTCAACAAGGTTGGTTATTGCTACAAGTGAATATATTAATCAGAATTGTGATACCATTATAATATATTTACAACCAACAATTTGTTACAATCTTCTAAATCAATTGTGTTTTATGGTATCAAAGTTTCTTGTTTAAAATTTTTTGCTAGTAATTGATATGCATACTGTATTATGTCACCTTATTCAACCCACAGTGCAGAGAGGAGGGCGCTAGTAAGACCGACCTATCACGTATTATGTTATCAGGGGAGTTAATTCCCCGTGGTCATGCATCACCACACCTGCTCTCAGTGCAGAAGTTAGCCCATAAGTTTGTGGATGCGTACACAAGTCTACAGGCCAAGGTGGCCGCCCTCACCACTGTGACCTCAGAACAGCTGCATGAGATGACTAGACTTAAACAGGAGTTGTCTCTCGTGTGCACCGGACAGCAAAACTATACGCAGCACAACACTAATCAGGTACGTAGCATCCCCAAATGTGCACACGTAGTTGCTTTTACTAAACGATCGGAATGTTGTAAAAATATGAACAGAATTACCTATTATAGATAGACTAGATCTCCATGAATAGCATCATATATGTATCTACATTATGCCGTGCTGTTGTAATTATTGTGACCTCCATGACCTTGAACTACAGGTGTATCAGTACCCTTCCTCAGGCTACGGGAGTAGCATGTCTCCACTGAAAGCTACCAGTGACTTCTCCTCAGCTCGGCATTCACCTGCTGCGCTAGATCCTGGACTAATGACTCGCTCTCTTCCTTCTCACTCTACTCATAGGAGCGGCCTATCACAGCAGCTCTTCCCGATGACATCATCTCCTGTTAAACCACTTCACATCTCCCCAGGGTATGGATACTGCATAATACACACATAACTCGTAGTAATGTTTGGATATTGTACAGTGTAGAAGTACCGTTATGGTCTATTTATAGCACTGCATACATGTACAGTAATACATGTGCATGTGGTTCTATTCTATAATGCTATACTACATGTACAACTGGTGTAATTTTTGTAGCAGTAGACTGTCTTCCAGCAGAGGTACTGCCTCTCCCCGTCTACAGATGAGTGGAAATGTTAGAAGATGAGTCAGTGTGGGTACGTCTCTATGATAACGGGGAGATAACTGCTGCTTTAGTTTAGCAGGGAGGGTGACTCCGAATGGTTATAATTAATTTTACTTGTGAATCATTTATATATAATATAATATGTACTAAATTATACTTGTGAATCATTTATATATATAATAGTATGTACTAAATTTTACTTGTATAATGCAACACTAAATGACTAGGTGAACAACTAACTTGCATCTCCATTATCAATACATACATGTGTATATAATTACTCATTGAAGTCATTCCTAAATAAACGGCGGCCATGATATTATTGTTCTAGATGCTTCCTGAATTGACATACGACAGTAGTCCTATATTTCATATCTATACTAATATAATATAATTATGTAATATTTATGTTGGTCATACTGCTACATTTATAGTTATCATATTTTATACCAGTTATTCAATAAACACACACATACATCTTTATACTAACATGGTGTAGCTGTTTGCTCATCTCATCTATGTTCACCATTACTATAGAATTATGTGACTCTTGGTTTGTGATGCTTGAAACAAACAACTTTATTAAAACATAAAACAATAGTGGGATAGATAATACAATATCGTGTAACATAATTAGCCAGTTATTCAGTGTAATGTGAATATCAACATTCAATGTACATGTTAAAAACATACAACAAAATATATGGGTGAGCGATCCCATAGCAAAACAAGAAAATACTTGAGAATTGTAACCTGACCTGAAACTGCAGAGGTATGATTCTCACATGATGTATAATTGTATTGATATGGTGTTGGGAATTACCTAATAATAAGAGTTAAAACTATGACAACAAGGAAAGTTTTCCCATTCTTTGGGAAGGATAGAAGATAACTACAACAACTTTACAGTGCTATAACAAGTAGGGATGGACAGGTAGTTATAACTACTGACTTAGTAAAACAAGTCAGTATTATATACAAGTAAGACTAAACATAATTATGCACTCATGCTACCAAGTTACAGAGTTACAATAATAATATTGCTAATAGCTAATAATATATTTTACTACAGGAGGAATCTGCCCATACTATACCTTACCAGAGATTGAACTAGGCTCAGCAAGCATGCCAGCCATTGGTTGGTGTTCACAATAACTCGACCAATGATTGGTCGACCTTATGCCCAAGCAAAATATCACTATAATTATGAACAAATTTCTAAGACTGCTACTACGCAACATTGTTATACATGTATATATAAAAATGTGGAAATATTGTACTATGTACTACACGGAATATTTTAGTGGAATATTTATTGAGTTATTTGGCAGTTGATATCCAAACTCGGGTTTGAGATCGTGGAGGTAGAGAGATGGTACATTACTTCGAGGAGCAGGAACACGGTTTCCTCTCTGGTTTGACAGCGAACAAGTGAGTGAGAGGTTTGAGTATATGTTCAATGACTGGGACACACCAGGATCTACCAAGTAACTTCTGTCTCTTTCCAGGAGCCAGATTCCCAGCATCAGTGTAGTGTTTTGGAAGACCAAACACACTGCAACAAGTAGAATGATGTACATCATTATAAACCTACCTGGTATCCATTCTCCCGATAGGCTATGGAATGGATACACAGATAGTACATGCGTGTAGCTTGCAAGACCTTATATGACCACTATGACTCTTATATGACACTATGACTCTTATTTGACCTCTTATATAACTGTAAGTAGCTATACATTATGTTACTATTACCAATGACTTTCTACACCTACATGTACATGTGTAATGAGCAAAAATACCTTTCGAGCTCTGTGGGCCAGAGTTTATCACTGTGTCCATTCATTCGTACTGCATGCATGTCTTCATTCTTCCCCTGAAGCAGAGATGCTCCGCGTGTTGTAACAGTTCTAATCTTGGTCACGGCCGCTTCCCGACCTTTTGATAGAACGTCCTGCAGGCTTATGTTTAGAGCCTTCATGTCCTCCGTAACTGGTCTGGAAGGTGAACAATTTTGTAGTTATGACACGGCAACAGAAACCTCCTTTTAGCTCAAATAAAATGTGAAATGTTTATCAATGGTTGACTAACAGAGCCTTATGGGAAGGCGGGAGTAGAACCCAGCCGTTCAAACCAAAGATCATTGTTATATGATTTATTTCCTTATATTTGACTGTAAAAGTCTAAATGAGTAGGAGGTATTTTATTCTACACTTACATGAACATCCCAGGTATATTGCCCCAGAAATATCTAGCCCTGCTTTGTGCTGAGAACACTCCTGCATCCAGTTTCACGGGTTCACACTATATCATATAAATTCACAAAAAACATTATTATGCATGCATTACCATATCATTTTATTGCAAAGCAAAATAATTCCAAAAAGATACTCCTCGCCCGAGGTGGGGCTCGAACCCACGACCCTGGGATTAAGAGTCCCATGCTCTACCGACTGAGCCACCCGGGCAGGTGACTTTACAACATTTTTATCAATTTTTATTCTAATTTTGGGAAATCTGACACCTGGTCCATTTCTATTTGTTTAGAAGTGATAACCCTTGCGTCTAAATTATAAGATTGCAGGTCTTAGTGCATCTCTGCCTATACTTGTTCGAATTATTACACCTTTAACAGACTTACATGTATAAAGAAAGACAGTTCGCCCAAAGTAATATCGCGTTTAGAATGTAAACCGATGACTTTACAATTAGATTTTGTTCTAGATTTTATTGACAAACGTTGCGCATGTTAGAATTTTATGGCCATTTTGTAGATATCACGGTTTGTGGCTACGTTTGTTGACTGAAGACAATCAGGAACACTGTTGTTTTATCGGTTAATATAAGGTGAAAGATGACAACTCCAGGTTAGTCATAAGATTTTGTCATTTATATACAACGTTAGACTTATGTTAATTGTCGAATTATCTCCTCCAACTTTGGTTTGAAATTTTGAACAAGCAATTTTGTATTGAATGAACTGCCTCCTCTCATAGGATCATTGATCACCGATAATGATGTCTATTTTCCACGGTAGCTACAAACATCACGCTGTTTGCTCTGGAAGTAATGAGAATAAATAGCAATGCTAGAAGTCATAGCACCGAGTCAATAACTATGATAATGACAACACAGCCATAATACAAACCAATTCTGAAGACATGAATTTGTCTATATAAAATATAAACACTGTAAACATGATAGAGCAGAAGACTAGGTGTGTGGACTGGTGACTAGTGATAAAATTAGTAGCATAGATGAGTAATGAATGGTAATAATAAACAAGTATGATATTAAATTATTTTATTCTCAAAATGTAATGTTTTGCAATAATGTAACTTATTTATTACTTCCTACAATGTGGCTTAAGGTTGCAACTCCATTTTCTAAAGTGAAGCACAATTATTAATTTTATACAATTTTAATGGAGATGGTGGTCGATGAAGATAACTAATGGTTGATTACGTGACACTTGATAACTAGACTACTCAAAAGGGGGAGCTACTGACAGCTCTGCATATTTCACCGTGTATATACATTGCAAGGTGAAAAGTATTTATATACGGCACATTTATAATTTGACAAAAATCTCTACTTTAAAAATAGAGCATTAAACCTGTACAAAGTCAACTGGACAGATCTGCCTCTGTCTCTTTCACATGAGTAATTATAGTTGGTCATACATAATTGACATCTGTAGTTGGCCCTTCTCCATACAAATGATTAATTCAGTATAAGACTTGGGATTCACCTGGTCCATAGCTACCTATCAGACTGGTCAATCTAAGGCTAAGCTGACAGTATATGATATGATCAGGAAGGCTTACCTCCAAGAACCTAGAGATTGTAGCCTTTGTTTCCTTGTTCATGTGCACCACATTTTCAAACAGCCACAGGACAGCGTGATTGGGCTGGAGGCTCTTTAATGTCATCAAGATCCGATAGAAGTCAAAGAATAGGATCCCAGTTCCCGTAGCATCTATATACATGCATAAACATAATTTAATGTATGAATGAAAATAAACGCCTGCATGTTGAAAAAATTTCCTCGGGGAAACCCACCAAAGAGCACAAATTCTGAATCTGGTTTGACTGTCGACGGGAATTATCTGCTGGAAGGTAATCTCAGTAAAGTTATAACGCAACCATTTTGTAGGAGAGGACAACTCCTTGTCGTTTTGTATGGGAGGAAATCATATTGTATACACTGAATACAAAGGTCTATAAGCATTATTATACAACTTACAATCAGTTCAGTGAAAATTCAATATCACAGTCCTTCTGCAGCTATGCAGGAAATGGCTTGAATCAAAATGCTCACTCATGTGCAAAAGCAAAATGTTGGTAATCTTATGATGAGTTTATGCTACACAAGATATAGACAGCATATAGGGTATTCAGAGCTGAAGTCCATTACTTTTAGTTAATGACGACACTGATGGGAACAGACACCATAACCTCCAAGTCATGGTGAGCACGATATCACAATGTAGCTAACAACTTACAACAGACTACTAGCGCCACATAAGTAACAAAGAGTGGAGCTTTTTGTCTGTCAACATACTATAAACTAAACTAGCAACATACCAGCAAGTGAGACCGGTTTGCTTATCATGAACTCTTATGTAACACATACATGTACACCTGATTAAATCTCTAACCTATCTACCTCTGATGACCAGTGCACTCAGCTAAATGAGTATTAGATGGTCACTAAATCTATATTATGTAAGTACAAGTCCATTTAAAGATAATTATCTTTAAAATTATGTGTTATTATTTTTAATTACTTCAGTGTCTGTGGGGATTAAAAAACTGGGTTCCAATGTTAAGGTCAGTCACCTAATCAATGGATAAAAGAAAGAATGTACATATACCACATCTATAGCACCTAAGCTAATGGGCTCAAGTACGTACATATACCATATCTATAGCATATAAGCTAATGGGCTCAAGTACTTACATATACCATATCTATAGCACATAAGCTAATGGGCTCAAGTATGTACATATACCATATCTATAGCACATAAGCTAATGGGCTCAAGTATGTACATACACCACATCTATAGCACCTAAGCTAATTAGTACAGAAGCAACCTCTGGATATCTTGAAAAAAAATAGCCGTTCTAGCAATCGAAGTGGGGCCACATAAAAAAACATGTATCTAGATCAGAATTTTGTGCTGATTTCAAATATGACATTTCTACACCTCCTAAGGTGCCAGTTCTAGGCATAATGGCAAGTTTTAGTACAATTGTACAGATTTTACCGATTTCGAAAATTGTTATGTATAACCAGGACACCACTATCACACACTTCTAATGCGTTTGAGAAACTCTGTTTACATTACATAATGTAACATTCAACAAAGGAACACATTTTAAAATAGCATAAAGCTAGGAATAGTTTGAAAAATATCTGTTAATATCCGCTACTGAACTCGTGAGATTCCTATGAACATACAAGTCATAGATTTTTACACCATTACCCTACACCTCTCTATCTACATTTCCTACTTGTTTACATCCCACACCAATAGGCTAGGCATGAAGTGAGCAGCAACAATAATAATCCAGTTAATGAAAACACTATACAAATTATAGTGACTTCGGAGACTAAGAGGCCTTTTAGAAGTTGATAAAAACACTCAAATACTGCCATCAGAGTTGCTTTCAAAACTTGGTAGAAATGCATTACTGCTGGTTGCATTACTAGATATGCATGCAGGTACAGAACATGTTGCATCAAGGATCTGAGGATGTAGCCTAGGAATTCGATGCTGCTTGGATTACTCGGCAATGTGATAGTTCACCTTAGAACAGCACCTCCACCTCTGAGAAACTGATTGGTATATCAATTGATAATGTACATGTACATGTATTAATTCCTAGCTTGCAATTTCATGAGTTTATATTTCTTGTAGTGACCAGTGAACGCTTACAATTGCCATAGGAGAGTATTATTTGCTGTTAAATCAGTCATAAGCATTCATCTGCATACTTAGGATACATAGATGTAAGCCGAGATGCATATATACACTGTATGAGGGCCTACGTGTATATCTACTAGGAGGTTAAGAAGTATTAAATCATAATTTTTTGAAATTATAGGCCTATAATACATGTCCCTATTAATAGTACAGAATATGCATAATATAGGCACTGTAGTTGGGACCCAAGGATGTTAGTAGCCTGAAGACTGGGTTTAGTTGGCTTGTTCATGTGAATGTTATACAAGCAGTTGGTGTGTTGTTATGCCCAATTATTACCCTTTACAGTTTTTTATGTTACTTAGTGTTACTATAATTTTGGTTTCAATTATGTGGAAAGCTAAAGGCTGTCACACACATGTGTTTTTATGTAAAATGCTTTGTAAGTTATTCAATCAAAAAACACCTTGCCTGTTCCTAATATCTGGCATCATCATGGTCTACCATGCTGACTCTGAGGCTCTCCTTTGGCATTTTTCTCTTCTTGATCCCCATGAATTTTATCTAATACCCCATCTACGTTTCCTAGATACAGCTACATATTGTAGGTAGGCCCCCTACCATGTAGTAACACCCCACTGTACAGAGATTACTTGTTTTAACTGCTAGTGTTTGTAAGGAACTTCATAAGTGGGCATGGTTATGGTTTTGTCTGATCTTTTTATATAAATTAGCAAATAATGCTTGCCTATGGTAACACAGGACTTTCAGCATGCACACTTTCTGATGGACTTGGTGATTTTATGATTTCTTTCGGTTTATCAAATCTATTGACAATTTGATCACACTTTAAATATAGAGCAATAGCCACATATTAAACTTGTGTAGCATGAATATATAATTCATCAATAGTTTGCAATTTAACATCAAAATGTAACATTATTATGTAGTTTATTTCACCTACCACTATTAGTTATGTTCAGTACTAAAAGCAGGAAATAAATAAATTACACTACTTATGAACATACATGGCCAATTTGAGAACCAACTACTTTTTGGTCTACTTCCCCGTTGACATTGCATGTAGCATGATTCATTGAATATTGTTCTCTAATACTGCAAGTAGCCTATGTTATATAGTATGTATGTATGTATGTATGTATGGGTATATTATCTACTGTACTGTATATAGATATAGGTGTATTACATGCACCAAAATACCTAGAGTAATGAAGTATCGATGACTTTTAGTTGCTAGAGCCAGTTTGTTCATCAATTTTGAAGAATTACTAGTTAGGAAAAGTGACACAAGTTCTCCTTGAGTGAATGTTGAGACCAATTTTCTATATGCAGCACATCAGAACACATTCACACCTATTCCCCACTTTTGGGGGTTAATATGGTGAAGAGAATAACTGGTGTGTCTTTGATATTTTCACAGCAGTAAAACAAACAACTATCCATTGTTGTAGCTGTTGAATTACCTCAGTCTAACATATTATAAACCTCCCACAACGCAGTTCATATAGCCATTAGGGCATTATAGCAGTAAAAATCCTAAACAACAATATTATAACTGCATGTATCTAGTATTATATTACTAGCTATGTCTAGTAATACTAGTAACTGCTATTTGGCCATGTGCAGCTGTTGTTATTGTGGTTACTATAGAAATCAGCAGGCATAACCACTTCTAATTGGACAGTGTTTGCCGTTACGCATGAGCACTAACACTAAAGCAATCTTTTCCGGCTTATCAATGGCGATCTGACAAATGTTTGTTATTTTTACTTGCACGATAAATCAATTGACCACAACAACTATACTGGCGCGATGTGAGGTGTAGAAATTTGCATATCAAAGTATTTATGCATAATTAAGAGTTTCATGCAAAATATACTTGGCCCCACCTCAATTGCTAGAAATCTTTATAAAAAGGGAGGTTGCTTCTGTACTAAATGGGCTTACCGTATAAACCTTTCCTAGCTGGATTGACCAATGCCAAGTCATTGCAAGGAGAACCTCCAACCAACAGGTCAATTCTGCCAAGTGCTGCCAACTAAATGTGTTAGAAATGCATGAAATTACTGTTAGTACCAATGGAATAATTATTACAAAAAGAAATATTTGTAGGCAACCATCTTCTACTTACCATTGAGAGGTGTTACAAACATGTCAACTGAAATAATTAGATTCCCACAGAACTTAACTGAATGTGACAGACCGTGACACAACATGCCATAAATAACAGAACGTCGTTGGCCACTGAACTCGGTCTAACCTTCTCTTCTGTGAGCGATCTGATGTCACCCAGCTGGAAGACCTCCTCGCCATGGTTGATCTGCACAACCTGAATAGCGTCCTCTTCAATCTCTAAAGAGTAATACACTTCCACATCCAGATTGAGGTTCTTCAGTACTACCATGGCGGTCCCGATGCCATCAAACAACGACATCACTCTCAGCTTGCGATCTGGCTTGCATTCAGGAAGCTGTATGTATAATTACAGTACATATAGGATAAACTTTTGCATACAATGACGTACAATGGATAACCAAGGTGGCCGATTCAATGGTGAAGATAATATATTGTGTAAGACTTATAGAGGTGGAGCGAGACTCAAGAAATCTTGAGTTGTCTTGTCTCAAAAGTCGTCTCGAGATGGCAATTAGTGTTCGATACCGGAAAACCAATTGCATATAACAATTTTTATTTATAATAATTATAATATACATGTACATGTAATTCATTGTTAAAGGTGGACTGTACTGAAATTTTGAGGTTATAGACTGAATGCACCATTAGAAAGCCTAGTAGCAGCTGAACCAGTTAGCACAATACCAGCTGGGCTCTATGATGTCATCATGGTACCCAGCTCTGCTGAAACCAGTGAAATACATCATTGCAGGGAGTGAATGCCAGACCAGGCATTGTGTTATTATAAACAGAAAATTTTAATTGAGATTTTATCCTTGTTGCACTAGGCATATCACAAAACGAAAAAATGGGTATGTAGAACAAATGCTAGTTAATATTCCTAGACAATAAAAAGTACAATTTGTTGCAAAAAATTATCAAATGACTTTTGAGTTTGCAATTTGATTGGTCAATAGGCTACTTGTTTATCTCATGGATAACATGCCTACTTAGTAGACTGGTGTGTTGAACATGTAGAACGTAGTACTAATAATTGCTAGCATCTGTTTTATTGAAAAAACACTGTATTTCTTATAAAACAGTTGTGAGAACGCAATATTGCTTCTATATAGTGTGTCAGAGTTGAGATAATCAAAGAAGAAATTTTGAGAATTGACATAAAACTAGGTGGAGATAACTCTTAATGCTGACATCACTATGGTTATTTTAGAAATTTTGGGGTTACTTTTTTGCAGTTTAGCATCTATTAGCTACTACTAAAACAGTTTAGATATGTTTGTATAGGCATCAAGTAATACTAACATAGTTAATTTGGTGACAAACATTCTGAAATTTTCAGTACAGTCCACCTTTAATCAGCAACAAATCTATGAAATAAAAAATTATTATTTAAATTACTGTCTTCCCACACACTAATTTTCTAGTAACCTAACAGCTGTGCAGCTAACTAGCGCTGTGCTACTAGTCCACCATTCATTACGGCATACAGAACTACCAACTGCATTCCAATCAGCCCTCCCATAATGCAATGTAATGTATTAACAAGTCATACTAAAAAGTTGTTTACTCATGGGATTATTTCAGTAATGGAAACATAACTCCCTACTAGTTGTCAATTACACTTATACACATGTACATGCATGTAGAATGCATCCCATATTAATATAGAATTTGCGACTGTTCAAAAAAGACAGTTCGAAACCCCAAACCCAACACCCAGAGTTCAACTAATTTTTATTTTCAATATTACATCTTTTGTTTTTACTACTACTAACTTGTAGAACACTGAAAAAATTAATTATCTGTGAGTTTCAAACTGTCCGGTTTCGAAACATCTTGTTTCGAACTGTCCTTTCTGAAATGTCTCTTTACCTAATATTAAAGGTCGCTAGTTGTCTGCTAATCATCTGTTGAAATGTATAACGATACAAACCATATGAATTATGAAGAGTTTACAGAGTAGGGTTGTAACTATTAGACTCCTATAACATACAGATATGCAAGTAGGCAAACTGTTTAGGAAAAAAATCACTTGTATCCTACAACCCAGTCTCGTCTTGATTTTTATGAAGTAGTGTCTTGAACTTCATTTGAAATTCAAAAATCCTGTTTCGTTCCTCCTCTATGAGACAATGATGGCCTTGTGATGGAATCAAAAACTCAATTAAGTTATATCTACATTTTACGAGAGTTCACATGAACTGTATTTTACACTTACGTTGTGCAACTTGGAAGGCTTCTGGTAGAACCTCATAAGTCGTTGCTTCCAGTCCTCTCTGGCTTGGATGAGTATGTTAGCTACGGTGATTGGTTTACACAGGAAACACTCCCATGGGCTAGACTCCTCGACAACCATAAGCATAGCTAAACTGCCCAGCTCTGTCACGCATGACTTGCAGTACGTCCTGTTATATAGCGGAATAGAAGTGGAATAGAAGTCAATAATGGACACTGTCCATCTATTTGTTGTATCTCCAAGGTTTACAGGTACTACACTGTCTACACTCACCTGTCGTATTTGCAAGGGTTACATGTACTACACTGTATACACTCACCTGTCATATCTGCAAGGGATACAGGTACTACACTGTATACACTCACCTGCCACATATATTAGAGTCACAGACGAGGAGGACGTCCCCTCTACCACACAGAACACAGTAGGACATGCAGCCATCAGCTCCAAATGAGAAGAACGAACTCTTGACGTCTTCCTACAGCAGAAACTAGGAGATAGGCCTATTTGTACATGAACATGTATGTAACACGTATACACTGTATGTGACACGTATACACTGTATGTGACACATATACACTGTATGTGACACGTACACACTGTATGTGACAAGTACACACTGTATGTGACACGTACACACTGTATGTGACACGTACAAACTGTGTGTGACATGTATACACTGTATGTGACACGTATACACTGTATGTGACACGTATACACTGTATGTGACACGTACATACTGTATGTGACACGTACACACTGTGTGTGACATGTATACACTGTACGTGACACGTATACACTGTATGTGACACGTATACACTGTATGTGACACGTATACACTGTGTGTCACGTACACACTGTGTGTGATTCAACTATGCCAAGTACCATATTATTTTGATGTATTAACTACCCTAGAACATATTTGGGATGTAAGCAATTATGTTATACATGTAAATGCAACACAATCTTAGTTACCAATATATTATCTGGTATGTGGAAACAACTGTCTCCTCACTGATATAAAGGTGAAAGAGTCGATGGCCTTGAACATTTAGTGCAGTAAAACAAAAAACTTGCATACTGTGCTAACACTGTTATTGCCATACATATTATGTAAAATAATGTACATTAGTTATTTATTGCACAGGTTAGGAACTTCATATTCCAATAGATTTCATTTTCTATTTTTTTACCATGGCAAATATCTGTAGTGGCTAAATGGTACACCACAGGCACTTTTGAGTGAGTACTTATAGACCCTGCCACTACTCTAGTATTACAATATCTATAAATATAGATGATTAACCTGCAAAAAATAAATTTCAAGCAAAAACCAATTGGGACAGAATTAAGTTTGTTTGATCTGAGTAGTGGTGGCAGGTGCTGGTAGGTGACATACCAAGCAATCATCGCAGACTCCACCTTTGAAAAGGGGGTGTGGCTGTAGGTTGGAATGAGCACCACAGGCCAAGCAAACATTCTCCAAATCAACTGCCCCATCTCTCACTTTACTAAGAGAGTCAGCTACAAGAGAAAATTATAATATTTACAGTCCAGTAATTGTCCAGACATAGCCTGTGTCCTGCATACAGTTTACCAAACATAGCCTGTGTCCTACATGTAGTGCACATATGTACACACGTGTATACACTGTACATACAGTACATGTAGTGTATGTACATACATACAGTACACACATGTACATGTACATTTACACAGCGCACATAGTCATGTAGATGTATACTTATACACATTTGTATTTTGTAATGTTTCACCATTAGTACTATAAATCAAGCAATTCTAGGTCTTGTTCATCAGTTTGTTTTTTTTCAAAGAAACTCACATCTGCAAGTTTTTTTAGCCTCAGGTTTCTGGTTGTTTCGCTTAGATTTACTGGACGGTGTTCTTCTCCTCTCAAAATCCTCGTCGTTGTCATCATCCTCATAGTCTGTTGAATCTTCCGCATTGTTTATCATTTCTACTATATTTGCCAGCTTTCCTGCCACAAACTTAGAGACTAAAAATACAATGTACAGTTAATAATCAGTCAAGGGTAGTAACAGTGGGTGGTGGCAGTGGGTAGTAATAGTGGGTAATGGACAGTGGGTAATGGACGGTGGGTGGTGGACGGTGGGTAGTAACAGTGGGTGGGGACGGTGGGTAGTAACAGTGGGTAATGACAGTGTGTAATGGACGGTGGGTGGTGGCGGTGGGTAGTGGACGGTTGGTAGGGACGGTGGGGAGTGATGCTTTTAGTCACGTTGTAAATTATGGCACTTCAGGAAGTATGTCACAAAATTACATTATTACGTTTTCTGTGTGAATATGACTAAGTAAATGTGAAGGAAGCTTGCCTAAAACTTTTACTACAACCTGCTGTGTATCACATACATGTATTTTAGTAGATATACCATTGTATGACTATCACAGAGCAAGAGGTAGCTCAGTAATAAGATTACTATTATATATACTGCATGTACACATCAAATTATTGCTTTCAGTGCTGCTAGATTCATAACTTCAGCAGACTACCTTTCCCGTGGGGTAAAATGTTCTCCTCCGCCTGAAAAGCATCTGCTACCCACTCTAAATACCCATCAAGACCTTCTGGAGTGGTTGAGACATCCTTGGTAGCCTTAGATCCTTGGAGCAATTCCCAGCTATCTGTTAGAGCCTCTACCACTGCAGTAGTGTAAAGATTCCCAGAGCCAAGTTTAAAGGCTTTTTGAAATCCAGTGTCAAAGTCTTGCAAACGACATAACTGTACCTACATAATAACATGTATAAGTACGTATAAATAGAGTAAGTAAAGAACGCTATAGACTGGGAGGGGAGGGACAGGGGAAAGGAGCATAGCCTACATGACTTGAACATGTATACTTAGCTCCAGCTATTTATCACTGACTTATTGAAGCAAAGCAATATGGTGATGGTTCTACAAAAATAATCATCGTGGCAACAGATAAATTAGGTTAATATTTCAGGCGGTTTTTTGTCTGGGTATGACCGGTGGACTGGCGATGGGTTATTTATAAATAATATATTAATATTCTATCACTGTCATTAAATAGAAAACCGCAGCATTTGCAGACAGATTCCACATTGCTATAATATAACACATTGTATATAATAGTGTTCATATCCTGGACAATCCAGTAAACAAAAAAATAAATTCTTTGGTCATTTATAATTAGCTGACCATATGATAAACTGAGCATCAGAAATACATGTACATGTACATTTATGTCATGGTAAATGGTACCATTGCTGCATTAGTGAACTATCTGTAGGCTCTAGAGACTTACTTTTCAGCCATCAGCTACAAATGGCTGACATTACCAACTATCTGATTTACTGATCTTGGTTATTTCCATAAATATTGAACAGAACAGCTACAGAACACCAGTGTGTGTTATAATAGCTACAAAGTAGTAGTAGTAGTCCTACTATTTACAACAGTTGTGTTTATGGTTCATAGTTGAACCCCACCTAGAAACTAAATCTAGGCTATAATCACACATTACTGGGCTTAGAGTCGCACCTATTATTTCATAGGGCTCGGAAGGTATAGTATATACATGTATATAAGCAGGTCCTACCTCAGAGACCTTGTGCTCTCCATACCAGAAGATCCACTGGTGATCAGCACTCGGTGGTACCTGAGCAGCGTCTGACCCTCTGATAGTCACACCTGGCCATGGCTTACATCTGCTAGTCAATTTACCCCACACCAGCCTACCCACAGTTCTACCTTCAGTCAACACTTCCTCCTCCTCTTCCTTCTTATCCTCCTTTACTTCTGATTTCTACAGAGATCACAGTCTAACGCGTATTAATCCACAGTCTACAGTCTACTACAACTAGTTGGCACCCATCTGTTCACATTATGATCAGCCAGGGAGGGTGCCCAGGACATTAATTACCCATTTAGTTGCATAATTATTCTAATATAATGCTGTTGGAACATTTCCACACATCAAAACACCTACAATGTAATAGTGGATCTCAACTAGCCCCCCCTCCCCCCCCCCCCCCATTGGTGATGGTGCCAAGTTAGCTGCCTGTACTAGCACATGAGGTCACAATGTGTTATCACCATCAATATAAGTTTTGTATAGTCGCATTTCCGAATCTGAGCTATAGACACATAGATAGCACCATATCAATGGCCCAACTGTATATTGCTGTACGACTATGGAATTGCGACTATGGAATGGTGCATTTCCGAATCTGAGCTATAGACACATAGATAGCACCATATCAATGGCCCAACTGTATATTGCTGTACGACTATGGAATTGCGACTATGGAATGGTGCCAACAACCAGTTGCATAAATTATTTTAACCTTCTAAAACCGTCAAATATTTCATCATAAAGCAGCTGATGATTGCGGTTTGTAACTTGGACTGCACTGCATATGAGCCGCTATTCAGTGATTTGGGTAATTCAAAGTCCAACATTGAACAAGTCACCTTTTCCTACTTTCAGGCTGCAAGAACTGACCATCAATAATAACACATTTGATGTGTCATACCTCCACTTGGCTGGGACTACTACAGACTACATGTACGTGATCACAGTCAGGTGTATATGTAGTACTATACTATGTACAGTGTTACGCTACGCTATGTACAGTGTTACGCTACACTACGTACAGTGTTACGCTACGCTACGTACAGTGTTACGCTACGCTACGTACAGTGTTACGCTACGCTACGTACAGTGTTACGCTACATACAGTGTTACGCTACGTAGTGTTACGCTACGTATAGTGATACACTATGCACAGTAATACACTATGTACTGTGTTACACTATGTATAGTGATGCACCATGTTAATTCTAACACTCTTACCCTTTCAGTATCAGTTGATGTTTCTTCACACTTGCTGTCGTCAGATGAAGTCTTCTGTTTATGATGAGCTCCATCTTTGAGAGGAGTTACTTGCACTGTCAGCTCAACGTTAGGAGTATGTTTCTCGGGAGTATTCTGGGTAATCACATTTGACTTCCCTCTCCAACCTTTATGTGGAGGAGTCGGCTCACCGCGACTATCATTTGACTTCCCTCTCCAACCTTTATGTGGAGGAGTTGGCCCACTGCTACTGTCATTAGACTTTGGCATCTTGGACTTTTTGCTGTCCTGTTGGTCTACTGATTTTTTGCGTTTTGGTTGAGGATAAACTACCTGGAAGAACTTGGTTTGACTCACCCTTCGTTTGCCAGAAACAATCAAGTTTGGTGGCTCTTCTTCTTCTGCAGATGAGTCAACCTCTTCGTCTGCAGCTGACTCATCATCCTTCGCACTTCCTTCAAGTTTCTTGTGTGAATTAGATTTCGGCTGAGTTTTATTGGAAGGAGAATCTTTGCCCTTTTGGGAGCACTTGACTAGAGATGAATGGGATTTTCTCGATTCTTGATTGTTCTTCCTACGTGTAGAAGTCATCCTGGGAGAGATAGACGAAGATTGATCAGAAGAGAGATTGTCAGCCTGGAGATCATCAGAAGAGGTGTTGGAGATTGCATTTGATATCCCATTGGTCAAAGACTTTCGTTTGAGTTCAGATTGCTTGATTAGCGTCACCTCATCTTCAATGGAGAGTATCTTTGATGTCTGCGATTTGGGGGTGAATTGAACATTATCTTTAGAGAAAGTTAGAGGAGCATTGACTGAGTTTGACTGAGACAAGTCAATAGTTGGAGTTGAAACCGGAGACCTGGTTGTAGAGTCTGGAACCATTATAGTTTTGTTGATGCCTCCATTTGCAGACGTTTTCTTGAGAGATGCGCTCTCCGAGGTTTTACTTGCAGACGATTTAGTTGGTGTAACAGTTTGTGATTCAAAGTTGGAACTCTTTCTCCGCAATCTAGAAGGCAGCGGAGATTCTGTGACTGGTTTCCTCTTCCCTTTAAATTCATGAATCACTTGGTACGGCTCAACGTTACGTCTCATCCTGCGTGGTGTCTGCTTCGCTGACTCCTACCAACACAAATAATTTATAAATACTAATGAATGTAATTAAATAGCAACATGCAAATGGATATAATGGCAACAATAAGAGGCCAAATAATGCACACTATTATTATGTAAATGTTTTTGTTTATAATGTATACGATGCCATGGTTACATCATGGTATAATTCGTTTGGAAGCATAAAATAATGTGATAATATTATTGATGAGCATGGATAATGAACATTCATAAAACAATTTAACTGGATTAAGTTGAATTTCCCAGCTTCAGCTAAGAGACTTTGAAGTGTTTTTGACAGTTTGCAGCTATTATGCCAGTCAATCAGTATACATAAGAACAGATAATATTAATACATGTGCATGTGAACATTACTTCAACTTCAAGTGTTTATCTTCAACAATTTATAAACCAATTATTGTGTATAACATTTTGGAAAAACAAGTAACAAAGAGAGAGCATGCAACCTATTCAGTTACATAAAAGTAGCTTCATAATTATTATTTGCGCTTTATGCTTTACTCAAGTAAACCATGCATGGGTGGTATTGGGTCTATGCTCTGGGACTGTTTGTCCATACAAGAATATCATTTTCCAGACACTGCAAACAGGTAGTTATTATGTACATGTATATACAAGTGCGCTTCAAAGTGAGCTGCCACAGCCAGTTTCAGAAAAAGCTCTCAGCACTGGCATATACATGTAACTTTAGGTCACTGACCTATGGAGTAACAGCAGAGAAGGTACCTGCTCCATGTGTCACCAGGTGGTTGCAGGTGCTTTAGGTGCTAATTCAGTGCACCAAACCTGAATTATTAATTACAATGCTGTGGTATCAATGTAAGATAATATACCAAACTGAATCATTATTAATAATTTCAATTATTACATCAGTGACAAAGCTTATAACCAGCCAATGCAAATTCATATTGATGTATTGGTAGTCTTTTTATCCTATTAGCTGATATACTGGCAGTTAGCCATATTGAAATCGGATCACTGTGGTCAGGTTCTTTCTAACTAACCAACTTAATCTAAACCACAACCGACTCCTCCAGCACCATGAGCCAAATCATATCTCATATTCCAGTGTGCACAAATAGGTGAAATTATAGGCTGGGCTCATTTTTAACTCTTTCTTAGGAGTTTTCTTTACCTGCATTGGTATTTAAAATGTCAGCTTGTGAATCAAATATACACTATTAGCAGAAGTGATGCAATAGCTAGCTCCACTTTATTAATGTAAAGAAGTGTTAATATTGTCTAACTCTTAAAAAATTGGACTTACATGTATCAGTAGCATGTAAGAGTGCAGACCTATGGATAATATTGACAAACAATAAAGCTTATTATGGAAGGATCTACTACCAGTGGTAATCAGCTAGCTTATTATGGAAGTACATGTATCTACTACCAGTAGTAATCAGCTATAAGGATTACCACACATATTTTTCTGTGACACTTGCACAGTTCTGGGTTATTATTGGTTGAGAATTCTGGTTTTATTATTAAAATTTTAATTACTATAAATTATGATTTTACAATTAAATTATCTCCAGACAACAGTCTACTTGCCAACCTTTGGATCACTAGTACTCACTACTTATACCCACATGCCCTATAACCAGTACCTACATGTATTATATACATCAGCCAGAATCATGGCAGATTGCAATATTGAAATGAACAAATTAGAATTTCCTCCTGAAAGCCTATATTGGTAGAATAGCATGTGTACTGTTGGTAGAATAGCATGTGTACTGTTGGTAGAATAGCATGTGTACTGTTGGTAGAATAGCATGTGTACTGTTGGTAGAATAGCATGTGTACTGTTGGTAGAATAGCATGTGTACTGTTGGTAGAATAGCATGTGTACTGTTGGTAGAATAGCATGTGTACTGTTGGTAGAATAGCATGTGTACTGTTGGTAGAATAGCATGTGTACTGTTGGTAGAATAGCATGTGTACTGTTGGTAGAATAGCATGTGTACTGTTGGTAGAATAGCATGTGTACTGTTGGTAGAATAGCATGTGTACTGTTGGTAGAATAGCATGTGTACTGTTGGTAGAATAGCATGTGTACTGTTGGTAGAATAGCATGTGTACTGTTGGTAGAATAGCATGTGTACTGTTGGTAGAATAGCATGTGTACTGTTGGTAGAATAGCATGTGTACTGTTGGTAGAATAGCATGTGTACTGTTGGTAGAATAGCATGTGTACTGTCACTCTGTATATTCACACAGAGCTGCCTACCAACAGAATGTCAGCACATAGCCTACATAACTGGCTAATCTACCAATAAAACATCAGCATGGATCCTCCGAATTAACAACCTATGATTTTCTTTATACCTCAGATGTCCAAGTCCAACACTCTCGCTGACTAGCACTCTCACCTGTCAAACCTACATGCACCTTCGAAGGTCTTAGAACTTCTAAGCCAAGTCTCACCAAATCATACTAAACTACCAATGTGAAACCTACACTAAGATCATATGACTGTATTATCTATATAAGAATATAGACAATGGTGATACCTGTGGAGTTGATGAGGATGTCAGCTGCTGACTCTTGGGTGACTGTGTGTCCACTCTGCTGCCCATAACAATGTCACTGATGATGTTATCTACGTTCAGGTCCTGTAGAGGTACTGCTGGGGAGTTACTGGGTTCTATGGATGTCTTGGCAGTATGTACGGCTGGTGGTGACACAACCCGGCTTATTACTGCTCTGCTACTAAGGCTAGTAATGCTCTGGTGTGTACAAGTATTGGCTATACTCCCAGAGCTCCTACAACATATGCATGTATGTATACCTGTAGGTAGTCTCCCTCCAAAATCCCTCAGTAATACTGATACTCAGTCTCTAATCCTAGCAGACTACACAACCTCAAGTGTTCAGGGCTATATCTATAATGAATAGAGACCAGTAGATCTAGTAATAACTGTAGTTCCTGACACAATAATGGGGTTTGTCTGTCATATGATTTACTATGTGGTTCCCCAACAGCCCAATATCTGGAATAGTGAACTGAGGAGATCACCCTGAATGAGAGCTGGATGAATAACTGAGGTCCATACAATCTAGCAGACTGGGTGGGTACATGGAGGGTGGCATCACACCCCAACCCACCTATCGATGGGTAAAGAACCTGACAGGAGCTGCCAAGTTAATAAAATTAAGCATCAGTCTGAAGACAGTAAACAGCACTAATTCAGTGCACATGTGGTTATGTAACATGTAGCCTACATATACATGCTAGTGTTATATTACATGTATAAGTTGACAACCATTTTCACAAATATAATCACATCTGTTATAAATAAGAGATTCTCACAATTTTAGCTGGTCTAATAATGTAGACTGTAGATAGTAGAGCAGAGACCATAAACATGGTAACTTTTATTATGGTTTAGACTTATTATTTCACTATAATACAGTGTATTTACATTACATGTAGACCTAATGCATTATATACACTGTGTTTAAACACTCCAGCTTCAAGAAGATGGGGGCATATCACAAGCCCTTAGTGACCAGAATCATTGGAATCTTCAGAATGTGGTTAAACACCCAGTATAAATCAGAAGTCATGTGGAAGAAGAGAACATGTACAGTTCCAGAAGCACCTCTCTGTGCTGACTCCCAGGTCTAAGGCTACTGACTCTAAGGCGAAGTGAAATTGTGTTGTACCAGTTTTCCGCGTGTCATTTTTGAGAAGCTGTAAATTTCTATCAAAGCTTATAAGATATCGCCATAGGGCACAGGCCAACATAATGCAGCTAGTGGAAGTAAAATTCATGTATAGATAATGCACACATGCTGAGCGTATCCATGTAGGTATATAATATACTCTATGTCTATGCAATATTTTCCTTGCAAAGAATTTAAATATACATGTACAATGCATAAATGTACAATACATGTACATGCATATAATACATGTACATGTTTATAATACATGTACATGCATATAATACATGTACATGTATATGATACATGTACATGTATAATACCAGTGGATGGAAACAAAGAATAGAACGTAGAAGTGATATCATCCACCACTCGAACCACCTTTAGACAGAGCAGTGGTTAAGGTATTCCATATTGACCATATATTGAAGCCATTAATATGTCAAGAGTTGACAAGAATAATTTTACCATCAATTAAAAGTCTGGGGAAAAATTGTTATTAAAATAATTCAACTGAACCTCAAGTCTAAATTCAATTCCATTTTCTGAACAAAAAATAGCATTTATACCCCTAGATCCCCCATAACTTGTGCTGGCCAATGGCCTTAGCAGTCAATGCACAGTAGGTATAGGAACTAAAGGACCATGTACTGTATTTGTAAAGTTATCCCTCTCCACTGAGTGACTATGTGTGAAATACTGATACTGGTCTAATAGCAAACCTTCTTGCTGTATGAAAATCTCAGAACCCCAATCTGTCTGAGTAACACATGTCCTTTACATACTGTGCCCAAGTCCATTGTACCTCCTGTTACTAAACCATCACTTGAATGTTAGTAGAGAACCCTTAAATAGGTAGATTTTCTGAAACCAACAACATCCCCCTCACCATTTATAGCAAATAGTGGTAATTACTCTCTTCTTTATTTTCAATCTCAACCTTTTGGAAGCTCAAGTAAATTAGTTGTCATTCACCAAACAAAACTAAGATATTTCCTTTTACCTGAACCTTTACACTCCCAGGTCAGTTGTTGCTACTTTACTCCCATCTGACTGAAGGCTATCCAAGCAACAACTATAAACTGAGCTGTCACTTTATAGCGACAGTATAGGAGAGTGTGCTGAAAACTTTAGAATCTTTTTCTGCAAACCAACGATGTTGGCATTATTTTGATACATGCTATGAAAATACCTAAATTATTTCAAGAGTAGTTGATACAATGCTAAACTGCAAAAGCGTAGCCTCAAAATTGCTAAAATACCTACATTATTGGTATTGTGCTAACTAACTAACCCAACTACTACTAGGCTTTCTAATGGTTATGCAGTTTAAAACCTCAAATTTCAGTACAGTCCACCTTTAACATTAAATCGGGAATAGTGGTCCATTTCTGACACCATGCAATGAGCACCCTCTAGCAGTCATTATTCTTTGGTCTCACATTTATATCATTCAGCTCTTCTTGGCTCTAAAAATGCCGCTCTGCCTCTCTCCTGTTCTTGCCCTATGGCCTACACTAATGAGTTACCTACAAATTCTGAATAATGTCTGAAGTTGAAGAGAAATCAAGATACATTTTATATCTACTTACACTCTTGTGCTTTTTAAAATATAAAAATACCATAATCTCAAAAAATAAACAGCAAAATTAATTATAATAATTATTTAAAGTGGAAGTAGCCCCAAAGGCTGTGTAGTCTTCCCGAGTTGTTCTTTCTTGTGTGAGCTGGTAAATATAATTGGAAACTATTTAAGCTAATTTTAGTTATTCATTTTTCTTTTGGAAAACACTGGGTTTTAATCATAGAATTACCTTCCACTAGAATGGTTACTTTTGGTCATGTGACAATATAATTCCATTAAGTTTGGTTTCCAGTCTCCACTCAGCAGGTCCTAGCCGCAGGCTGCTACAGCAGTGTACCTGGAGAGAGGTGTTCCCACTCAACATGGCAAGCACAAATAAATCAATGGGAAGTGCTGTATTATTCATCTTATAAGCAAATGCTGGCAAACATGGAAGCAACTTTCTCTTCAATTTCTACCAACCCCCAGCTTGCATTACTAAGTCAGCTTCAGGATTAGTTTAGAAACATTATACATGTATTTAATTGAATGCTAGTTTGTGAAAGCTGGAAAAGCTGAAAGTAAGAAAGGGCTGACAACAATAAAACTCTGGCAGAATGCACTCATTGAAATAGACCAGTAGTAACCGGTGAGCAGCTGCAGGTTATGGTGATCAGGCACAGCCTGCGGTCAATAAATACAGCAAACCTGAATAAGAAAGGTTGCATTGAATACACACAGAAACCAGCAAAAATTGAGAAAGTGGGCCACAACCTGGTAGCAGAGTGAGAGAGGACAACTTCTTATTATGATCCATAGAATATATTTGCTATAACATCTAATGCATGTTGGACATGCTATATTCCTGGTTTTTGCAATATTTTTGCACCAATTTTTCATTGATTGTCATTGTTAGGCCAGCCTTTCAAATATACATAGTTGACTTCTTTGTTATACATGTATACGATATCCCCCCCCCCCAGACCCCAACCACAAACAAAGGCTACACAACATTATAGAATACATCAACCAGCCATTTTGAACCTTTACCTCTTCACAGTTCTACAGTGTGCTTTTTAAATCGACTCTGAATCTAGTGCTTAGGCATCTTACTTGACTCTACATTTTACTTGTTTCATCTGTTGACTTGACTTTTTATCAGTTGGGAATATATTATACTTGTACTTGACTTGAATACTTGAGTACTTGCTTGCTCGGCACAAATCTAATTTCTTCAGCCAGTGATTCCATAAAAAATTACTTACTTTGAGTTTACTGGATTACAAGTCGAGGGTGGAGGTGGTAGCACCCTCTCTTGTGAAGGTCTGGTCACTTTAGTACTAGAACTCATATTCAGGTTCAGGTTGGGGGGTTGATTTATCCTCACCATATTCACAGTAGGCTGGGGGAGGTGGGCCGGAAGGTGGGCTATGGGTGGCATCAGAGCTGTAATATTAATACATGTATATTATAAAAACATGCCAAGCATAACACACCTGACATGGTACATGCTACATGTTACAAGCTACATGTTACATAATACATGTTACATAATACATGTTACATACTAGATAATACATGCTACATGTTGTATGTTACATGTAACATGTGCCTCACCAAAATAAATTTTCAATCCAGAGTTGAAACTCCAAGTCATTTCATTTTCATGCAACAGACAGATACATTGTAGATGCTTTCCAGGTGGCCATTGAATAGCCAAGAAAAAACAAAACAACATAAATAAATAAAAAGGGCAATATGGTATATTTCTATGGTTTGTGGTGGTTGGACTCTTTTACTACTTGAATGTTTTCCTAAAGATGATAAAGATATTATATTGTGCTCACACTTGACACTGCATGTTAAACCCTAACAACCCTTCAAATCACTCTACTGGTTTTCTAAACATTCCTGTTGACTGGAGTGTCATTATCAATGGAGTATACCAGCATAAGTAAACATTTACAGGTCAACAGGTTACTCTAGTAATATTCCTCATTCTCCACACACTGACTGCTTTACTGTAACTACATGAACAGTGTGTCTTTAGGAGCAATGGGCTTCATTTTATATTTTCCAACTCTGGGAACTATTCTAGGCATGAACATTGCTGTCAGGCCCAGTCTGATATCAGACTGGCCCTGATATCAGACTGGCTCTGGTATCAGGGCCAGTCTGATGTCAGGCCCAGTTTAATATCAGGCCCAGTTTGATATCAGGGCCAGTCTGATGTCAGGCCCAGTCTATCACCAAGCTATCACCTAGTATAAACCTACTTATGTATTATATTAGGGGAATATACATGTATATATATATATAGACTTACCATTCCTGCTGTTCATCTGACCAGTGTCCATGTCATAGTAAGTGAGAGGAGCTGCTGGGTAAGTGTTGAAGAAGTTCTCTGCTGGGTTGTGGAAGTAGAGGTCTGGTGGAGACTGGTGGGCTGGCTGGTTGTTATATGACAGATCTAGTGGTAACTGGGACAGCATCCTGTTGGTATAAATAGTATATTTGTTGGTATGTTACAGTTTGTATCTGCAGTGGAGAAACACAACACACAGCAAAATAATTCACTATAAAACAGCAAGAAGTTTTTGCTTACCTGGATCCATGCGGCTGATAGGAGTGATTGTGAGATCTGGGGTAACCATTCATCTTGTCTGGATATCCTTTCCCTGTATTCTAACCAACCTGTATGTATATCACACTGTATAATAGCTGATTGTGTATACAACATGTTCATGCACACAGCCTGGGCTCCAAGTCTGCCAAAGGACTGGGTGGACAAGACAGCACTACAGCGATTACATAAAAATACCCATCAATTACATTACAGGACTCTGGCTGCAAAACATATTCCCAGTCTTTTTCCAGACTGGTTAGTTAACAGGTATATAAATAGACAGTTATTATGGTAAACCACATCAAAGGGTTAAATTTATAAGCACCAGTCTAGATAGTCCACACATTGCAGCACCCAGCACTATTGTTACTAGCATAAGCCCCTGTTACAAACTCTGTATAATTTTATGAGCTGTAACTACTATTTTTCATTGAGAGGGCAAAAACCTCTAGGCAGACTCTGGTTGTTACAGCTCTGGGCCTACAGTGAAGGGTTGGGGTTATACAGTTGACCCATTTCTTCACATTTCCCAACATTGAGTAACAAAAACCACAAAAACCACAAAAACCACAACAAATAAATTATTTATTATGAGGTGTTGAGATGCATAGTGATGTATTTTTTATGTGATATACTGTAGCAGGATACACTAGTACCTAGTGTAGTAGTAACTATAGCAGTTAGTAGTGATGGCAGTAGACACATGACATATATTGGTATGCAAATATAATACATAATAAAACAGTTGTTGTTGTTGGATTTTATAGTTTATATCATAATTATAGTTTTATATAACTGTATCCTTCCTGTAGAGATGAAGTATCTGGTCACTTTATCAAAGAGATATAGGTAGGTACATGGTTGTAGTGTCATTGATATGATTAGTCCAGTCAGTAGAAGCAGTGGTGATGGATTCAGAGCCAATTTGAGCATCACCCATACACATTATACCTATCCAATCAGTATTTTCCCACACAGCAGAAATCTGTAGTCTGTTAAATTGTCCTGTGCAGGCTATAGGGCCTACATAATATGCATTCATCAGCGCTCATGGGCCACCCCATGAGGCTTGACCCAGAAGAGCAGCTGACTTTCAGCGCAAGTTATGGCTAACATGTTACAAGCAACACTACACTGCACCACGTCACGCAACACTACGCTATGCTGCACCACACCACACTGCACCACACCACACTGCACCACACCACACTACACTACACCACATCACACCACACCACACCACACCACACCACACCACACCACACCACACCACACCACACCACACCACACCACACCACACCACACCACACCACACCACACCACACCACACCACACCACACCACACCACACCACACCACACCACACCACACCACACCACACCACACCACACCACACCACACCACACTACACTACACTACACTACACTACACTACACTACACTACACTACACCACACTACACTATACCACACCACACCACATTACACTATACCACACCACATACCACTACAATACACTACACTACAATACACTACACCACATTACACTACACTACACCACACTGTACCACATCACACTACACTGTACCACATCACACTACACTGTACCACATCACACAACACTTGCACTAATAATTTCCAGATGGAATTCTTGAATAGCATCAAAGTTCAGATAACCTGGAATCTTTCCAAACGTTACTAAACGATCACTACATCACTACGAGTGTTTTAATCCCAAACAGCTGATTTTTGTTCTCATTTGCTTCACATGTCATTACTTCTTTCCTTTCAGTTTTATATTATATAATATACCTGACATGAAATATGTATAGTATAAACAATTCCAACACCCATTAGAACTCCTAGCTGTACCCAGCTGTTTGGGATTTCCATGTATCCAGGCCAAATGGTAGGCTATCTTGGGGAATTCCCCAACCACCAGTGTAAAATGCAAAACTGAAACTCTACCTATATTACAATATAATTATGTAGTTACACAGCTCTATCTACTAAATTACCATTTACCACACCACCATCCACCACACCACCATCTACCACACCGTCATCTACCACACCGTCATCTACCACACCGTCATCCACCACATCACCATGTGACTCCAGCACTTACTAGCCCGATGCGCAGTACAATAAATTACAGTACAGACATACAGTATAAATTCTAACACATGTACAATACTTATATTGTAACTACTATCTGTATTCTAGGGAGCAGCTGTGGCCGAGTGGTTAGAATGCTGGACTTTCATGTTGAAAGTTCCAGGTTCGAATCCTGGCCACGGTGGTGTTAGGAAGAGCATCCAGCCACAATTCCTCCTGTGCCTAATATACATGTAAAAGTCCTTGAGGTCATGCAAGCCAGCATGGTTTCAAGGCAACTCCTCAACCCCAGCCAAAAAAGGCCATGTCATCTGGGCCTTTCTCACAAGGAGTTGGCCAGCACTGGCACCCAGCAGTGCAAGCTTCAAGGGGCTGGTCACGTCAAGGAGTATAAGCCGGGTGAGGTTATCTACTATCTGTATTCTGTTATTGTTATTATTGTTATATAATATTATTGTAATGTTTGTAGTAGTAATAGCAAGTAACAATATAATAGCTAGTGTCAGTGTACACTACTTACCACAACAAGCCTCTTGGTTCTTGCTAGTTCTGCAGCAGTCTGACAACTAAGCAGGAGAGGAGGTTCTTGTTGACTTTCCTCTGGTTAGCTTCCAGGTGACAAGATAGATGAGTTTCATTCACTGGTCACAGCCCATCTGACAGTCTCACACTGGCATATAGCAACGTGCAGTACTCAACCATAATAATAATATAAACAGACCACGTGTTTGGCACACTGCCCAAAGCATAAGACAGGCGTTTTTCTATTTTATCACACTCTAACGAATCACGTCTCTGGCCTGGCAAGTATAGTCTACTAGTCTATACTATAGCAGTGGTGGCAGCCATAGAGCTAGGTATTCCTAGGAATACCTAGCTCTATGGTGGCAGCGGGCAAAGTGCATATGGCTCTTTGAATTTGAAAATTCTAGTTCTCCTTTGCTTAGAAAAACTTGGTGAGCAGATTGAGAATTAATATAATTAAATAATTGTCTCAAAACAGTATTGTTTGTAGGACTTTGTTCTAAGGGAAAATAACTTGGGGACTATTTCGGCTACAATTATTATTATATTGCACAATCAATAATAAATAATAATGGAGTGCACTCATAACGTTTCATCTACTGGCAAATTAACAGCTAAATGTGATTGCCTTTTTTAAATTTGGAATCTTCTAATTTAGATGCTTGGTACTTGTAACGCTGTACTACAACATGTTCATTTTGACTGCCAGAAATTTATTTATTAATACTCAATCCACCAGCGTTACTAATAGAACACATATACTTAGTTCACGGCGTTGGAGCTTCCATCGTGTTCAAATTTCTCAGGCCACTATACAGAAACACCTGGAATATCTAACATTTTATAGATAAACTACCAGTCACGGGAAATACATAAAAATACGCTTGTTTGAAGTAGTGTATGGGTACCCGGTACCATGCTCTGGGAGGACATGGCATATTTATGTTCATAGACGCGTTTATTATCAGTTTGTAATAACTGCATAAACATCTACATGTATATAGAGTGATAGTAGAACATTTCGAGTCACATGTGGCTCTTTAAAAATGGTGAGTCCCTAAATTTGGTTTTTTAGCCAGAAGGTTGCACACCCCTGGTTTGTAGAACAAGGCTGCTGTTGCGTAGTATTATACTATTATTGCGTTATGGCAACTGTGTCTGGTCTGATTTCTCCTTGATTTGAAGGCCATAACAATAATAGAACATTCCTAAGCTAAATATTGGCAAGATGTCATAAAAAATTTACCTTTAGAACTCAGTTTCACAGTTTCACACTTGCATATTACATTGTAAACTAACAAAAATATACACATGTCTTGCACTGTATAGTTACATGTTTATTACCAATTTGATAGCTTGTACTACTGATGGCAAGTAGGTAGGTGGTAGGCCTATCCTACTTCCATGCAAGAACTGATTATTGAATATCAACTTTATTTTGTGATCACAAGTATGAGTAGAACCATCTCACACATTGCTTAGTCTAGTACACTACAAGACACTGTGGTGCATATACTAATGACCTGAATTAGAAGTTGTTATCTCAACTTGTTTATCTTTTTTCCAAACAATATTTGAGAGAGGACAACTTTCAACTCAGGTAAATAACTTGTCAGTCTGCCCAGTGCCCATCACTACTAATGGTGTAATAGAATCACTGGTCTCTATGTAATACTGGAAGTGTTACTAGTTAGCCATATCTTTCCTATCTTTAATGAAACAATAATTGGATATCAATTATAGATTTTGTGCTGAAAATAAACACCAATACATTTAATGCTACCTGTATTTACATAGTTGAAAACCACTACATTACTTTTTGATAAACGAGATCTCAAGGAATTTAAAATACTCTAGCCATATTGTTTATCTAAATCGTTTTTTTGAATTTTGCACTACCAGAAGGACTTGTGATGAACTAGTCAGTAAGCGGCATGATGTGAGAATGTGTTGTAGATTTTACAAATAAAGAAGGACCAGAGGCAATGCATTTCCCTGGGGAACACAATCACACAAGATGTTATACAACACCACCAATTCAGGTTCATCAGATTCATATTATTTTTCTATGGTTGGAATGGATCATGGATGTTAGAACCACTAGGCACTAGCTCTATATGATACTTGATAGTAGCCAAAAGGTTAGCGGTGAAGTCATGAATAATGAGCTCAGCTCAACCCTAGAGTACGAAAATAACTTCTTGAGATAGCACCCACAGAATTGAGAAAGTTGTCAACAAAGCAAAGAAATCGTATAATAGACCTAACGCAGGGCTCTCAAGTTCTCGGATTTTCCCCGAGCAGTCCGGATTTTGAGTGCTTGCTCGGAGAGCTCGGGAGGTTTTCCATTATTGATGATCTGCTCGGATTTTGGGAGATTTTCTCACATTAGCTATATTTTGAATTAAAATGCTCCAAATCTCAAAATTAATCTTCAGTTTATCTCATAGCTTGTTAGTTGCTTAGGAAAAAGCTACAAATTTCATTATTTTCCAAGGGCAAGGACTGAATTACATGTATGTACTGGGATTATAAGGTGTGAGAAATTAGTTCGGCTAATTCCATAGAGCAATATAGATATATATATATAACTTTATTTAATGTGCAATATCAGTTTACAGTATGTATGAATATCAGCATCATGCTTTTGTTTTTTTTACATTGAAAACTTTTGCATGTTTTTCATGCTGTTGCACAGGTACTTAAAAAGGAGAACAAAAGAAGCTATGCATCAAGAAAGCGAGAAGAGAGAGAAAAGACAAAAAGAAAAATAAAAAAAAAAAAAAAAAAAAAAAAAGGAACATGACAGTGACAGAGGAAACAAATGTGTACAGATAATGATATTTATATAGTGTATAATTCATACATAAAATAGATACCACAATATATACTAACATACGAAGTAAAGACAATTTGGAATTGAAAATTTTACAATATTTACAATTACAAAAATTTTACATTATGTTGATATTAGTTAATGCATTTCATAGGAAATGAAATATTACATATGTAAGGTTTGTATATTGTACATACACATTTACCACATTAACAGTTGTACATAAGCTATACATATATATGCATGGTAGAAAAGGAGATGATGTAATGTTAGTTTTTGCATTATGGCAAGGAAGATAATAAAGGTGAATATAAGAAACGCATTATCATTGTGTTATATCTCACATGTTACCTACACTTTATCAATAATATTAAGCAAAAGGTCTATTATTGATTTTCGGAAAGGAAGTTTTAATAGTGATCTAACTTGTTTAGGGAGTATGTTGAAATGCTTTAGTATTGACAGTTTAAGTTTATTATGGTGGTAGTTACTGGGTATAAGTAAACCTGTACGGGATTTGCTATTATTACATAAAACAATATTGAAAAATTGAATTTGGATGTATGACGGGGCTGTTTTGTGAGCTATGGTGTGGGCTAGTAAAGTTGTGTGAAAGGCTGCAAGTTGTGGAAGTGTAAGAATTTTATGTTGTCGAGCAATTTTATGTGTAGGAATTTTGTCAGTTAGTCTTGTGCTATTAATTAGTCTGAGGGCTTGTTTCTGTGTGTTATATAGTCGGTCAGTTGTCTGTTTGGCAGTCAAGTTATAGTATAGTGTTATGTTTTGTGTCAAGTATGGATGAATGTACCTGTAGTAGTATATACGTGCTATATGAGTGTTTATTAATGGTCTAATAGCATAGAGTAGTCGCATGTTTGGAGCAATTTTATTTTGGAGTAGTTGTATGTGGTCAGTCCATGTCAAGTTATTTGTCAGCTTTATACCTAGGAGTTTGCACTTAGATTTTTCTTGAAGAGGTGTTTCGTTAATAATGACTTTTGGCAGATCATGGTTTAAGGTAAAGTTGCATTTAGGTTTAATATGAAGATAAAAGGATTTTTTTGTGTTGAGTACCATATTGTTTTTAGTACACCAGTTTTCGATGGCTTGAAGATCTGCATTAGTGGTACCGATCGCCAAAGCAGGTTGCTTATGAGATATGTACATAGTAATATCATCTGCGTAGGCATGTATGGTGGATTCTTTTGGTAGGTAGAGAAGGTCGTTTATATAAAGTGAAAAAAGAATGGGTCCAAGTATGGAGCCTTGGGGGACTCCGTGGGTTATTTTCATTTGCTTAGAGAGTGTTTGCCCAATTTTTACAGCTTGATATCGATTTTGTAAGTAGGAAGTTATTATGTTGATTAAGTTTTCTGTTATTTGGTAGTTTTTAAGTTTTTTAATGAGTAAGTTATGGTCAACCAAGTCAAATGCTTTTTTAAAGTCCAGCATTGTAACTATTGTGTGTTTTAGTGATTGTTTGGCATCTAGCCAGTCTGATGTCAGTGCATGTAATGTTGTATTACAGGAAAAATTTTTTCGAAAGCCGGACTGATGAGGATGTAGTATTTTGTTTGCAGATATTTCTTTATGTAATTGCTTTAGTAAGTGTCTTTCGAGTAGTTTAGAAAGTATTGGTAAAATAGAAATTGGTCGGTAATTTTCAGGTATTTGTTGGTTACCTTCTTTGAAAATCGGCGTTATGGTGGAGAGTTTCCATGAAGCTGGAAACTGAGATGTAGATTTGGCGGTGTTTATGATCAATTTGATGGGTTCTATAATGAATGGCAAAGCTAATTTAATAATACGAACTGATATTTGGTCGTGGCCAAATATGTGCATGTAAGTGATCAGCAGCTTTATTTAAATATCTGACCAATTGCTAGCAGAGAAATATTGCTACACTGCTTACACTGCAGTACATTGTACATTTGTTCGGATTTTTTGACTGAGTAACTTGAGAGCCCTGCCTAACGTATAAAATGTTATCAGTAAGCAAAGCCATGGAGTTATCTGTTCCCAGAAGAAGAAGACGATAACTCTATGACAATAGCTCATAATATTAGCTGAAGTCTTATTGGATAAGGTTAGGTCCAATAACGACGCTTTCTATTTTAATGTAGCGACCAAACCCGTTCGGGCATACACTGAGTGATGTGGGAACCTAGGCACCTTAGAAACGGGTCAAGGTTTGCAACAGGGTGAGGAAATACATATAGGCACAGTAACAGTTCAGTAGAGGATTGTTATTGTAATTGTTGTATAAAAATAAATATAATATATTACACATTTAGACATTTATTTACATTTATTGGGTTTTCTAAAAGTTTACAGATAACATTATTTTGTTAAAGGTAACTTGTTGACCACAAATAGATATATTATATTATATACAACTCATAGGTCGATAGGAGAGAATAAATAAGTAAACAAAGAGAAAAAAAGGGAGGCAAGCATTTTGTTTATGACAAGAGCCAATAATATAATATAATAAACCGATAACAGGTTTATATATTTATATTTGCCTCAATATTGTGCCCTAGCCTAGCCCTTCTACTGTCAGCTATCTTTTTCACTAACGCTGTTTTATGTTACTCATAAACTAAAACTTGCTCGTTTATTCTAGTGCAATCAAACCAAGGAGTAAGAGAGACTCTTACTCCTTGATCAAACCTATCAGTACGTACCAAAATTTATGCACTTTCACTTGACTGTGACTTTCAACTCGGATATTAGTAGTTCAACCATTGTTTATGTTTACGTTATGTTGAATTTTCCTGATTTTCCACTTATTAATTTTGAAATAAGTTAGTGACACCAAAGAGTACTCCTTGCCCCTTGGTGATACTGATATTCTAAATATAATATAGTTCAATAAATTTATTAGTTGTAAATAATTATATTTCATTGTATAATTCCTATTCTAATTTATTATTCAAAATATTTATTAGGCTATATTTTATTTTGTTATATTAATTAATGTAATTCTTAATATTTGTTTAATTTCATATTACTGTGTCCAGTTAGGTAGCGAGGGCAAAGTAGCAATGCAGTGCCGATAAGGTAGACGCTGACTATTGTACTTAGCCTAGCCCTAGTTATTGAGTAAGACCGTCCCACATTCACAACCTGGCTACCAAGAGGTAGATACCGACATTAGCAGGAGGAGTGGAAGGCGAAGTCCCCAGCTATCCAACTTGTGGGGCACGGCAGCTAACTAGACTGTGGAATGCATTCATTCAAAACAGCATAGTTTACAGAAGCTAAGCCACAAGTAGATATGACAAAGTGAGCTGTGCTAAGCCCCTGGCATACATAACTCTTCTCTATATTACTTGTTATATAACTCTACTAGATTTGTATCACTAAATATGTGGTTGTGAATACAAAGTTTATGAATGTAAGGGCTGTATCCAGATCCAAGTTGTCCCAGCTGGCTACTGGAAGTCTTACGCTGATTATGAAAATTAAAATGTGCTAACTATGAAATTAGTAAACAAAGTGACAGTTAGCATGGTTGACAGGCATTTAGATTGCTGCACTGCAATACAAAGTAATAATGAACTGTTCATGGTTGAACATCCACTAGTTGAGCTTTCTTCATGGTTACCTATTAGTGCACACAATGTCCTCAAAGACTAGCCGACAGTGAGTTATAGTAAAAGTATGTTCATATTGTCTTACATTTATATTACCATTGACATTTCAAAGAAGCTGAATGTCTGCAAAGGTGTCTCCGGTAACACCAGTAGATCTGTACACAGATGGAGGCAATGCTGACCCTCCACCAGAAACTATGCACCCTCCAGAAGTTACAGTGTAAGCGACTACCAATATATTGTTCCCTAGCTTATAGTGGCCTGAGATCTGCACTTTCCACCTAGTTATTGAGTATGATATAAGCTAACTGTTTGAGATAGAAATTAGTTGGATGTTTGGTGGTAGAACTGACATGTACATTAGGTAGAGATATCTCATGCTCAAATGTCATGTCTTCCATCTTGTGTTGTTTATATGCTACTGACATACACCAATCCAAACATTTGAACCTTATATCTATGTTACTTACATCTACGCTAATTGCTATCTGTAAACCTTTAGCTCTATCTACATGTAGAACATATTATGCAGTCTCATAAGAGACAATAATATTATACACTTTTAATCGTACACAACGATATGCAATATCATTCTATTGGATTTTCTAACTCAGTATTCATATCTAACTGTCGTGCTGCGTGAACAACCGACTTATCCACTTTTACTGTTTGGTATTATTGTGAAGTATTGATGGAAGCTCAATACAGAAAAAATCATGTTGATTGGTTCTTTCACATTGGCTGTAGAATAATATGCTAAACAAAGTGGTGATTATTGCATAATAGTCGCATTGTTATGTAACACCTACAAATAAAATTTGTTTTCATGGCTCCTAGTCAATTGTTTTAGACCATGAAATACCCCTGTTAGTAGACTCCAATGGCAATCAGGTGAATTACCAGTGAGAGATTAGTTGCAGAATTTAATAGCCTGCAGCTGCTGTCTTCACTATTTGCCTGTGTGATGTGTCCACTCAATCATCTGTAGTACTAGTGTAAGTCTCTGTATTTGTGTCTCTGTAGTACAAGTCTCTGTATTTGTGTCTCCTTCATCCAAACAGATCTCAAGTGGACTCGCCATCTAGTGAACACACTCACTTAACTAAAGTATCAAACCAGTTGGATGAATCGGATGATAAGAAAGATGAGCCTGTGGAAACGGCAAATCCTAAGGCTAAAAGATTAAACTTTAAGGTAATACAGGACTTGTGTGTTTTTATTTTGTTACAGTGTCAGCTCTAGTCAGAGGGTTTCACTTCTGGTGGGTGTGTCAATAACCCTAATCTACATGTAATTGTAATGTTCATAGGAAGCAGCCAATCAGGTTAGACGTAACTCCACCGAGAGTATTGGCAATGCGACAGACCTGCTTCACCCCAGTTCTGCAGCCGCTGCCAAGAATGATGAGGGTCTGGATGAACCCGACTTTTGGGATAAGATGAGTCAGTACAGTGTACGCATGAGAAAGGATGGCCGCTATTTCTTTCAGGTTCAGATTTCATTGAATTCATTTAGTGTTTTCACAGCTATTGATAGTCATCTGTTGGATTTACGTACAATAGGCTATGTTCTCCTAGTGTTGGAGCATATTGGATGATGTCGTTAGCACATATGTACCCCGTACATATATATATTACATGTAGAGTATAACTAACATTACAGCATCCATATGCGAGGCTATTGGTCGCATACCTGGTGACGTTCTGTAACTTCCTGATCTACGCCGAGGACCCAGTGGCTCACAGCTCTGCCGAGTGTAACATAATAGCTGTGGGTAACATATACTCATTTGTAGTAACCAAGTACCCTCCCAATGGGTTCAGTGCTCTCAAGGTCCTTCTCTGGCTCATAGCTATAATAGTTGGACTTGTTGTGGGCAAACTGGTGGTTCATAAACTACTGCTAAGTAAGTGTACCGTATGTTATATCATATAACTCATACTCAGTAAGTGTACTGTATATTATATCATATAACTCATACTCAGTCAGTATACTGTATATTATATCATATAACTCATACTCAGTAAGTGTACCGTATGTTATATCATATATTTTTTTTTTTATTTTTATTTATTAGTTTATGTCATCATTTTTAAACAGTAGTGATATTAAAATAAGGTAATAAAAGGTAATAAAACATGGGGCTAATCAGATAGTTCGAAACTAGAGTTGTGACAGCCCCGTTCCAGAGGTTCGCCAGCCACAGAAGGCCGACACACGCATCCAGGGACACATGCTGCGCCCACCCACTATGCGCCAAGCTCCCAGAGACGAGCAGCCAGGCGCCTCGCAAAGACTCCACCGGTGAGGCCCCGTAGATCCCATGCATGCTCACCAAATAGTTTAGCGGCAGTGAAATAAATAGACCTCTTTCCCATTTCCGAATTAACTTTGATTGATTTCAGTGGATTTTTCAAAGTCTTACGCGTAGTCATGGGGTGTACAGTCTCAATTAAATTAAGATTATTTTTGTTGGGATAAATATGGTTTTTATAAAATATTATAAGCCTATATTTGAAGATCATAGAAATAGGCATAATTTTAAATTCTTTAAACCTGTGTGAAACATGTGAATTTGGCTGTTGACTTAAAATGATCCGCAATGATTTCTTCTGGCTGATTAAAATGCTGGATATTAAATAGTCTGGGGCATGTCCCCAAAATTCCACACCATATATAAGGTGTGGGTATATAAAAGTGTAATACAAATTTACCATTGTTTTCTGGTCTAAAAACTTTGTCAAATAGCGAAACATCATTAATAAAAAGGTGATTTTGTTTACAATGTTATTGATATGGAACTCAAAATTACAATGTTTATCCAAGGTCACACCAAGAAATTTTGTGTGATCAACGGTATTCAATTTTCCAACATCGAATTCATCAACGTCAATTTTTTTCTGTGGATTTCGAAATATGACTTGCATTGTTTTGCTAAAATTTATAACAAGTCTATTTGCCAAGCACCATTGTTCTATTTTTGAAAGCTCAAAAGGTGTTATCACAGGGTTATCACAGATCATAACTCATACTCAGTAAGTATACCGTATATTATATCATATAACTCGTACTCAGTAAGTGTACTGTATATTATATCATATAACTCATACTCAGCAAGTATACTGTATATTATATCATATAACTCGTACTCAGTAAGTGTACTATATATTATATCATATAACTCACACTCAGTAAGTATACCGTATGTTATATCATATAACTCATACTCAGTAAGTGTACCGTATGTTATATCATATAACTCATACTCAGTAAGTGTACCGTATGTTATATCATATAACTCATACTCAGTAAGTGTACCGTATATTAAATCATATAACTCATACTCAGTAAGTGTACTGTATATTATATCATATAACTCATACTCAGCAAGTATACTGTATATTATATCATATAACTCATACTCAGTAAGTGTACTGTATATTATATCATATAACTCATACTCAGCAAGTATACTGTATATTATATCATATAACTCGTACTCAGTAAGTGTACTGTATATTATATCATATAACTCCTACTCAGTAAGTATACCGTATGTTACATCATATAACTCATACTCAGTAAGTGTACCGTATGTTATATCATATAACTCATACTCAGTAAGTGTACCGTATGTTATATCATATAACTCATACTCAGCAAGTGTACCGTATATTATATCATATAACTCATACTCAGCAAGTGTACCGTATATTATATCATATAACTCATACTCAGTAAGTGTACCGTATTTTATATCATATAACTCATACTCAGTGAGTGTACCGTATATTATATCATATAACTCATACTCAGTGTGTGTACTGTATATTATACCACATTCCTCAAAGCATAAGAGTATAATACATGTGCCTTCATAATATATATGCTAAATGTATATTTATTAGACATGTAGGCTATATCATGTAGATAAAACGTCAGTCCACCTTTTTCATAATCCTACCTACATGTATGTTGTTATGAGTGCTAACAACCTTATCAGAGTTCTGTAAGCTGTAGGATTGTATGTATGTAGACTAGATAGGGTACCATAATATAATATGCTATATGCTACGCTGTATATGCAGTATAATATTGTGTAATGTAATCTTTATGGTTTGCTGAAACTATGAGTATTTACACTGAGCTACTACACAGTGTATCACTGTGTATTATACCAATATATATGAGTATACTAGTACTCTAGTGTACAGCAGTGCATGTACATTTATATACACGTACATTGAATCTGATGCACTCTCCATACACACTCTATACACACTATATACATTCTCTATATATCGTATAATAAGTTGTACAGCAGGTACTTCTAGTGAAAGTAGTCACTAATGAGGTGACATGGGAATATTATCATATGCATGTGTTTACAGTACATGATGTACATGGATATACTACTTCTGAGAAACCATAGTTCATATGTGTGGTATGTTTAGTAAATGTTGGTTGGTACAACTGGGTGATATAAGCTGAACATGTAGGACTGCAGTCATATGTCCATATAGGCCCGGTGCTAATACTGTACATATAAAGTGAACCAAAGGGGAGACAACCCTCAGAATTGTAGTATACAATGCATTGTACCTGTGACCTGTGTACATGTATCAACTGCGTTATTCCCAGATAGCACTCTATCAGATACCTATTATAGCTAACCATCCATGTACATTGTGAATGTATGCATAATATATAATATAGGATGATAGCTGTACACACTCAAACCTTATTTGACTGACTGACTGACTGACTGACTGACTGACTGACTTACTGACTGACTGACTTACTGACTGACTGACTGACTGACTGACTGACTGACTGTATGCTTTACCGTACATCTTATCTTGCATACGAAGGATTGTTGGTATACAACGCACATACATTCTCCAACCTATATCATAGTGTAAACACCGTCATACTATGCATACATGTACAGTTTAATAATCATAGATAATTAACTATATTACTTCCACATATTATATTATACTCTGACATGCATGTAGCATTATGTACATGTATGTGCTAGTAGTTGTGAATAGTAAGGAATACAATCGTGTATAATAATTATAATAGTTGCTATGGTCACTATTGCCTTACTTCCTGTAATTAGAACCACTGACTCTAGTAGTTACTATATACATGTAGATATGTATATATTATTATAACATACAGTAGAGTATGGATATAGATATGTATATATGATTATAATATACAGTAGAGTATGGATATAGATATGTATATATTATTATAACATACAGTAGAGTAGGGATATAGATATGTATATATTATTATAACATACAGTAGAGTATGGATATAGATATGTATATATTATTATAACATACAGTAGAGTAGGGATATAGATATGTATATATTATTATAACATACAGTAGAGTATGGATATAGATATGTATATATTATTATAACATACAGTAGAGTATGGATATAGATATGTATATATTATTATAACATACAGTAGAGTATGGATATAGATATGTATATATGATTATAATATACAGTAGAGTATGGATATAGATATGTATATATTATTATAACATACAGTAGAGTAGGGATATAGATATGTATATATTATTATAACATACAGATACAGTAGAGTATGGATATAGATATGTATATATTATTATAACATACAGTAGAGTATGGATATAGATATGTATATATTATTATAACATACAGTAGAGTATGGATATAGATATGTATATATTATTATAACATACAGTAGAGTAGGGATATAGATATGTATATATTATTATAACATACAGTAGAGTATGGATATAGATATGTATATATTATTATAACATACAGTAGAGTATGGATATAGATATGTATATATTATTATAACATACAGTAGAGTATGGATATAGATATGTATATATTATTATAACATACAGTAGAGTAGGGACTAAGAAGGTAAAAAGCATATTATATTATGTTATGAGAGTAGAACCACCAGTCTACATGTAGCTAGTGCTAGTGTTGGTACAATGTATGTTACAGAGAGGCTGCTCAAGCTGCAGATGTTCCAGAAGGACATGGGGTCATTTATGATCATGTTCCTCACTACCCTCATATGTCTCTTTGCCATGTCGTGGCTGTACAACGCCTTCCTCCTTCTGGGAGGACCCGCCCTCCAACCTTACGCTATCAACGGTTATATGAACATGAAGAACTCCACATTCATGAAGGCAGCAGCCTGTGGTACTTGGCTGGGCGACTTCTTTACTGCATGGATGGTAGGCATAACTCATTGATCTGTTGTTTCCAAGGCTATTCGCTCAATAATAACTATGTGCCACTAGTTGTCTACAGTTTGGGGTTTTTCTGTTTTCAATTCGAAGTAGAAAGTTTCGAAAAATACATAAATTTGTATAGTTGTTGAATTTCTGCCTATCTGCATGTGTGTATTACCCAACAGTAATAGTTCTATATATGGACATGCTTCTGTTAATAGACAAAATAACCTCTTGTGTATTACAATAGTATGCAATGTTGTCAGGTGACAGATGTGATGTTACAAGAAAGGTTTTACCCTGAATGGGCGAGAGGTGCTAGACGTTGGTGGAACAGAGGTAAGAACCGTATTATACTGTTCTGGTGTATGGCGCTGCTGGCCACTATACTAGTAGTGATGGTCATCTCTACAGACTGGATCCGCTGGGATAAAATCAACGCCAGTTTCCTCGCCACCAATGAGCTCTCCAGGGCGTACCTCGCTTCCTTCATACTCGTCATGGACCTGCTCATAGTTATGCAGGTGAGAGTGAGTCGTGTTGTATGCACATGTCTCTGTCTGTATGCAGATGTACTACTAATACATCTCTAGCCCTTATGAGGACCCACAATGTAAGGTACTATGTACTATATTAGTACTAGTCTTTTACAATGTATAAGTATATGCATGATATTAGTTTCTCCTTGTACAATAGCTACAGTGAGAAGGTAAGAAACCTACAATCTATCACTTTCTCTACCTCTATATTGGATAATCAGGGTATGTGTGCAATACTCAGCTATAGGCTCTGTCACAAGACTAATGGGTTTTTGCCAAAGACAGACACACACCCGCTCGTTGTCTTGTTAGGATTTTACCGTAAGCAACATGTCTCATGTGACCGAGTCTTATATGTAACAGGGTCTAACATGCTGTGGTCTATATGCTAGTACATGTCTACTCTATCACTTTATCACTTAACTAACCACCATCTATTAATAGAGTATGATAGATATGTTTATGTTATCATAATATTTATATCAAATATTGTATTTATAATAATCAAGTATAGCTTAGATTCTAGTTTCTAGTGCCATGAACTATTATAATATTGCCTAACATGTACATAATTATGTACATGTATATTACCAGTATACTACATTATATTATTATGGTTCTGGTGGACTATTGCACTAGTAGATGGCAAATTTATGGGGAAGATAATTCCATAGTGTTATAGTGAAATAGTGGGTCTATTTCTATAACAACCTTGAGTCAAACATTTCCTAGTAAATGGAGGGAAGACAACTTCTACTGTATTATATAAATAGCAGTTTATAGCAGAGGGAATAGTCTGCCAGTGAATATATGCTAGTGTAGTCAACTAGCTAGCAGCCTCTACCTGGTACCTGGAGAAAGTGTGTCTATCAGTGATTAATCTAGCTAACTACCAGCCAGGCTCTGTCTCTGTTATTGTAATGACCTTCATCATTGTGGAGATAGTACATATATTTTATAGCCCAGAAATCTGATATTTTTTTAGGACTGGGATTTCCCCCATTTTGTGAACCACTTTGACATCAAGCTGCCTGGATTAAACACTGCAGACTTCAAGATAAATATTCCCCAATGTCTGAAGAGATTTGACAAGATTACTATCCACATTACTGGTAGGTGATGTATATATATATTATGTGCATTACTGGTAGGTGATGTATGTATATATTATGTGTATTACTGGTAGGTGATGTATGTATATATTATGTGTATTACTGGTAGGTGATGTATGTATATATTATGTGTATTACTGGTAGGTGATGTATATATATATTATGTGTATTACTGGTAGGTGATGTATGTATATATTATGTGTGTTGCTGGTAGGTGATGTATGTATATATTATGTGTATTACTGGTAGGTGATGTATGTATATATTATGTGTATTACTGGTAGGTGATGTATGTATATATTATGTGTATTACTGGTAGGTGATGTATGTATATATTATGTGTATTACTGGTAGGTGATGTATATATATATTATGTGTATTACTGGTAGGTGATGTATATATATATTATGTGTATTACTGGTAGGTGATGTATATATATATTATGTGTATTACTGGTAGGTGATGTATGTATATATTATGTGTGTTACTGGTAGGTGATGTATATATATATTATGTGTATTACTGGTAGGTGATGTATATATATATTATGTGTATTACTGGTAGGTGATGTATGTATATATTATGTGTATTACTGGTAGGTGATGTATATATATATTATGTGTATTACTGGTAGGTGATGTATATATATATTATGTGTATTACTGGTAGGTGATGTATATATATATTATGTGTGTTACTGGTAGGTGATGTATATGTATATTATGTGTATTACTGGTAGGTGATGTATGTATATATTATGTGTGTTACTGGTAGGTGATGTATATATATATTATGTGTATTACTGGTAGGTGATGTATATATATATTATGTGTATTACTGGTAGGTGATGTATATATATATATTATGTGTATTACTGGTAGGTGATGTATGTATATATTATGTGTATTACTGGTAGGTGATGTATATATATATTATGTGTATTACTGGTAGGTGATGTATGTATATATTATGTGTGTTACTGGTAGGTGATGTATATATATATTATGTGTATTACTGGTAGGTGATGTATGTATATATTATGTGTGTTACTGGTAGGTGATGTATATATATATTATGTGTATTACTGGTAGGTGATGTATATATATATTATGTGTATTACTGGTAGGTGATGTATGTATATATTATGTGTATTACTGGTAGGTGATGTATATATATATTATGTGTATTACTGGTAGGTGATGTATGTATATATTATGTGTATTACTGGTAGGTGATGTATATATATATTATGTGTGTTACTGGTAGGTGATGTATATATATATTATGTGTATTACTGGTAGGTGATGTATGTATATATTATGTGTATTACCGGTAGGTGATGTATATATATATTATGTGTATTACTGGTAAGTGATGTATATATATATTATGTGTATTACTGGTAGGTGATGTATGTATATATTATGTGTATTACTGGTAGGTGATGTATGTATATATTATGTGTATTACTGGTAGGTGATGTATGTATATATTATGTGTATTACTGGTAGGTGATGTATATATATATTATGTGTATTACTGGTAGGTGATGTATGTATATATTATGTGTATTACTGGTAGGTGATGTACATATATATTATGTGTATTACTGGTAAGTGATGTATATATATATTATGTGTATTACTGGTAGGTGATGTATGTATATATTATGTGTATTACTGGTAGGTGATGTATGTATATATTATGTGTATTACTGGTAGGTGATGTATGTATATATTATGTGTATTACTGGTAGGTGATGTATATATATATTATGTGTATTACTGGTAGGTGATGTATGTATATATTATGTGTATTACTGGTAGGTGATGTATGTATATATTATGTGTATTACTGGTAGGTGATGTATATATATATTATGTGTATTACTGGTAGGTGATGTATATATATATTATGTGTATTACTGGTAGGTGATGTATGTATATATTATGTGTATTACTGGTAGGTGATGTATATATATATTATGTGTATTACTGGTAGGTGATGTATATATATATTATGTGTATTACTGGTAGGTGATGTATGTATATATTATGTGTATTACTGGTAGGTGATGTATATATATATTATGTGTATTACTGGTAGGTGATGTATGTATATATTATGTGTATTACTGGTAGGTGATGTATGTATATATTATGTGTGTTACTGGTAGGTGATGTATGTATATATTATGTGTATTACTGGTAGGTGATGTATGTATATATTATGTGTATTACTGGTAGGTGATGTATGTATATATTATGTGTATTACTGGTAGGTGATGTATATATATATTATGTGTATTACTGGTAGGTGATGTATGTATATATTATGTGTGTTACTGGTAGGTGATGTATATATATATTATGTGTATTACTGGTAGGTGATGTATATATATATTATGTGTATTACTGGTAGGTGATGTACATATATATTATGTGTATTACTGGTAGGTGATGTATGTATATATTATGTGTGTTACTGGTAGGTGATGTATGTATATATTATGTGTATTACTGGTAGGTGATGTATGTATATATTATGTGTATTACTGGTAGGTGATGTATATATATATTATGTGTATTACTGGTAGGTGATGTATATATATATTATGTGTATTACTGGTAGGTGATGTATGTATATATTATGTGTATTACTGGTAGGTGATGTATATATATAATATGTGTATTACTGGTAGGTGATGTATGTATATATTATGTGTATTACTGGTAGGTGATGTACATATATATTATGTGTATTACTGGTAGGTGATGTATATATATATTATGTGTATTACTGGTAGGTGATGTATGTATATATTATGTGTATTACTGGTAGGTGATGTATATATATATTATGTGTATTACTGGTAGGTGATGTATGTATATATTATGTGTGTTACTGGTAGGTGATGTATATATATATTATGTGTATTACTGGTAGGTGATGTATATATATATTATGTGTATTACTGGTAGGTGATGTACATATATATTATGTGTATTACTGGTAGGTGATGTATGTATATATTATGTGTGTTACTGGTAGGTGATGTATGTATATATTATGTGTATTACTGGTAGGTGATGTATGTATATATTATGTGTATTACTGGTAGGTGATGTATATATATATTATGTGTATTACTGGTAGGTGATGTATATATATATTATGTGTATTACTGGTAGGTGATGTATGTATATATTATGTGTATTACTGGTAGGTGATGTATATATATAATATGTGTATTACTGGTAGGTGATGTATGTATATATTATGTGTATTACTGGTAGGTGATGTACATATATATTATGTGTATTACTGGTAGGTGATGTATATATATATTATGTGTATTACTGGTAGGTGATGTATGTATATATTATGTGTATTACTGGTAGGTGATGTATGTATATATTATGTGTGTTACTGGTAGGTGATGTATGTATATATTATGTGTGTTACTGGTAGGTGATGTATGTATATATTATGTGTGTTACTGGTAGGTGATGTATATATATATTATGTGTATTACTGGTAGGTGATGTATATATATATTATGTGTATTACTGGTAGGTGATGTATGTATATATTATGTGTATTACTGGTAGGTGATGTACATATATATTATGTGTATTACTGGTAAGTGATGTATATATATATTATGTGTATTACTGGTAGGTGATGTATGTATATATTATGTGTATTACTGGTAGGTGATGTATGTATATATTATGTGTATTACTGGTAGGTGATGTATGTATATATTATGTGTATTACTGGTAGGTGATGTATATATATATTATGTGTATTACTGGTAGGTGATGTATATATATATTATGTGTATTACTGGTAGGTGATGTATGTATATATTATGTGTATTACTGGTAGGTGATGTATATATATATTATGTGTATTACTGGTAGGTGATGTATATATATATTATGTGTATTACTGGTAGGTGATGTATGTATATATTATGTGTATTACTGGTAGGTGATGTATATATATATTATGTGTATTACTGGTAGGTGATGTATATATATATTATGTGTATTACTGGTAGGTGATGTATGTATATATTATGTGTATTACTGGTAGGTGATGTATATATATATTATGTGTATTACTGGTAGGTGATGTATATATATATTATGTGTATTACTGGTAGGTGATGTATATATATATTATGTGTATTACTGGTAGGTGATGTATGTATATATTATGTGTATTACTGGTAGGTGATGTATATATATATTATGTGTATTACTGGTAGGTGATGTATATATATATTATGTGTGTTACTGGTAGGTGATGTATATATATATTATGTGTATTACTGGTAGGTGATGTATATATATATATTATGTGTATTACTGGTAGGTGATGTATGTATATATTATGTGTATTACTGGTAGGTGATGTATGTATATATTATGTGTATTACTGGTAGGTGATGTATATATATATTATGTGTATTACTGGTAGGTGATGTATATATATATTATGTGTATTACTGGTAGGTGATGTATATATATATTATGTGTGTTACTGGTAGGTGATGTATATATATATTATGTGTATTACTGGTAGGTGATGTATGTATATATTATGTGTATTACCGGTAGGTGATGTATATATATATTATGTGTATTACTGGTAAGTGATGTATATATATATTATGTGTATTACTGGTAGGTGATGTATGTATATATTATGTGTATTACTGGTAGGTGATGTATGTATATATTATGTGTATTACTGGTAGGTGATGTATGTATATATTATGTGTATTACTGGTAGGTGATGTATATATATATTATGTGTATTACTGGTAGGTGATGTATGTATATATTATGTGTATTACTGGTAGGTGATGTACATATATATTATGTGTATTACTGGTAAGTGATGTATATATATATTATGTGTATTACTGGTAGGTGATGTATGTATATATTATGTGTATTACTGGTAGGTGATGTATGTATATATTATGTGTATTACTGGTAGGTGATGTATATATATATTATGTGTATTACTGGTAGGTGATGTATATATATATTATGTGTATTACTGGTAGGTGATGTATATGTATATTATGTGTATTACTGGTAGGTGATGTATGTATATATTATGTGTGTTACTGGTAGGTGATGTATGTATATATTATGTGTATTACTGGTAGGTGATGTATGTATATATTATGTGTATTACTGGTAGGTGATGTACATATATATTATGTGTATTACTGGTAAGTGATGTATATATATATTATGTGTATTACTGGTAGGTGATGTATGTATATATTATGTGTATTACTGGTAGATGATGTATGTATATATTATGTGTATTACTGGTAGGTGATGTATATATATATTATGTGTATTACTGGTAGGTGATGTATGTATATATTATGTGTATTACTGGTAGGTGATGTATATATATATTATGTGTATTACTGGTAGGTGATGTATATATATATTATGTGTATTACTGGTAGGTGATGTATATATATATTATGTGTGTTACTGGTAGGTGATGTATATATATATTATGTGTATTACTGGTAGGTGATGTATGTATATATTATGTGTATTACTGGTAGGTGATGTATATATATATTATGTGTATTACTGGTAGGTGATGTATGTATATATTATGTGTATTACTGGTAGGTGATGTATATATATATTATGTGTATTACTGGTAGGTGATGTATATATATATTATGTGTATTACTGGTAGGTGATGTATATATATATTATGTGTATTACTGGTAGGTGATGTATGTATATATTATGTGTATTACTGGTAGGTGATGTATATATATATTATGTACATGTATAATATGGTATTATATTTCTACAGGAAAGTGGTTCAACTATGGTATTATATTTCTGGTGATGATCCTTGATCTGAATATGTGGAAGAATCAAATGTTCTACGCTCCAGAGGATTTTGCTCAATGTGTAGATGACAAAGGTAACCCCTATGATACATACATATGTCACAGTGTACTCTATTCTATTTTATGATACATATGTATGTCACAGTGTACTCTATTCTACACCATGTTACGCATGTATGTCACAGTGTACTCTATTCTATTCTATAATAAATACGCATGTTACAGTGTACTCTATTCTCTATGATACACCTGTATGTCACAGTGTACTCCATTCTATTCTACGATACATACGTATGTCATGGTGTACTCCGTTTTATTCTATGATACGCATGTATGTCATGGTGTACTCTATTCTATTCTACGATACATGCGTGTACTCTATTCTATTCTATGATACATACGTGTGTCATGGTGTACTGTATTCTCTATGGTACATAATTATGTATGTCACAGTGTACTGTATTCTCTATGCCAGTTTATGGTATGCATGTACGATGTATGTCATGGTTATATATACTCAAATTTCTTCCATATGCATACTCTATATCATAGCGGCTGATCTACACTCAGCTCTGTAAGATTTGTCTCCTCTTTGTCTATAGGATTTGTATGCTGCTCTCTGTTTATAGGATTTATCTACTCCTACCGATCTGATGACATATTCCTGAAGGCAGAGGGGGGTAATCTAACTAGCCATCACAATACTACCTGTACGAATAACACAAGAATGGAGTCCAAGTATCTAAACTATCCTCTACCAGTCAAAGCTACAGCATTCATCCCATCCCTTGCTGCCTTTGTAGCGTTTGTGGTGCTCATTGTTTTATATGGCCGAGTGAAGCCTACAAAGTCCAACCCATACACAGGACGCATGGTTAAAGTGCCCAAGTCAGACAACTCCAATATAAGTATGTTTACTATAGTGAAGATGAAACTGATGAGGAAGAAGGCAGAAGCTGAGCCTTCAACAGCTCAAGGAACCTCCGGAACATTCCATGCTAAGAGTGAGTTATCAATATGAGAGCCACATCTGAGTATGAAAGGGTAGCTGCCATTGAGTCAGTGGAGATAACTACCTATTCTTATGTCAGTATGATGATGTCACTAACTTAGTACTAAGACTAAACAGCTCCTCTATCTTAGTACTGTTATGGTTAGCTACAGTATTAGAGTACTATCAATGCATACATATATACTACACAATGTATATTTACATTCATTATATACACTTCTATATGCATACAGACTGGTAACATACTACATCACACATGTAATATGTTATAGTATTCAGTTTCTATTAACACTTCTATATGTTTACATAGAATAGTATTATTCTCTGTAGTCTAGTCCTCTATCTTCATCTCTAGCAGTAGTCTAGTTCTCTATCTTCATAGCTTCATCTCTAGTAGTGAGTGTTCTACTACCCACTACATGTTATATAAATGTACCTAGGAGCACATCACATTATTATCTAGTTTGTGGTACAAAGTGAGAAAGAACTGATTATAAATTTACTATAAATGAACAAGTATATGAGGTATATTTAGTACCTTGGTTACTTTTACTAAATATACATGTGTGTATTATGCTGTGTAGGTATCATATACAGGTCCTACTCTACTAGTCCTACATATACATGTACAATATAACATGCGTTATTGTGCCATATTCTACTTAGTAATTTCTAGCCTCTGTTCCAAGCCTTCCGAAATAGCTAGTAGATAATGTGCTCTCAAGTAAGTCACTGACTGTTTATGGAGCTTGGAGCTCAGGCTAATCTGTATGCCAATGTGATAATATAATTTGATTTTTTTTTTTATTTACCAGCTCAACTGCTCTTGTTGTTCTTTTAGATTTATTTATTTACACCAAACTGATCAACTTGCAATTAATTATTAGTTTAATTTTGTATGAACATTATTGTACCTAATGTTTGTTTTACTAAAATATACCTGGTATAAATTACACCAGTAAGCCTGGCTTCTTTTTCTGTAGGGTACCAGATCCAGTACATAACAAATCAATGTGAAATTTTATATACTACTACGATGTACAAAGGCTGCAATGGGTTATAATTAGAAGTTGTCCTCTCTCAAAGTGAGGGGACAACTTCTTACTATAAACAGCTTGTTGCACCCATAATACGTATCACTGGTCTATCGATACTGCTAATGTATTTCACAGTCGCTACCACCAGTATGCAGTGATTGCTAGGCCCTTCTTCTTAGCCTTCAGCACAACAAAATGCATGTTTTACAGAAATAATATAAAATTGTGAAATGCATGGACTGTACAATGATACAATGAGGAGTGTAAATTTTTTATTTTATTCAGCTAAGAGCAGATTATATGCTTAACTATTAATTGTTACATGTCTGATACAAACACTATTTGTTGCTGTTCATATTAGATTGAAGTAGCCGGTGTAATAATAGAATATATGAGTAAGTATCCTACTTGCTGGCTTGATATTTATTCACCCTCCTTAATATTGGTTTAACAAATTTCCCTTTCAATTTTATCTTCATCTGTAGTTCATTCATCTGAAAGTACATGTAGTACACCTATATATCCATAATACACGTACATTGCATGTATATACAAGCTGTAATAACTCTGTCTCAGATACAATACAGACATTCCATTCCCTAATTGAACTATACAGTTTACAAACAGGTGCATAACTAATACACTAGTATTCTATAGAACCTTCCTGCACAATTTGGACATGTATAACTATCCTCATGTTGTTAGCTAGTTTCCCAGTTACCAATTTTTATTCGCTCATGATTGCATGGGTAAACAACTCCTAATTAACAACCATAGTTACTGAGTACACATAGGAAAGTAGCTGAAACCTGTGCCACTCTAGCTTAAATATCTATTTTATCGTTATACTCTATTATAGAATATAGACTTCACTTACTTCAACTTCCTGCTGGTGTAACCTCTTTTCAAGGTCATATTTGTCACCCTCAGCTGAGAAAATCCTCTCCTGTAACTCCTCACAGAGCTTTATTAAATCTTCTGTAAATGTGAAATAGAAAGTACATACTGTAGTAAACTATGTATCTTTATGTGTGAGAGCTATTCCCTAGCACTAACTATGTACCTGTATACTCTAATATTTACCTTTAAGGACATCATTCACATGTAACATCTACCTTTAAGGACATCATTCACATATAACACTTACCTTTGGATGCACTATCAACAGGTAACATCTACCTTTAAGGACACTATTCACATGTAACAACTACCTTTAAGGACATCATTCACATGTAACACCTACCTTTGGATGCACTATCAACAGGTAACACCTACCTTTGGATGCACTATCAACAGGTAACACCTACCTTTGGATGCACTATCAACAGGTAACACCTACCTTTGGATGCACCATCAACAGTCAAAAACTGGCCAATCTTCTCACTAATGTGCTCTTCCTTCTCTTTCTTCTTCTTCAGAGCCTCTTCTCTCATCTCATCTCTGACCTTCTCCATTATAATCTTCCTTAGCAGTAGTTTCTTTTCTGCTGTCAGACCACCAAATCTCTTTAGTCTATCCTGTGTACAAAAACATGTTATGTATTAGTGCTTACCTATTAGGCATGTAATCGTACTATACATGTACATGTATATAGCATCAATAATAATCAATTCATTGTGTTGTTCAATTATTTATTTTTAAAAAGTTAATGGTAAATACAGATGGATGAAATAGTACCTAATACTAAAGCTCACACAGAGATCAGTGTAGTGTATGAGTAAAATCAGAGAGGCCTAGAAAATAGCTCACAGTATACATTTATAATTATAGTTCTTAGATATAACAATATGATGAGTAATGGTAAAGTGTGTACATGTAGTGTAATGGTAGTGTGTAGTACTATATTTACCATGTTATAGGTGGACACCAGTTAGATTCCTTGATGTGAATATTTCACACTATTGTTACCAGGTTGGAGCTCAACACAGCAGTACACTACACTTCTGAGTGGCTCAGACAAGTAACAGTAATTATACAATTATAGGTGGCTGTTATGTATGCGAGTATCAAAAATAGAACCATTAAATGCCCAAAGTGTTATACATGTACATAACTGAGGGTAATAATCACATGTAGTTGGTACATTTATATTCCCAGCTCAGTATCAGTGTCATAGTCAAGGTGTAAATAGGACAGAGTGTAATCAAGTATGTACCTGCAGTTTTAGCTAAAATTCTCCAATGCTTTTCCTTGCCTATTAGGTTATTTACAGACTGAGTTCTTTGGTATACATTAGTTATGGTAGGGTGAAAGTAACCACCTATTCCTTAGTACAATTAGTCAACTATAGAAAACATTCAACAATACAACACTATCCTACATACATGTACGCTATCCTACATACATGTACACTATCCTACATACATGTACGCTATCCTACATACATGTACGCTATCCTACATACATGTACGCTATCCTACATACATGTACACTATCCTACATACATGTACACTATCCTACATACATGTACGCTATCCTACATACATGTACGCTATCCTACATACATGTACGCTATCCTACATACATGTACGCTATCCTACATACATGTACGCTATCCTACATACATGTACGCTATCCTACATACATGTACGCTATCCTACATACATGTACGCTATCCTACATACATGTACGCTATCCTACATACATGTACGCTATCCTACATACATGTACGCTATCCTACATACATGTACGCTATCCTACATACATTTACGCTATCCTACATACATGTACGCTATCCTACATACATGTACACTATCCTACATACATGTACACTATGTACATACATGTACACTATCCTACATACATGTACGCTATCCTACATACATGTACACCATCCTACATACATGTACGCTATCCTACATACATGTACGCTATCCTACATACATGTACACTATCTTACATACATGTACACTATCCTACATACATGTACACTATCCTACATACATGTACACTATCCTACATACATGTACGCTATCCTACATACATGTACGCTATCCTACATACATGTACGCTATCCTACATACATGTACACTATCCTACATACATGTACACTATCCTACATACATGTACGCTATCCTACATACATGTACGCTATGTACATCTCAACTGTAATAACTACATTGCAATTCAATAGATTATATATTATATTTAGCACTCTCAAATTAAAATCAACAAATAATATTATATTACCTCCATTAAAATTTAATCAACTAAAACTCAAGCTTACCGGGGAAATGATAACAAAATATTCTATTTTATTACTATATTATCTTGTTTTGCTTTAGGCAAATTCTAATTGTTATTGAAGAACTTTTTTCTGAGTTCCACAAAAACATAAATTGGGCTAAAATATAATTCAGCATAAAACAGGGCATCGGCAATGATGGTTGGTACTATACCCCATACACAACTAACCAAATAATATATAATAAATAATATTATTGGATTAACTTGTGAGTTGGCAGACACTGTGCCGAGGCTGACCATATCAAGTAGTCCCCTACCAATACATTGACATAAAACAATTCTACTAGTCCAATAGTGCATGTCTAAGAAACACCAAGTGAACTGTGCTTGAATAAAGTGGGGAGTGAAGACAGAGCCTGCGTAGAACCACCAAGTGCTAGCAGCATGAGTGGAGGTAGCGTTACAGTTAAGTGCATAGTTCTTGTATGAGTGGTATGTTTCACTGTCAAAGAAGTAGAGGTAAAGAATGGAGAGCCTAGGTGTCATGTTCATAGTGTACAGAAGGAAAGTGGCATGGGCACTATTCAGGGCTTTGTATTCCCACAGATTTGTGGGCGGTTTAACTCCATATGTTTTGATATAGTTGAGAGAATGTAGAAATGTTCTCTGGTGCAGAGGGTTGCTCATGTTAAAAAGAGACTCCAGGTCAGTAGGTTCTATCTCTGACAGCAGACGCCCATTGATACCCTCCTCTGTGAACCTCTCCTTGTACGAATACAGACCCTGGTCCTCTAACCAATCAGTGACGTCCTTCTCCGTCCACTTTGTTATTGGTTTCTTCACTAGAAGATCAAATTCCCTGGAACCAGAATAAACATGGACAGTCCAGATACTAGTGCTATTATTAGCATTTACTCCAAAAACTAGGGACAGACTGGTGACTATCAACAAAAAAGGTTTAGAACCTAGGCTGTAAAATCCAGACTACTTATGAATAATCAGTACCAGTACACATACACTGTACAATGTAGTAGTATATCAGTCAGTGTAATCGGAGGTAACATTGCCTGTTCATACTAAATGCAACAACAGCCTGATAGATAAGGGTGGTAAAGCATACGTACCCTGACCCCCAGTGAAATGCCATGTAGAAACAGGTTATAATAACCAATACTACAACAGTACCCATAAGGCAACCACAGGAAGTGGCCGATAGATTATCGTTTCTATATCTCTTCTTTAGTATCTCATCAAACCTGTAATGTGACAGATTTATTCGAATATACAACCAAAAAAGGAGTTATCCCCTCTCATCTGTGGTATCAGAGATAAGATAACTCCTGGTTACAAGGTAAAATCACACCCTACCTTGCGTGCTGTATGCATCTATTCATAATATGTACAACAAACAATGATTTACACAGTAGTTCTAGTAGTTCAATGCGTCATGTACACATAATACATGTAGCATCATACACTGAGGTTTGATATAAATATATAGATGCAGTACATGGGACTCACTCTTGTATAGCTTTCTTATTATCTTTATCATCTAGTACCTCCTCCTTTCTCTTACTGTATCTATCACCAAACAGTCTTTCTAATGAGTTCATCATGTGTATATTCTCCATTGGGTAGCCAACAAAGTTCTACAACAACACAACTGTATATAGCGTAAACAAAAGCACATGTATTTATGTCTTCAGTTCACGCACATGGACAGGCTTAAATTAGTATTCAGTGTGCCTAAATTCAACCTACAGAAAACTGATGACTCAGATAGCAGAGACTGATTCCATTACCTAGACCACCTGCTAGTTTACACTGTAGTCTATACATAACACACTGCAGACTGTATACATATACGATACCATGGGAATAGTATCCTTATCAGTAGCCAAAGTTGAAGTCTGTTATACATCATGAGCATGTGATAGATTGGTGAATGGTAGCAATGTTACAATGGGTCTACACTATCACCATTCTCTAATACACCAGATTCCGATGCTTCAACCATTAACTACCAGAAATCGTCTCCCCTTGATGAATGACTGGATGAATAAGTCCAACTGATACTGATTGTTAATCGTACATTCAGGTGACCTGGTCATGTGACACATGGACTTGTCTGCTAGTGTACCAATCACACAAATAACACAGCACTTGGTTCACTTCTGAGTTGTGCTATGGTGGTGAGCAGACAACTTGAACAGCCATAGCTATTGAAGTAAGAAAGGTTGGTGCACTGTAACATCAATATAGTGCATATAACAGATGTCTATGTATCAAACTTGCCTTACGACATGTTGGACATTCCGTCTTCTTCCCAATATCAAACCATTTAGCAAGACAATGCCTACAGAAGCTGTGACCACAGTTGAGAGTGGTTGGCATGACGATTAGATCACAACACACACAGCAAGAGTACTCTTCCTCTAAGTCAATGATGCTACCGATTGTACTAGGTAGCGGTGGGGTCACGCCCCCCTCAGACATGTTTCTCTGCATTATTAGATTCCAGGCTAGTTCCACTGTTGATCTGTAAATACAAAGATCAAGATAAATAACTTTTTCAACAAATGAACGAAAAGCTTTTTACTCTGCTCTGTGGGCGCAGAAAGAACACTAGACCACTTCCTTTTGGGTTAAAAACAGTATAAACTGATTCTCATGTTTATTTTTTACCTCAGCTCATGTCATCAAATAATTATGTCTAAATATAGTCAGAGAGAGATATAATGCATATTAACCGTAGGCCTATGGTGATACAGGATGACACACACACTCCTATCACTACACTGTAATGGAAATCTATAATTAACATGAATAATATACATAAAATAATACACCAATTAATCTACCAGCATAACCCTGCTACGCTGTGACATCTATCATATATGGATAGACATATAAACAGATGGATGCTTTAATTTTAGTTTCAATTGTAACAAACAGTCCCCAAAATACTATCCTATATGTTACAGTACAAAATCAAATCAAGTATATGAACACTTTGTATAATATACTAGGTGATCATTTACTCATTTACATTATGTTTATTGTATGTTACAATTGATTAATCATATGAAGAATTGCTGAAAGGGTAGAACAGTAGTAGTAGATAAATATACATTTAATAATAATAATAATAACATACGATGTAAGTACAAAGTATATGAGACCGAAAGCGAAAATTAGAAAAGCAGTTTCAAAGTTTTTGTTACAACAGTGTAGTGTAGGCTTTAACAGTGGCTATTGAAATATTGGGAATGATTTTTGACATCTAAAATAACACACATCAGTGAGTCAAGAATCTGAAAGAACCACTGATCTTAGCAGGTTCATGAGATATCCTATTCTTTGCAGATTTTATTGTTATTAGTATAATGTCCCTGTGGTTGGAACAAAGTAGATATAATGCCTTCTGGGTTTGCGAAAAGCTGGCTTTCTAAAAATTCAAATATCTGGGCTGTGTGGTTGATAGCTGCTAACCTGGTTATATATCTGTTTGCACCTTGAATCTGTGATTATTTCTACCCATTGCTCTACTATCATTTATTTTTGCTCATAGTGACACATGCAGTGTTAGAATTGAGCCATCTTGAAACGTATTTGCTTACAATAATAGGCCAGGGCTAAAGTATGAAAAAATGGAAGGCAGTCCAAATGCTATCGACATCCTTATCTTGATTTCCCTGTTTGCATTATCAATATCTTATGGTACAACAATATTATAAATATATATGAATAGGCTTTATAATTTAATAATAATTTTGATTTGAGTCTTCATAAATTATATTATCATACTTAGTTAGCAACTTGAATGATTGATTTGACCTGATATGGACCGTATCAGATTAATGCTAGTATTTAAAATTAAAATGTAATATTAATATAAATAGAAGACATTTAATTTTTATTTTATTTATTTATATTATTCAATTATATTATTGCATGGATTATATTTTATTATTATTATATTATTTATTGCAAATATATGATACTTAATTGCACAGCAAATTACTTCGGACACATAAGCAATAAGGAGCCTTATAAATAATGGTAATTAGTGGTAACTTAACTTGGAACAGCAACATTATTAAATTAAGTATGTTGTGACCACTTCATTTGTTCAGCTTCCACCAAGCAGAAAGGGAAACTGCACAAAAATGTTTACATAAAAGTTTCGCGAAATTTTTCGCACTCCGCCGAAAAGAGAGAGTAACTCCGATCCTATTAAAGAAGTCCTTCAATATTCAACCATGTCAATAAAATTTACATGTAGTTGTTAGGAAACGTCAGCCTGAGTATCATCTGGTCGAAAACAATGCTACCCCAACTCTGGTTATAATTGTATGTCTTTCAGAGTCTAAATGTTCGTAATACAAAATGATACAGTACATGGCATATTTGATATTGTCCACCATTATACATGTAGTTCTGTAAACAGACAAGATGTACATCATATACATCATATACATATGACATTTGATACTATTTGAACTATTGTTGTAACTTGGTGCAATAACTAGTACACCTCAGTCTATCAATGGATTTACCTGCCTAGGACTACAAATATATACATACATGTACGTAGTTGTAATCAGTTCGGACCAAGCAGCTAATAAAGACCATATTGTGAAATTACTCTGTGTAATGTCTACCTTTGGGTATGTTATGATTAGTAATGCACAATGTTCTGAGGTGAGAGCCTAGTATTAATACATGAATGTTTGATTATATATAATGTACCTGTGTACCTGTATATTATTCTACCCTTTTAGTATGCAAAAATAAATCGATCTATTTTAAATTGAAGTGTTTTTCTCATTTGTATACTGATTAGTAAAGAAAAAGTGAAGTGTATATATTTCTAGAATAGCTACTGTATGCTCCACAGTACAATGACAAAACATGACAATTTAACAATAGAATACGATAAAAATAGAGACAATAATATGTTCTATAAAACCATGGAAAATATAATTGCAAGAAAAATATAACATAAAAAGTATGGCCAAGCCCATTAATGAGAAATGTGTACATGTTCGTTGAATTATGAATGAAAATATAATAATATCGGACGCTGAGTCTCACCAATGACTGCCATGAATCTCTGTGGTTGATTTAATGAAGTCTAAGTGACTAGCAAAAAGTTTTAAATCTGAGGAAATGTCAATCCATTTTACACCAATAGCATCATCACCTACAACAAGCATTGATATAGACATGTAACCTTGGCTGTCACAGCTAGAAATCAGAAGTCCGCAACATTGCGGTAAGGCTAATTTTAATCAGTAAAGTTCCCATATATATAATTCATTTAAAGCAGCCCCTCATTATGACTATCTTGCTCTAAAGAGAGAAGATAACTCCTTACAAATACTGCTCAGCTGGTACCTGAGTTCAGCTGCAAGTCAGCAAATTGGCTATTTTCTTTACATGTAGTTGTGCTCTCTTAATAGATTATACACTGCAGTAAAGTTTCAGTTAGACAAACATACCTGCATTCAGCTTAAAGGCCCCAACAGATGATCCACTTTCATCATGAAAGTTATAAGCTACGGTCTCCATCCAAGAATTGTCAGTATTTCGGGGGTCATCAACATAGCCCCTGTATACCTGGAAGATACATGACAGAATACGGTGACATACTAATATTGGATACACACATGCAGGTTAGTTACGCAGGTCAATCAGCAGAGGCTGGTGATCAGCTAAGGTTGCAGCTGTCCATACTAAGTTAGCGATCATGCTCACTATACCAGCGATTAGCAATAGCTACAAATATTCACATGCGGATGGCTTAGCCCACATTAATATAACCAGTCCATGACAAACCTCAGTTCCGTGCTGAAAAAGCTCATCAACTTGTCTCGTCACCTCCTGAACTTTGTCTTCAGGAAGTTCCAGAGTGTTCATTGCTTCTTCACTGAACTCTCTTTTTAATGTAATGTTAATATTTTCCCCGGCATCCACCATACCCTGCGTAGTACAATATCCAGAAAATGATATCATTGGTATACGAGTACAATATTAACTTTTTGTAACATATTATGATGTTTTTTATGCGATAAATTTGTCTTTTGAGCAGCCAGAGACTTGTTTCAATTCCATGAAAATACCAGTCCCCAACTGAGGTTTGAACCCGGAGCCTCTACGACACCTAATCGCCTAGCAGAGTGAACAGAACATGCTACCACTCCACCAGCACACACCCTGACTCTATAATACATACTCCAGGTATAGCCCAGACTCCATGATCTCGTCTTACTATAGCAACAAACTGTAAGATTAGCTTCTTAGATACAGGGTGGGTGACCCGGTTTCCATCAACGTCCCTCTTCCACCTGAATGGTCATTGTACAACAGTATAAACATATATATATCTACCTGAATGGCCATAGTACAACAGTATAAACATATATATCTGAATGGTCATAGTACAATAGTATAAACATATATATCTACCTGAATGGTCATAGTACCACAGTATAAACATTATATATCTACCTGAATGGTCATAGTACAACAGTATAAACATATATATCTACCTGAATGGTCATAGTACAACAGTATAAACATATATATCTACCTGAATGGTCATAGTACCACAGTATAAACATTATATATCTACCTGAATGGTCATAGTACAATAGTATAAACATTATATATATACCTGAATGGTCATAGTACAACAGTATAAACATATATATCTACTGTTGATTTGCAGACGTTGAGGTCACAGGTTCAAGTCCCACGCACTCCTGTCGTGGAAGGTGAGACCAACTTCTCAAATCCGTTAAATAGGCTGGCTAAATGCAGGACAGTAACCAAGAATATGAAAAATAGAATAAGTTACTTTATTCACTTGTTCTCCTATAGTTAATTGTACATACAACATATTATATACTTATTGTAATATACACTATACTGTATTATATACATGTACTTATTGTAATATATAAACTATTATAACGTAGGTGGAATTGACGATTTTTAATTTATTTGATTTATTTCACTACTACGTAGTTTCATACTTCAAGTACTCATCATTTTACCTGATGAGTACTTGAAGTATGAAACTACGTAGTAGTGAAATAAATCAAATAAATTAAAAATCGTCAATTCCACCTACGTTATAATAGTTTATAATAGCTCTAGGACAATACCACGTCCTATAGAGCACTTTACCCGACGATATAAAATTAAATATTTATTTATTGTAATATATATATATTATATACTTTGTAATATATACTATACTATATTATATACTTATTGTAATATAGGCTATACTATATATTATATACTTATTGTAATATATACTATACTATATTATATACTGTAATATAATAATATATAGTACTATACTATATTATAGCAGACAGGTACATACCTTGTTACAATAGGGTCTGCAGCATGATTGGGTCCCCATTTACCCAATGTACCTCTACCCTTTAAACCAGTTCTACCAGCTGGGTTTCTACAAAACCAGCACCAACTGCATTCACAACAGCACAGTGAGTTATACTTACACATAATAATATTATGTAATATACACACACACCATAGCCAATATCTTATCCCAAGTACATTATTCATTTCCTATACATTAGAATAGTATAACTGTAAACTAATGTTTTATCACTACAGCAGGTCAGCTGAATGACATCACCGTGTCACCTGCTTAGAGTAATTGTTACCCTGTGATTTACTTATACAGGTGCTTTTATGTAGAATAGCTGATCAGCATTTAGATCTAAATAAAACTAGACTATGGGTATCAGGTATATAAACTATGGGTATCAGGTAGCCTATATAAACTAGACTATGGGTATCAGGTATATAAACTATGGGTACCAGGTATATAAACTATGGGTATCAGGTATATAACCTGAACTACTATGGGTATCAGGTATATAAACTATGGGTATCAGGTATATAAACTATGGGTATCAGGTATATAAACTGAACTACCATGGGTATCAGATATATGGGTATCAGATATATATAAACTATGGGTAGGCCTATCAGGTATATAAACTGAAATGTATGACCATGTTGTAAAGATGTCTGATTAGCAATTATTGATTCAGAGTCACATGACTAATTGTACCTGAATACATCTAATCAAGTGATGGATGATCTACTAAACCAACCATATTGATACATCATGTAAACCATAAGGTCGAGAGAGTCTAGTATACTTCAGCCTAGTCTACCACACCCACCAGTTACCTACTCATTGTTTCTAGCTGATAGCAAAGTAAAAGTAGCGAACATTCCCTGCATTTATTTGCCAGTGGCACTCTGCATCCACTGCAAGTTGGAATATGGAATACTATAGAATACTGAAGAATATAAGTCCATCGACCATACAATACAACCTAGTTATCGGTGAACCTGATGACATCTCATACATCCAAGTCTGTACTTACAATGGTCTGCCTTTGCAGAAATCATCTACTTCACCAGAATCTAGAGAATATTCTCCCATATGGCTCCTCCTGTCTATCTTACCATCTATAGCATTGAACTTCAAACTGTCGATGCTGTAAATACGGAATACAAAAGAACAGTCCCTTAATTGTAAATATAGTCATGCACATGTAGGCTATGTTGTTTGACTGTTAGTAAACATACTGTGGTAATATAACACCATATCATTATCAGATGTACAAACAAGCTAACTGTTCCAGTATGTTTGTTAAGATGTTTGGTAAACACTGTAATATATCTAGCTGTTATACCATTTACTGAACCTCGTGTTTAGTGGACTTATCCACTCCATACCTGACTGGGTCTGCCCAGACTGGCCCCTTCAGTACATGGTTCATGGTATAATCATCAGGGTCATACTCTGGCCAACTCACATCCCATAAGACACGATCATCGGGTACAGCGCACCGTAGTTGATCATCATCTCTAATGTAAGGCAATGCTACCGTCTTACGGCAGTTGGTATGCAGCCGATTAAACAATTTACAAACTCTTCCAGCCATCAAAATTGCTAGCTCCACAGTCAAGTCTGCTCTGCAAAACATGGAATGAGAATATGATAGTAGCTCAGCACAGACAATAGTGACATAGCTTATTTAAACCATTTTGAAAATCAAAACTGTCAGAGAGAGTCTTTATGGTCTTGTATATAAAGGTGTTATCAACAAATGGCCTGATGTTAGAATGTCATTAATATAAATAAGAAAAAGAGTTAGACCCAATACACTTCCCTGGGAGATACCAGATGTAACATTAACAGAGTCACATTTAACTCCCTGTAGCATAACACACTGAAATCTATCTGTCAAGAAGTTTGCTATCCATTTAATTATACAAGTTTCAGTCTTCATATCCATCAGTTTATTAATTAGATTGTGATGTGGAACTAAATCAAATGCCTTGCTAAAATTCAAAACAGCTTCACCCTTCTCAAGTGTAGATGAAATTTCTTGCACCACAGTGACTTGTGGAACAGGAGAGTGATCTCCTAAATCCATGTTGGTTTGAAACCAGTATTCCAAATGAAATTAACTGTAGTTGAAGATAATGCAAAACAGTATTTTCTAACAATTTCAATTTCATTTGCAGCATATGCTGGTCAATAAAACAGGCATAAAAGACTTAGATGATATGACTGGTCCTCTTTCTACAGTAAAAGTGTTAAATTGGGACAACACTAGCACATCTCCAATTCTTGGGTATATTACTAGTTCTAACTGAGAGATTGGATATATCCGTCAGTATGGAAGCAATAATTTATTATTTATTTATATGAGTAATCTTAGGACAAGAGAGAATCTGCCCTGTAATCCCATCTGGTCTAGGAGCTTTACCTTTTTCTATTCTAGCTTTGAACTTAAGAAGAGTCCCATCCCTGGTATTTTCAGAAGAATTAGTGTTAACTTCAAGTGTGTATAGAAAGGGCTTGTTTCCAACAAAATAGTGAAATAGTAATACACTTAGAGATTGCAAATATTTTTTTCAATACCAATTTTGTTCAGTATACCTTATAAAGGTTTCGCACAAACAAAAGTTATCTTCTCGCTAGAGCTATAAAAGCCCATAGAAGACATCTCGATGGTATTGTCAGTTTTGCAAGTAGTAAAATGACAAACAACAAGCAACTTTGTGTGTAGTTTTAGCAATATTGAGTGAATTAAAGTTGTAAATTCTAAATGTACAAGAATTGGTATGCGAAATAAATCAGCCATGCCAGCTTAGTTTTAGCCTCAGATTTAGTAAAATTTGAAAAACAATTGGCAAAGCCCGTGCTATACTATGTATGAGATATGATGAAGTCAAATTGTATAATGAAGGATCCCAGGCTTGATATATTTTTGGAAAAAATTAATGTCTTTTTCATACTAAACTATCATCATTCTCTTATGCCCCTTTTAAAGAAAAAAAACAAACAATTTCAACTTCCGAAGTATTTTGAAGCCTCAGATCTCCATGGACATTTTTCGAATTTTGACTGGTCAAATTAATTGCGATTAGCCTGAAGTAAAACGAAAGTGAAATCAAACGCAGAAATCAGAAATGTCGTATCTGCAAGTTTAGTTTTAGTTTATTTGTAGAAACTCAATTTGCCACTGCCAACTCTTAGTTATGACTCTTTAATTCACAATTCTTTTGAGTCACTTATCAAAACTTTGAAATTACAAGTTAAATTAAAATTTGTACATGTCTCGAAAAGCTAAAGTTTTTATTGAATTAAATTATCACTAGATCAACACTTTTGCAGATCAAAGAAAAGAGTAGAGGTTAAATATTTCTTTGTTAAATAGTTGGAAGATTAATGTTCCTGTTGACTTCTCTAGGAACAGGCTTATCTTCAGTAATATTCGCTGTGTTATAACTTGAGATTGAATGCACTGTGGAGTAGGAAGTGTGTGTTAAAATATAATTTATATTATGCTTCAATATGAATATATATCAACATGCTCATTTTGATTTTACGTATATCACAGATAAAAATATATAATGCAGTATATTATATCTATTTAAACCACGTATCAGGTATGCAGTCAAGCTCAAGTGGCTTTCATATAGTAAACATCGTAGTAAACAAACAACACAATCTTTTCACATCTAATAGAAATTGTAAAGCAAAATAGTAAAGATGAATTTTATTTGCGAAAGCCTCAACCTGAATGCAACATCTTCTACGCTGTAGGCTGTTGTACACTCGAGTAGACCCAAGCCTCACTCATGTGTGGTATGTCTGGAAACCAGTCTTCTTCCCCATATTTTAACTGACCAGCCATGTCATACATTTTAACCCTTAAAATGTGGCATAAAACTACTAGCCTACATGTAGTTGAGTGGTTAGTTTTCTTTTCAACAAGTTATGCTTCTTTTGACAGATTTTTATTCTTTGATTTCATCATTAAAACTGAAGTCCTTGTAAATTCACTGCAGAGACATCTTAAATGGCCAACATGATTTTAATGACAACAGGGAATTTTTTAGAATAAAAATGAATTGAAATCATTGGAAGAAATTTGTATCTATGCTGAATTATATTCCTTTAAGACCACAAGCCAACTGACATAGGTAACAGCGTGGGAACGTGAGGAATCTCTGGATTGTTTGGCTTTGGAGAAACAGCTTCGATATGAGGTATGAATTAGTATTTTGCAAACAGTCTGGTACAAGTTGTTTCGTATCCACTCGGCCTCAGATTTTTTTTCATGATTTAGTTTTCCGTGGTAGGCTCCCAAGCTATAATATTGTTACATCCCTTCGCATTTGACCTGTCTCATGTAGACCTAGATCTTGGCTACTGTAACATCTTTAGCTTTTTGATGAAAATAAGAACTAAAACATTCGGAAATGAAAATCACATCACACACATGTAGACCTACGTATGTGCTATGTATGTATGTATGTATGTATGTATGTACTACTGGAATACTATAATTTTACGGTATTAGAAATTTTGTAGTTTTTAATATTCAACTGCATGATAATTCTCTATCAAGTTTTAGTTCAGTGCTGTATGATTTACACCATGTATGGTGTTTATGACTTGCAATTCACTGTTGCCCCTAGCAGGGAGATACTTGATTCTACAATAAGTGAATTAATAACCATTGTTTATAATTATTGTAGTGATGATACCCTGAGAGTTCAATACAAAGTTGACTCATCACGGCGTTTTCAAGAAGGAGAACGGCTCTATGATGGTGATCTAGCTGACGCGGAGTCAGTTGAGTTTGACATCACCAGTGTAGATAGGAGGTTGACAGGTACTGGTGATATTGGAGCTCTATCAACTCACACTACTGCTCACTTGATAGCTGGAACATGTGAGGTTACTGATGGAGATCTGGGACATGTCAAGTCATTTACAAACACTGCTGGTTTCCGATCGGGTGCCTCTGGTTCCTATAATAGTATGGGAAGCAGTGAGAACTTGGAACATGAAGGTAGATAGATGTACATAAAGTCTAATCTAAATATGAGCTTTGGTAAGGAGACTTGAGATCAATATACCCATCATATATTACTGTAAGTAATATGTACATGTAAATTATGTTATACAGATACATACACAATTGAAGAAGCCATAGAACAGATGGGTTATGGGAAATTCCAGTTGAAAATATCCTGTATAGCCGGGCTGGCATGGGTGAGTTGGTTCATCTAACGGTAGTTTCCTGTTATGGTGTGTAGTCTAGTAGTTACTTACAGTACTTGCTGTTATGGTGTGCAGTCTAGTAGTTACTTACTTGCTGTTATGGTGTGCAGTCTAGTAGTTACTTACATCTGAAGATGTCCGTCTCCCTGTTACTATTTAACCCATTGGTATGTTACACAGACTGCTGATGCAATCGAAATGATGGTCCTCTCCATTCTCTCACCTGCCCTGCACTGTGCATGGGGAATATCAAGCATCCAGCAAGGGCTGATAACTTCTGTTGTATTTGTTGGAATGATGATTGGATCGAGCTTATGGGGTTCTCTGTCAGACAAATATGGCAGAAAGTTTGTAAGTGCTATTAGAAACCAATATCTCTGTATACATGTATATCTAGCCTTAGGGCTGGTGTTATCTCTGTATACATCTAGCCTTAGGGCTGGTGTTATCTCTGTATACATCTAGCCTTAGGGCTGGTATTATCTCTGTATATATCTAGCCTTAGGACTGGTGTTATCTCTGTATATATCTAGCCTTAGGACTGGTGTTATCTCTGTATATATCTAGCTTTAGGGCTGGTGTTATCTCTGTATATCTCTGGCCTTAAGACTGGTGTTATCTCTGTAAATATCTAGCCTTAGGCTACCAGTGTTATCTCTGAATATATCTAGCCTTAGGACTGGTGTTATCTCTGAATATATCTAGCCTTAGGAATGGTGTTATCTCTGTATATAACTAACCTTAGGACTGGTGTTATCTCTGTATATATCTAGCCTTAGGACTGGTGTTATCTCTGTATATATCTAGCCTTAGGACTGGTGTTATCTCTGTATATATCTAGCCTTAGGACCAGTGCTATTTCTGTATACATCTAGTCTTAGGACCAGTGCTATCTCTGTATATGTCTAGCCTCAGACCTGCAGCAGCCATGATTTACCCAGAAAGTGAATACACATGCACTGCCATGCTTCAGATTTATTGTTATTACGTTATCCATGTTATTTACTACTGTACTCGCTACTTTGAATTGTGGTTATGCTTCTATTTGTTATGTCGTACGTCAGTATTTACAGCTGAATGACTATATATTGAAGGCACTGGTGGTGTCAGCAGTCTACTGTATGTACTTTGGTATCCTCAGTGCCCTCTCACTCACCGTAGTCTGGCTCCTCATATTCAGATGTATGGTAGGCTTTGGAGTCAGTGGAGGTAGTCAGGCGTACGTATCATACTGATAATGCTTTCTTCCTTTTTACTTTTATTGCACTGAAGAAAAGTATGTGTGGTCACAAAATTTTGTTTATTTTTGTGAACTTGCTAATCTGTATATGGCATACAATCTGTATATTCCACACAATCTGTATATTGCACACAAAATGATCGAATTGTTGATGTCATGTCGATAAAGTCTGGAAGGAGTAGAAAGAACCCGTCAAAAAACTATTCATATCTTTTATTTTACAAACATATAAAAAATGCAAAACTTTACTAAACTATCATTCAGTGCTACCATGTATGAAGAGCTTACTTAGCTTTGTCTTAGAAAATTAACAGTGGTACCCATTTACAGTAATGTAGTTTTCCCCACCTTTACAGCTCATGGTTTATGTAATGTAGAATATTATCTATGGTGTTGGGGGGTTGTCCATATTTGTATATATATATGTTTGCATTGAAGTCTGCAGCATACTTTCTAATATCTTAAAGGGTCACACTATACTCAGAGTTTCTACCGACTAAAGCCAGGGCAAAGTCAATCGTAGCAATAGAGGTAAGATAAGATAACTTCCTATGGTTTGTGATTCTTAGGAAAACCATAGTCAATAAACTGGTGTTATATAATGAATTATGTTCTTAATTCTTAATATATCCTTGGATGAGAATGTGCATGGACATGATAATGAATACATGTGTATTGTAGTTGTTCTGGGTGTTCGGTGCTGCTTTCTCTACTTTATTAGCCTACTTTGTGATGCCTACGTTGGGATGGAGATGGTTGCTAGCCTTTTCAGCAATCCCCCTTGTTATTTTCATTGCTGCCTGCTTTGTAAGTGACACTTTCTGCTCAGTACTTGTATTATATGACTCTATACTCGGTACTTGTATTATATGACACTCTATACTCAGTACTTGTATTATATGACACTCTATACTCAGTACTTGTATTATATGACACTCTATACTCAGTACTTGTGTTATATGACACTCTATAATACTCAGTACTTGTATTACATGACACTCTATACTCAGTACTTGTGTATGGCAGTCAATTATAGTTAGTACTTTTATGTGACGGTCCATACTCGGCATGTGATCTGCGTGTTCTGAAGTGCACCTGCTAACACTTTGTAGTGGCTGCCAGAGAGTATGAGATTCAACATCTCCAGAGGTCATGTGAATGCTGCCATGAAGACTTTACAAGAGTGTGCTGCCATGAATAATAAACCAATGCCTGTTGGTAGATTGATAACACCAGCTAAGGTATATATACGCCATGTATTCACTGTGTACGCTCATATCCTCCTACTACATGTATGTAATACACCAGTACAAACAGTAGTGCATCATACAGACTACTGTTGAGTCTGTAACTATTAGTTTTGTTGCTGTTGACTAGGCAGACTGCTATATCTGAGTGTAGATTAGATTAGCTCATGCAACCTACATGTATATGTAGGCCTATTCTATGTATATAATGTGATACCACATGATATACAGTATGAACCACTTACCTTTCTATAGCAAGATAAGAGAGGGCGGATAGCAGATCTCTTCTCTAAAGATTTGAGAAGAACCACCATGTTACTGTGGCTAATCTGGTTCTCCAACACATTCTGTTACTATGGTATCGTTCTACTAACAACAGAACTGCTAGATATCCAGAGTGATGATGTCTGTAAAGGTAGGAGATTAGACATGTCTGGTATGTGTGTGTCTGTGTTTGTCTGTGTGTGTCTGTGTTTGTTCTACCCTTTGTACAGAGCATTGGCTGTCATTCTATTATATGACTGCACCAATAACATTCAGGCTTACAATGCCAAGCATCACAGTATAGTAATTATGACAGTGTTGGGAGGTACATGTACCATCAGTTGTCATTCACATTACACAGAGGGGACTACTCCTATCCACATATACTAATGGCTTCCATGAACAATGCAGCAATCTCAAAGAGGCTTGCAATAACTAATATACATCAGAAACAGTTATCTAGATGATACTGTATGACTAATATACATATAATCATTGTTCACATAGATTAATTGGCACCATTGTAGTCTTTACCGATGGAGGGCAATTACCTGAAGCAACTTGTGCTCTCGACTGCCAGGACCTGACGTCTAAGAACTACCTGGAGTTGCTCTGGACAACTGCTGCAGAGATTCCAGGTAACGTGCTGTGTGTTAGTTGATTACTACATCTGTAAGGGGTTCGGTTGGTTGAGATTCTCTCTAAAAATGGGAGTTATATTCTCACGCTTTCTGTACATACAAGAGTTATGTTCTCTGTTCCTAGTACAAACTACAATTAGGAATTATACTCTCATGCTCATTGAGAGTTATACCCTGGGAATCTGTTGTTCTTCAACACATGCCAATAGAATTTAACGCTAAATTTTAATATGTTTATTTAATGGTTCTATTGCAATACCGCACATCCATAAAAGTAACTTTTATTCTTAGAATGACTTCGGAGTTGTTTACGCTTGTTTTGGAGAGGGAGATGTGATATTGTACATTAGGCTATACAAAGCTATTACATGTATATTTGGTTAGCTATCAGGTAGAGTCGAAATAAAAGCTTTTTGTATGGCACTTGGCACCAGTTTCATTCCAGTGCTCTCTGTCTCCTGATAAACACGCTAAAGTTGGAATTATTAATAATATTCATCTATCACAAAGGCAACCCAAAAAGTTTGCTAAGAAAATATTGCAGAAAATGATTGTTAAAGGTGTTAGTATTTACAATCAATAGAAGAGAAACCTGCAATGTGTGCATGACAGGATGTGCAGTGTGCTTAGTTGGAGTTATCTCCACAGTATTGATGTAGTATATTACATAATTCATTACTGTTAATTGTTATTATTTATGTGTTTAGGACTGGTGGTGGTCTTCTTCTCTATCGATATCATTGGAAGGAAGTGGTCATCATCCGCCATGTTTATTCTGTATACACTGTTCATATGTCTAGTAGCTGTATGTAAGGGGAGGTAAGTATATACACTGATGTATATACTATTCATATGTCTAGTAGCTGTAAGTAAGGGGAGGTAAGTATATACACTGATGTATATACTGTTCACATGTCTAGTAGCTGTATGTAAGGGGAGGTAAGTATATACACTGATGTATATACTGTTCACATGTCTAGTAGCTGTATGTAAGGGGAGGTAAGTATATACACTGATGTATATACTGTTCATATGTCTAGTAGCTGTATGTAAGGGGAGGTAAGTATATACACTGATGTATATACTGTTCATATGTCTAGTAGCTGTATGTAAGGGGAGGTAAGTATATACACTGATGTATATACACTGATGTATATACACTGATGTATATACACTGATGTATATACTGTTCACATGTCTAGTAGCTGTATGTAAGGGGAGGTAAGTATATACACTGATGTATACACTGTTCATATGTCTAGTAGCTGTATGTAAGGAGAGGTAAATGTAATGGGATGCATTGGTGTACAGCTATTAGTGCTGACTGTATAATCTGCATGACCTAAACAAGTACTGCTCACGTCATGTTATTTTTGTAGATACTTCATGATTGTAATGCTGTTCGCTGGCAGATGCTTCATTTCTGGGTCATTCCAAGTTGCCTTTGTCTACACACCTGAGGTACATGTAAATACACTCACTGTTACTTACTGTTATGCTTACACACCTGACGTACATGTAAATACACTTACTGTTACTTACTGTTATGTCTACACACCTGAGGTACATGTAAATACACTTACTGTTACTTACTGTTATGCTTACACGCCTGAGGTACATGTAAATACACTCACTGTTACTTACTGTTACTTACTGTTATGCTGCTATTTAATTCATGCCCTGTCTTTCTTCTTCCGTAATGTCTGCATACTTAGTGCTTGCATACACATATTTATTGCACCTATAGTTTCATGCATTGACTATGTTCAGACAATATGAAATAAACAGTGTATTCATAATAACTGAATGAGAAGGTTTTACATTGTACTTATTTCACATATTTCAGGTGTACCCCACCAACTGTAGAGCTATTGGTTTAGGTGCTTGCAGTAGTATGGCCAGAATAGGGGCTATTGTTACCCCATTCATTGCACAGGTATGATACTTTCTCTCTCTCTCCTTGTACTCTATAACATAGCCTTACTACCTAGTCAAAACTGGACACCCAGGACATATATATATACTGTATAGTACATGGTGCATGGTTAGCAAGGACATTTGGTACACAGTCTTGCTTTCCAAGTTGTAATTTTAGATTCAGAAAAACAAACAAGTTCATATAACATTTCACATGCAATAATTGAGGCTACAATCGGTATTACTAACTGGCAACTTGCTGCTATGTGAAGTTCCAGTTCTAGCTCAAGTTGTTATCTGATTATGTGTCCCTCAAACATGGCTGATGCTCTGGTATATTTGTAGGTTTTGGTGAAGAAATCTATATACGCAGTACTCATCATATATGGGGTAGCTGCAGCTTGTGCTAGCATAGCCAGTCTGTTACTGCCTATAGAGACCAAAGGTAGAGAGTTGAGGGAATCAACCACTGACACCACTGCTGTCAGCTGAACAGGTGCTCCTTACTGACACCGCTGCTGTCATTTGAGCAGCTGGAAGAATACTATACACTAATACACCAATAATATTCCTCATCATATGTTTATACACTAATGCATATCCTGGTGGTCCTTTACTAGTCCACTTTGTATTTTAACAAGAATACTCAAAGTATCAGTTATTCTGTTTTATATTATTTATGTTCCAGTATGGAAAACATTCCACAATATTGATCTGATGTTTAATATTTAAATTTAGAAAAAGTTAGCGATTTATTTTCTGTCTTTTACTTTTTTACATTATTTTGTATTAATTTAGTGGTCCAGAAAGAAATTGTGTAACTTTTTCGTTTGAATGAGCTGTAATTAGGAGCTTAGTCCAGGTTGCTTGTTGTGCAAGTTGGGCCAGTGTTTTATCTTTCTAATTTTACTGTTAGAAAATCCATGGAGACCAGAGTCTACTTTAGACAGTAGATTGATACATTCCTGTACATTTATTTTTAAAACTTACTGTTATAATAAAATATAACAAAGCATTGCAAAAGTTAATTTTGTTACAGAAAGATAAAATCAACATTTGGTGTAGGTGTCAGCCCCTTAAGCAGGGTGAGTTGGGTACATTTATCCTAACTGTAATTGGTAGCCAAGGTTCCTAGAAAGTCCAAATGTGGATGTATTTAGGGGTGGGGTGCAGTTGCAACAGCTGATACCCACGAGTAGACCAAACTGGGTGTTTTCAAAAATTTCTCTCCGTTGAGTATATGTTGGATTAGCCTATCATTCTGGGATGAAGACCTGTACTTGGATTACATCTCCCAGCCACATTGTTGGCTGCTTACTACACCCTGAATGAGAAATTTGTGCTATAATAAATGACCTATCTAACTAGACTGATTAGCTTCTAGCCCTTATGGCTCAGCCATACAATGTTTACACACACTAAATACTGCTGAAATACTGTAATACGATAAGTCATGTCAGTTAACTATGCATGTAAATGGAGGTTTTACTGTATTTGGAAGTTGTCTGTTCCCAAAATTAGAGGAATGCATTTTTGTCAGGAGAAACACCAATAGAGCTTCAAATACTTTTAATCAATAACCATAATTAATTATTTTATGGGGCATGATTGATAACTATAAAAACACCACAGGACTGAAATAACATATCCATGTATATCTCATCAACTGTTGGACGGAGATCAAGAATATACAGCAACCTGAACAAATGAATATATCATCCCACTTTATAAGTAACAGTTGTGTGTGACCTGGTCTTTCCTGGATATAGCACAAAGTATGAGGGAGATAGTACGGTCATAGGTAAGCACAGATCAACCGTATACATACCTACAATAAATGAGCTCCAAATAGACTGTAACAATTCCTCTGAATATTCAGTAAGCATCCGAGTTTTCGAAAAGCAGCAGCAGCAGATAACTGAAGAATGTTAGATATAAACAACAACAACCCTCTCTACACAGTTGAGTACACTTTGATACAACATAGGAGTAGAGTACACTAATACAATGTACATGTTCCACATATTCTTATAGCCTCACAAACCATCTTTTCCATCTCTCTGATATTCTGTATATATGTAAATCCTAATGCTACACAATGTTATGGAAGTCCATGATAATACTATTGTGAGAAGGCTAACACTAAATGATCCAGCATAAGTCACAATCCCTCATATTACACACATTACACAGTCTCTTCTTTCTATATCAGACTACTTGAAGAGCAGTTGAAACCTGTACATGATCCTCTGTAGTTAAATCATTCAATGAGCATGTGGAGAAAACAGACACAGATACAAGCGTCACTTCAGTGAGAAGGGAAGCAAGAAAAGCAGTAAATGCATATTCTAATTTTTGGGGAGACAACTTCAAAATGGTATATGTTGGAATGGGCTTGTGAAGCCACCAAATGTGACATTAAATAACATTTTGTATACAGTATCTCAGCAATACTAGGTATTTGAAAGCAGTGCATAGTTGAGCAAGGTACAGTGTAGGTTAGAATAGAACCTTGCTGGTCAAGATGGTCAATAATGGGACAAACTCCCCATTTCAGGGTGCCCTAAGCTCCGTCCACAACACGAAAGGAGAGTGGAACTTTGGATATGTACCAGATTCATCTTGTCTGATTATCATCCCAGAATATTGAGAGAGCTATTCCACCATTTACACTGTATGGAGAAAAAGTTGGTGAATGAGTATTAATACCTCTGATTTGGTCAATGCTTGGGTATCAGACATGTAGCCACAACTCCTATCCCCCTAGATACAGCTTAGGTAGTGTACATACTAGTGCTGCACGGTGTTTCGGTTTCATTCAGTTTTTCAGTTTTTTTCCCTTCGGTTCAAAAACCGCCAAAATTTAAAATAAAAACCGACACCGAATGCGGCGGTGCGGTTTTATTCGGTTTTAAAAGTCGCACCGAACCAATCCCACAATTCTACCACCGCATCCGTTTCCGGTATGCGCTGTGTTGTATGCGCGTACAGACAAGCGCTTGCACCACGGAGTTATCTCCTCTATGGCGTCACTGCAATCACACTACTGCGGGTAGCGCTGGATTCGGGAATCTAGTCTAACTAGCAATAGCCATCCTTCGCATTTCCTACAATCACTGGGTTATATTGTCATCTGCTGGGTTTTTGTTTTAGTTGTCATCGGTGGTCATGACTAATAAAATATTATTAGCCTAATGATATTAGTTTCACTATAATTATATACGTCTATATTTTTTATATAATTGTATACTTAGTGAATTTAATTTATTCCAATTAGTTGACCAATGCAACATCGTACTCTGAACGTAAAGACGAGTTAATCATGATCTGATGTTCATGTGACATATGATATTTCATTTGTGCATATAAAATAATTTAATATTAAATATATATAAAATAGAAATAATTAATAATATATAATTGAACAAATGTAAAAATTTGCGTGGACTTTTATTTTCGATCTATTTTGCATAAAAACTTAGAGAATGATCATTTCACAAGTCGTCGATAACATAAGAAGTTAAGTTATTAATAATAATATCAAATCAATAAATGCTTATGCTATGCTTGTTGCAATAATATAATTGTATAAATAATATTATAATAATAGGCCTAATAATTATTGTAATGAGCATTTATTGATTTGATATCAATAATAAAGTTATTATATTATATTAATATTCCATATATATTCTATTGCCATATATATAATAATTTTCTGTTCATTTTTTTGGATTGGACTAAACTTATTATTATTATTATATAAGCATCAAGTTAGTTACTGGTTAATGCATAGTGGTAGTCGATAGATAGACTGATAGAGTGACTCGATCAGTCTGTCTATCTATCGACTATGTATTAGCTAGTAACTAAGTAAAAACTTTGACCCTGAGTCAAAGTTTTTTACTTTCCTTGCTTTCCAGTTTTAGATTGAAATGACAGTACTTACTACTCGTGTATTTATTAATTAATATTATTTGTTTATTGTAAATTTGTTGGAGTACTCCTTGGTTGAATGAAATAACAATTTTTGCAACAATAAAAATAATAAAAATTTGAATATATTTATATTATTTTATAATTATTATTTTTATAAGTATAGGCCAAACTACACTGTTATTAGATTAAAATAAATAAAATCTTGTCCAATAGTAACGAATAACTATAGCTGAAATCATTCAGAGATGTTTGTAAGTTTTATTTCGGAAACTCAAGTTGCCATGACCAACTCTTAGCTGTGACTCTTCAAGTTACAAGTCACTCCTTTTTAGTCACTAATCAAAACTTTTAGGTTACAAGTTAAATATTTACATGTTCCCAGAAACTCAAGTTTCTATCAAGCTATCAAAGTTAACTTGAACTACAAGCAAGCTACTGGCTACAATTTAGTTCTTTTCTTATTCGACTAGCATGAGTTTTTTTATAGAGTTTTTGGGCTATTGTAATTGTTCAGGTTTTGGTGATGTATTGGTTAGGAAAAGATGTCAAATTTCCAAGCAAAATGTCACTATCAAGCAAAATGTCACTATTTTAGTTTAAAATCATAAAATGTGCTATAATTGTGATCACAATTGTGGTTATAACTGTGGTTATCTCTTTTCATTGCAATTTACAGCTGCCCAATGAAAACTAAACTGTTATTAGATTAAAATAAATAAAATTATGTACAATAGTAACAAATAACGATAACTGAAATGTGCTGAAATCATTCAGAGATGTTTGCAAGTTTTATTTTGGAAACCCAAGTTGCCATGGCCAACCCTTAGTTGTGACTCTTCAAGTTACGAGTCAATTCTTTTTAGTAACTAATCAAAACTTCAAGTTACAAATATTTACATTTGCATGAGTTATTGAATATTGCAACATAATGATGTGTTGAGTTAAAGAGTCCTTGATCATAGCCATAAATAAATTACAATTCAAGTTGTAAGTGTTCAATATCTATATGTCCAAGTTACGAGTCCTTCTAAGAAGGCAAAAAATATTGCTTGAATCAACTCGAGTGAGAGTCTTTAACCCGAGTCTGGCATCAAATGAATGGAGCATGTTGAAGGAGAATGTTTCAGAATAGTTGCTGAATAATGACTGCACAAATGGCTTAGTAAAAAGTTTTCTGTACTCCTGTACCAAACGGCATAGATGTTTTAAATAGTAGGATGTATTGTGTTTTTATCATTTAGCTTTAGATGAACTCCCTAATTTCATTAGATTGATGAAATGGATCCTGACTTTCTATCTACATACACGATATGGTATTTTGTTGCATTGTGATTGTGAATCAAGTTTACTAAACAAGTTTGGGACATAAAAGATGACAGCTCCCTTGAAATTTAAACACTGCTTAGGCCTAAGCTAAGACAAATAGGCTATTTAATATTTATTGGCTGGATTAAAAGGCACAGTTCACTGTTACTGTAGCAAATAAATGAGTCCAGCTTCCACAAAATGTGTCATGTGCGACATGCATCCAGCTAGCAATAGTTTCTTTTGAATTGCATTTGTGGACTCATGCTCCTAGTTGGTCAGTGTGTACATGTATTTTATGGAAGATATTATGTTTTTATTTGAATACCAAGATAGCATTTCACTCAGTTCCTAAGTTGGGGTCACATAACATTGTTGGCTTCAACTAATTTGTTTTTGGAAACAGTAGTCTAGTCGACTTATAACTGATATATCAAATAGGCTAGTCCTTCTTACTTTCAATGATTAGTGACCATGACTTTTTGTCCACATCCAGTAGGCCTAAGTAAATTAATCAACTCTTATATTACAACAGAGAACAGATACTTTCATTTCAATTCCACAGTGCAATATAATTTCGAAAATGAATATGCTATAGGCCTATTTTGTACCAACTTTGAACCCGCTCCATTACCATAGATGGTTCTTCGTTTGTGCAGCAAATGGCCTGGAATGCTCTACCTGCTTGTCGTTCATTACTCATCCATTCATGTTTCTAGACTCCCTAAACTGTTGAATCGTCTCTTATTGTAACAGACTGGAAACTTTGAACAAGTTTCTCAAGAAGGGTGGCACCGGAAGCTGGAACAGTTCTGGGTATTAAGGTATGTCTAAGCAAACTTGCACTGTCTTACTATGATCAAATTATTTGTTTCTCAAAGGAGTAGTTACTCAGCCCTGAGCTCGCAGATGTACTACCATGTCTTGCTTGGGTAATTGATAGCGTTGACTTTGCCCTTTTTGTGGACATCCAGTAAACCTGACCAGTTTTGTACTACTTAATCAACTTGTTTCTAAAAACAAGTGGCCCACTCCGTTCTGGGTGGATAAATATACATGTAAATGCGCTGACTTCTCTTGCTTTGACCAACATGTGACCATTTCTTTTTTGTACTCATTTAGCAACTAAACTTCGCAATTTGTATTACTACTACTACTAGATAATTTAGCTTCCAATATGGTTCTTAGGAATTTGCGACTGTTCAAAAAGGACAGTTCAAAACGGGACGTTTCGAAACAGGACAGCTCAACGCCAGACAGTTCGAAACGCCACACCCCAACCCCAGACTTCAACTAATTTTTATTTTCAACATTGTATTTTTTGTTTAATTGATTAAATCAATTAAAATTAACCAAAATTAATAATCTGCGAGTTGTGTTATTCTAAATGTAATCTACACAGTTTCGAACTGTCCGGTTTCGTACTATCTGGTTTCTTACTGTCTGGTTCTGAAACGTCTTGTTTCAAACTGTCTTTGTCGAAATGTTCCCTTTACAGGTTTTTAGCTCAGTTGCTAAACCCAAATCACTTTGCATTGTTTCTACAAAGAAATGTTCCTCTCTTCCAATACATAAAAAACATGCTTTTATTTCATCCTTTCAAGGACTGACAACAGTGTTGTGCACATACAGTTCTGACAATTTGTAACCTGAATATGCTATAGGCCTACTTTGCACTAACTTTGAACCCGTTCCATTACCATAGGTGGTTCTTCATTTGTACAGCAATGGACTGGAATGCTCTACCTGCTTGTCATTCATTACTCATTCATTCATGTTCCTAGACTCCCTAAACGTTGGAACAAGTTTCTCAAGAAGGGTGGCGCTGGAAGCTAGAAGAGATCTAGGTATGTCTAAACAAAGATGCACTATCTTACCATAATCAAATTATTTATTTGCGTCTCAAAGAGGTAGTTACTCAGCCCTGAGCTCGCAGATATACTACCATGTACATGTACATGTACATGTAGGTAGCAGTAGTAGTACAGTAGTAGCATATTACAACCAAAATGATACGACACATGTACATGTAGGTACAAAGCTTTGTAAAAATAACACACCCATCCTTTCTGGCAATACAGGTTCATTGTAGGCCTACAATGAATTAGCATTAAAAATATTATTCACACAATCTCAGTGATGTAGGTACATGACTGTATAATATCTTGAGTGTAGTCGTTATTCAGTAGAATTTTCTGGATAACATCTGCTCATGGCATGCAGTCATAGTTCATTGCCTTCGATGTCTCTAGTATGTACTCTTATAGCTGCTGGCGCATTGCCAACAGGTTAGTTGGTTACTAGTAGGCCTAGTTAGTTAGTGATGTGTGCACTAGAATAGCATGTGTTTGATCATCTTCAGAGATAGTAAGTTAAATATGATTCAACAGCAATCATATTTGTCATATCATTTTGGTTGTAATATATGCTACTACATGTACATGGCATGTACATGACATGTACATGACATGTACATGTACATGTAGTAGCATATTGATATTACGACCAAAATGATACGACACATGTACATGTAGGTGCAAAGCTTTGTAAAAATAACACACCCATCCTTTCTGGCAATACAGGTTCATTGTACAATGAATTAGCATTAAAAATATTATTCACACAATCTCAGTGATGTAGGTACATGATTGTATAATATTTCTGGATAACATCTGCTCATGGCATGCAGTCATAGTTCATTGCCTTCGATGTCTCTAGTATGTACTCTTATAGCTGCTGGCGCATTGCCAACAGGTTAGTTGGTTACTAGTAGGCCTAGTTAGTTAGTGATGTGTGCACTAGAATAGCATGTGTTTGATCATCTTCAGAGATAGTAAGTTAAATATGATTCAACAACAATCATATTTGTCATATCATTTTGGTTGTAATATATGCTACTACTTGTACATGGCATGTGCATGACATGTACATGACATGTACATGGCATGTACATGGCATGTGCATGGCATGTACATGGCATGTACATGACATGACATGTACATGTACATGTAGTAGCATATTGATATCACAACCAAAATGATATGATACATGTACGTGTAGGTGCAAAGCTTTGTAAAAATAACACACCCATCCTTTCTGGCAATATAGGTTCATTGTACAATGAATTAGCATTAAAATTATTTTTCACACAATCTCAGTGATGTAGGTACATGATTGTATAATATCTTGAGTGTAGTCGTTATTCAGTAGAATTTTCTGGATAACATCTGCTCATGGCATGCAGTCATAGTTCATTGCCTTCGATGTCTCTAGTATGTATGCTTATACATGTAGCTGCTGGCGCATTGCCTACAGGTTAGTTGGTTACTAGTAGGCCTAGTTAGTTAGTGATGTGTGCACTAGAATAGCATGTGTTTGATCATCTTCGAGATAGTAAGTTAAATATGATTCAACAGCAATCATATTTGTTTAGCCACTTACCATCATCTGTCAATCAAATTTGAGCATTTTTGAAAATGCTGAAACTGCAAAGCAGCATTCAACCCACAGAGAGATACCCAAGCTAATCAAGTTGCACTTCATTTGGAGGGTAAAACTTAGAGCTTAACTATTTAAAATGGTCATATTCTTGATTCCAAACTTGACACTACTTTAATTACAGTCCCGGTAGGCCTACAAGTAAAAGGAGTCTTGTTGATATCCTTGCCCTTGCTGATGATGATGATGATGATGATGATGATGATGTAATGATGTATGTTGTGATCCAGTGACAGCAATGAATACTACAGCAGCAGCAGACAGAGCAAAAAGAGAGCTCGAGTTTCTAGAAGTTATTTATCCTCGAATTCTTAAATCAGAAGACTTGCCATCTTGATGGAAATCCCATGAAAGAGAACTCCCACTCCCAACTCCCACTTCTGGCCACAGTAGCACTGTAAGATATGCTATAGCTGGTTGCAGATAACCTACTTCCTGTATTCATCATATATTCACTATTTATTACCTGTAGATTAATTTTTGATATGTTATTTAGCTGGTTGCTGATAAACTAAGTTCAGTACTGTTTTGATAATATATTATTTAGCTGGTCGCTAGTAACCTACTTCCTGCACTCATCATATTTAGTTATGTACCATTACTGTATCACCTGTATTTCCATTTCAATGTGGCTGATTGCTATACTACTTACTTAACAGATTGCATTGTCAGTTTTTGTGAATATTTTGGCTAGATGGGTTAGTTTCTAGTAAATAATAAAATACAAGTTGTAAACCAAAACAATAAATTATTGTATCTATATTCTAGTAAATATAATGAATGTTGCAACCTGATCATACAGTATTATATGCTTCTCTATTGCTAAACCTGACTAGCATCTGTGAGCTTCCTGCAAGTCCGACCACAGCTGAACTTCTATAAATTCAAGTTTATGGTCAGGATTGGCTAGTTTGCCGCGTGAGTTGTCTTCTCTATAATGATTGGAATGAGAAGTGTGATAACTCCAAAATGCGTGATATACTTCGTACTGGAGTTGTCTGCTCTTCCGTATAGAATCAAGGGATGATACTCCAAAAAAATTTAAATTTTCCTGCCATAATTACGGTTCGGTTCGGTTTTTTTTCATAAATAAAAAAAACCGAATTAAACCGAGGGTGAGAAGACAACTTCGGTTTCATTCAGTTTTTTGAAAAATCTTGCAAAAAAACTGAATGCACATGCAAATCAAAACCGCCCAGCACTAGTACATACGGACTCTTGAGAACCCTGGCCTCCATGAGGTACATTCCGAAAGGTTAGGATAAGCATACCCAACCCACCCATGTTGAGGAGTTATTACCTGCACTAAATAAGTCTCATAAGTAACATCCTTAGTAAAATATACAAACTATATACCTGTACATGGAAACACTAACTTCAAGTTTGTTAACTATGTACAAAAAAATAATATTTATATTTTATACAAGTACAACAGATATAATAGTACAATGAGACGGAACCTAGGCTAGCATGTACCAGCTACTGCATACAATGTGTCTACTTATCACTGCAAGATAGCCTGTGAACCTATCTCCCCTGCCATCATCAGCTCCAAATCTATTTAATCTCTCCATGTAACTAGCACTTCATCAGTTCTAAACCTATAATATTTATGTATGTGTCAGTAGAGGTATACAATGTACATGTACGTAGCCTAACAGATGCAAATGGCATATGCTGGAGAGGATATGATCAGTATCATAAAGAGGTAGCACACACAAGCATACATTATATATAAATGGAAAATATATACTCGTGCTAGCATTATACAGAGTTTTATAATGACTATGTTATTCTTATACTATATAAGTATGGATACCTCTGTGTAATGGTGGTCTCATCCCAAGGTGTTGTATTTCCTGTACTGTATTCTAAAGCACCTGCCTGAGCTATCATAGCTCCATTATCTATACAGTATCTGCATAAAGTCATAGCAATGCTGTATAAATCAACCTGTTCACTCAATAAAAATATATTTTATAGAACTATGCAGAACTAAAACACTCATAAATATAAATTCTACTGTGAGATCAACAGTGTGTACAGTAAGGAAACTCTGTGTAAGGGAGAACAACTCTGCCTGTCATTACCTGTCGTCAGTAGCGCATAGACTGGCTTTCCTTTCAGCTGCCATAATTGACATCATTTCCTGTAGCCGTAGATTACAGCCGACACCACCGACTATGAGCACCTCGGCAGAGCCGCAGTGTGCCATGGCACGCTCTGTGATCTCTATTAACATGGCGAACACCGTCTCCTGAAGAGAGAAACACAGATCCTCTGCAGTGTACTCTCCAGGCTTGATGAGCGAGTCTGCCTTCTCCTGTAATGTAACAGTTCACATGGTACACTCAGCAGTCCATGTAGTAGGTATATGTTGGACTCTAGCTTTACTTAACACACACATATAACTCATTACATAACTTAAAATTACATATAGTTTATAGCAAATATATCACAATATAGATAGATAGGCCTACCATATTATAGCATATACATGTACAAGAGTAGGATTCTAGAACAGGCAGCTCGTTAAGTGTAGACTAAGTATACTGATATGATGGCTGTTTAGGTTTGATGACGTCTATTTTATTAGCACACGTTATTATTACCTCTATGAATGATAACAGCCCTGAGAAGGATACATCCATTCCTTTTACGACATAAGGAAGTTCTAGGAATCGTTTCCCCCTGTAATCACATAGATAATCAGTATATTAGGAGCAAGTAATCATACATATAAATAGCATTAAATGGCACCATGTAACTGTACCATATAGTATGACATCATGTAGTGTAAGTACTTGCTTCTTAGCCATCTGTTCTATATTATAGCCGGGACTTGGATCATTGGATAGCTTTATAACTCTAGCAAACCTGTCCAGACAGTTACCTACTGCAATATCTATGGTCTCTCCAAATATCCTGTATCGCTGCTGAGAATAGGCTATGACCTAAAGACAGGTTATAACACACAAAGTACATTATAAAAAAAGGAGATTATGAAATACTCCAAATTTGGAAAAGATAGAGGCACCAGGATAAGAAAGTAACGTACCTATAATGTATGAGTATATACATTGTACATGCAGTTGAATATAACACTATATAATAGTGAGTGAGAACAATGATTGGGTAAGGAGAGTGTGTACCTGGGTATTGCCTCCACTGACATACAGAACTGTAGGGTTGGCAGCACCAGTGACCAGTCTTCCCATCTCAATGTCTATTAAAATTTAGCTCAGCAAAATAGTAGGCTATAGTGTAGTTTTAAATAAGTTAGAATCACTAAAATAATCACATATTACCATCAACATGTTCCAACTAGAATACACCATCAGTTAATAACATCTGTATGGTATTGAGTGAGCCTCCCTATGGTTCGGTCTATCAATAGCCAGCAGGTGGATACTGTGACAACGACCTATATAAGTCAGGTGACTAGAGCCAAGTGAGTGATTCCACAGCTTCAGTTTGATCCCAAGATGGTAGTAGATACCTACTAAGTATGTGATGGTAATATATACCCATTGAGTATATGATAATATGTGACTGATATAGAAAAGGATACGTCCTATACAATGGTTCACCCCAATGATTGGTTTCTTCCACAGTTGAGCTACAGTTCTTGCTACTATTGCGGTGCATTGAAGAGGGGCACCCATCCCTGGCCCTTTAGTGTAACAGATAACATCAATATCCTCTGTCTTTATACCAGACTGATCCAAGGCCTCTTTCAGTACAGTGAGAATAACTGCTCGGTGATGTTTTGCTGTATCTCTAGGCAAGAACCCTGACAATAACATCAAAGGATAAGGTTAATATAGTCACAACTGACATATAACAATTTTTCATTCGTGATACTTTGTAAGTAATTTTATCACCAAGTAATAAATTACAGACGTCCTCGAAGGATCTACAATTCACCAGATGATGTGACTGCAATCTATCTATCATTACCTGGTTTCCAATGTGTTCTGATATTACTTAGTTGAGATAGTTACGGAGAGAATTTAGGCTAATCATAAATTATACTAAGGTACAACAAATAAGGGAATGAAAGACATGCTACCTTCTCCTGGTGGGGTAATATATGTCCTCCGAGGATTAGACAAAACTTCTCCATCCTTAATGATACCTATGCCAATTTTGTTAGCACTGCCTTCAAATCCAATAGCAATCACCATGACTCTAGGCCTGCAACTAATGCATATTACAAAGAACATCTATAAAAAGTGATCAACGAATCATCACATCTATATAGGCCTAGCCTATAGACCCAAAATAGGCGCTGGTTGTATTTGTGGCATTTACTCTATAAAATATCAAAGCCAGTGTAAAGGTTAGAGAGATTTGCATGTTTTCTTTTTAGTTGTGCATGGAAGTTTTATGGAATAGGCCCTACAGACTAGGTATATACATATATTTGTATATTTAATTTAATATTTATATGTTAAATTATATTACTATAACTATCTAATATTAAAACATATAATTACAACAATATAAAATAAAACTAATATCAGTATCAAATCATATAATGTAGGTGCAGAAGCGGAGAAATTTGGAAGTTTACGAAAGAGTTACGTGTAGTGTATATAACAGTTTAAGATGTTAAATAGGGCTTGTTGTGCGATGGCCACACAACCGGCATCCACAGTTTGTTGTAGTTATCATAAAAATTGCATGTATTAATATAAGTAGGCCTAATATTATTTATAATTATATATGATACTAATGATATTTTATGATTAAAATTTTATGTATTTCAGTTTAGTTTTGTTTTATTTTAATTTTAGAAATTTCTTCTGATTAAAAAATAACAAGAATATAAAGTCATGTTTATTGGATTGTGTGTGCGGTTGCGTGCATAATGGACCATCCAACAGCATATATATTTTGATGACTTGTTATTTATTTTTACTACAAATTAAATAATATACATGGGTCTGTCCATAAATAAATGGAATTTGTGATAAATTTTCAAAATGAGATTTTCATATATTTTTTTCTAAAATATGTTAGAGAACATCTGAAATTGTATAGTTCCACAATTTATCAACACATACCACAATGTATTGATGGGGAAAATTACTGTCAGATGCACAACAATGTGGACGCCATTTCAAGCTCAAAATGTAAGAAAGGTTGAAACGCATGTAGAATCACAAGGAGTTGTTTGAACAACCAAAATTTATATTAGCTGGTTCCTTGTGGTGCATATTTCTTATAACAACCACTAAAAGTTATGAAAATAGTACGGTTTTCCTAATACGGGCCTTTATTTGAAGGCTTACCCCTTGTTGCAACGGTGACAGAAAACATGGAAAAGTTAACCTGGCACTCATGCTATTTAATTTAAAAACATTATTTTTGAGATTCTAAATTAACTTTGTGATATTAACAAGACTACTATTCTAATTTTTTGCTATCCCATATATTTTGCCTGATTTTCCGTCACTGTTGCAACATGTCACCGATGCAACGGCAATGTGTCACCGTTGCAAAGCCCCTAAAGTCCAAAGTAAGGAGCCTATATGGAACTGTATTACAGTCCAAATATGAGTATGTTGCTTGATTGAAGATGGATAAAGATAAAAGAGACTGTAAAACAATGTAATGTAACTTAGTAAAGCTTCCTTTGTCGACTGTGCTCAGCTAACACACACGGAATCCTAAAATCAAACTTCTCATTCTGTTACACAATGTTTTTTCCTAGTATGAAGTGGCTAGACAGCAGATCCAGTTAAATACTTTGTGTGACTCAGTAGCTATGTTCTCTTTGCCATTGTAAAATTGTTGGGTCAGTATATTTCCTGCATCAATAAGTGTAAGACCACTTCTGCTGAACGTATGAGTGAATATCGTGAAAAACTAAAAGCAGATCCAGATAACTGTGCTGAACACATCAAGATTTAAGGCGTACAGTCTGAAAGTTGCATCTGCTCACTTATCTCAAGAAGATTTGCTCTATGCAATACAAAGTAGTAAAAATTCTTTTTTTTCCAGCCAGGTGAGCCAAACCGAGGAACACCAGTAACGTTCATTCAAAGTAGATAGTGCTGATGCCGAAGGTTTTACTGAAATTGTGATCAAATTGATTGCATTGACCCAGATAGTTTAAAACTTGTTTTGAATGTAAAAGAAGGTGATTTTGAAAGAAAATGAACAATGTTAAATAATGTAGGACTTGTCTACTCTGTTGATGCATACGAAACCGGATTGTAATTTGCAAGGTGCGCCAGGTCTGCTATTGATGTTTGTTACCAATACTAAAAAACGTTGCTCGAGTATGCCGGAATCATATCAACATGTTGCTACATTGTCCATCCTGAACAAACGAGATCAATACTGTTTCATAGAGCAACATGCAATGGCAGAATACCTTCCTAGTTTGAATTTTACACCTTATTCAGTACATTGTTGTCTCTCAGCAATAGAATATTTTGCACTACTTTTAATATCTTAGAAAACTACATTCTTTACCTGTATCAAATCCTTATCGTAATACACATCATATTTGGTAAATGTAGGTCTACAACTATATAAATAATGCCATTTACTTTCCGAGAAAGCCCAATGCCAATTAATTTTTACAGCATTGCAACGGTGACGATAAATAGTTGCAATGGTGACACTGATTGAAGCTTCTCAACTCGAACCATAATAATATATTTCTTAGATTTTGTGCTCCTAATGTAGCTGCACATGTTCTCAACATATTATTTAAGCAAGAAAAGTGAGATGCAACACGATTCACCGAGTTTTTAATAATAGTGGAACATTGTAACACATTGTCGCCTTTCAGTATTCGAGTATTTCACAATTGTTATATGTTGAAACAACTCTGCTTTATTTGAGTGTATCATACCATTACCCTAATAAACATCATATTTGGTAGATGTGAAACCATAAAAACGCGATTTATTTTCCTAAAAAGCTCAATTTGTCCATTAAATTTGAAAGCGTTGCAACGGTGATGATGGATTGTTGCAACGGTGACACCGATTGAAGCCCGTCAGATCCAGGCACACTAAGATATTGCTTAGGTTTTTGGTTTCTAGTGTAGCTGCATAGGTTCTCAACATCATATCTAAGCAAAAAAAGTGAGAAACAACACAAATCACAGAGTTTTCAATAACGGCAGAACATGTTTTAGAATTCCATTTCTCTGACATTGCAACGGTGACACAGATTCTAGGACAGCGTCAGCAAACCGGTTATCCCACATGAACATTTAACATATCATTTTGTAGAGAATTTTAAGCTCTATCAGCCTGTCCTGTTCAATAAGGTTGGACAATGTTAAATAAGTGGCTACATTCAGATATGTTCTCTAAATGTTGCAACGGTGATTATGGACAGACCCACATGTAATTATCATTGCAATTCTTAAAATTATATTAATGTAGTAACTTTACACGCGATTATCAGCTGACCCATGTACCAAAAATCATAGTTTGTGGGCTTATCTCAGAGCCACCGATACCCACGTGGTAAAGTATCCCGGTCTAGTGTTATAAGCCCCCGAACTGTATTGGTAAATGGCTATCCAATGGGGAAAGACATCACACAATCTACTTGAACAGGCATTGCTGTGGATGGAGTTATTATCTCACGCTCCACAAGAAGACAACTTCCATGGAATTAAAAAGTTTGGATGATGATATACGGTACAATGTATAATGCACAGTTCCATAGTGTAATTAATCCTAAGGATATTTTGATTGTGCTGTACAAAGTGTATACTCTTGTGCAATATTCTATAAAAAGAAACATAGTGGGCCCTAAGCCTCCAAGTGCAAAGTTATTATACCCTGCTACATGTGTATGGTTGCAAGTTACAGTATCTACTACCTACACTACAGTATCTACTACATACACAACAGTATCTACTACACTACAGTATCTACTACCTACAAATGTTAAATTGTAGTAGTATCAATAATAGTACCTATTATATGAACACTGGGATAGTTCAACTGTATATATCCCTGCACAAATGAGATACATTCACAGACTTGTACATTGTCAATTATTAACAGCTAATCCTTATTTATCTCCTTCTCCAAACACAAACATACATGTACATGTACTGCACCTTGATTTCATCAATTGACTTGCTATGAGATTCAATACAAAGTATTTAATATTTTGTTCACACAGATGAAAATTCAAACAGACATTAAAATATAAAATATTTTATCCCTAAAGAAAAATTTAAAAAGAAAAATATATCAATAATGGATCAAAACAATATGCTTCATATAAGAGGTAAAAATTACAAGGTAAATAACACATTTATTATTTATAGTACTAATATCATCAATTGTTGAAGACTTGGACCATAGTCAGGGTCAGATGAGGAATTTTGATTGGCTACAAGTACTAACAAATGAAATAGAATACACTGCAATTATATCATCAATTTTGGTTAAATTGCATCAACAATTTGAGACGCCTACAGGCTACATTAATACAATATATTAAAGGAGAATGTAGAAAAGTAGTAAGTTAATACAAACTGGTAAATCAGGTAATACAACTTCAATAGCAGAATAGTAATTGCTAATACAATGGATGGAACGTGGGGTAAAGTTAGACGAGATACACATTATTAGCAGAGTACTTGCAGAGGGACGGTATCGGTTCTCTCCAATTATTGTATTAATCTAGAGAGGCCTTGGCACATACTTCTCCTTTTCATAGAGGGGCGCATCACTCACCCGATACTTTAGAAAACAGATAGTCGGTTTCTTTCCATTCAGGTGGCAGGCAATGTAGAGATAGTCTCCGATGACGTGGCAGTCAATCCAGTCTATCGGGTCCTGGAACTTGTACGTATCAATCTTCTTTCTGATCTCAAACCTGATGGAGAGCTCACCGTCTCTGTTGGCCATGGCTAGCCAGTTGTCCTGGAGACAGGCTGCCACAATCTACCAATTCAATAGCACAGCAGTTATTGGGAGCCCAGTCTAATTATGCACATACAGTTGACACACAAATATAGATAGGAAGGAGCAAGTCCTCTTATACAATATGTAGTTGCAAATACACAATAATTCGTACAATGTATATCAATGTATATCAATGTATATCAATGTATATCAATGTATATCAATGTATATCAATGTATATCAATGTATATCAATGTATATCAATGTATATCAATGTATATCAATGTATATCAATGTATATCAATGTATATCAATGTATATCAATGTATATCAATGTATATCAATGTATATCATTGAACAATAGCAATAATATAGAAGAGAGGAAAAGAAGTAATCAAAAACATCTCAGAGGCCCCACTCCCATGTCCCTCCTACACACTTGTTTAACACATTATTATACCTCTAATCAAGGTTGAAGAATAAAAATTAAAAATAAAGGTAATTGTACAGTTATCGACATAAACTTTTTACAGTTATGTAACACCGTGAACAAAAGTGTACACCCGTGGACATGTACACATGAGTGCACACATGGACATGTACAGGTGCGCACACACATGAACATGTACAGGTGCGTACACACATGAACATGTACAGGTGCGTACACACATGAACATGACTTGTACAGGCGCGTGCCCAATGGGGCATTCAGTCATATTGTCAATGACTATCAGTTAACTTATTATTACTATACATTGTACATGTACAACACTATCAGTCTATAGGTCAGTATTAGACATGTGTGCATGACAATACATAAACAGAAGAGCATTAGGTGAAGTAAAGCAAACAACGTAGTGACTTAAACAGAGGAGCGAACATAAAATATAATGATAATGACCTCATTATTCCTCTGTAGCTTCTGTAAAATACAAACTAATCTATAAGTGCATATACATTGTAAATGAAAGCTCTGGCTCCAAGCATTAGCAACAACAAACAAGAGGAGAGGCTACGTTCACTTCTACAATATCTGGTATGTGTCAAACATTTATCATACATGTAAACATACAGCAGGTTTCCATAGTAATGATTAAACATACAACAGGTTTCCATGGTCATGAGTAAACATACAGCAGGTCTCCCCATTGTTGTCTGTAGAAGACAACAGGATAGTTTTCGGAAAATTAGGATTTGATTAAATAACATCGTAACTTATTGTAGAAAACTGTGTCAGCCATTATTGTTTATTATTTGGGTTAATGTGCAGCAAGTAGAGTTTTAGTTCTACAAACTCTATCAAAAGGTATTCCACTGTTAGTACACACTTGTTATACTAGTAACCTATTAATAATGTAATACGTACATCAGCTCCCTTGTCTAGCGTAAAACTGCTTTCAGTGGTCTTTTGGATGGCATTCCAAACTGTAACCTGCCCTCTAGTAAATGATAGTATCTGCCCCTCCTCTGCTTCAACTGTTAAATAAATAGAGTATCGTATCAGTATGAGACATGACCTTGACATCATCAGGGAGGTGTAGGTGCTGAGCCACCAGTTTGGAGTTGTCACTCACTTTTTTGTGGTAAATATTTGATGATATTTCTAATGATAGCATGATGTTGTGGGCTTAAACTTATAGAATTGTTATTTTCATTGTTATTGGCTAGGAGAGTTTCTATCTTCATTGTTATTGGCTAGGCTACTGCCTGTTGTCCTCAGTCTGTACAAGTATGTACACACATTGTATGTATTTATCACCATGTACACTGCATCACCTTTACAAGACTACAACTGTAATATCATGAAACAGAGAGAGAATAACTTACTATATACAGTAACACAGTAATACAGTAACACAGTAATACAGTAACGCTGTAATACATATGTTCAATACTCACATTGAAGGCATGTAACATGGACCTTCTGTTCATTTCCAAAGATTTTCTTGTCCTACAAGAATGAAATAATTGTATATGATCATGCATTGCATTGGATTGTACAGCATTTGTACCGTAACATACTGCATTGCACAACATTGCCTGGACTAGCAACCGTACCCTTACAACAAACCTTTCTATACCAGCATACCTGAATATAAGGTAGGCAAGTTCCACCATTGAAACAATTCACACAAAGTAAATGATTTGTATCAATACTTATTGGAAGATACCCAAGTATAGATACTGTAAGAACCTACGTTAGTGGGCAAGTTCCAGGATATGAGACCAGAGTTGGATCCTGTATCACTATAGACAAAGTCATCTGTGGGCATGAGTGTCATTGTAGCCTGCTCATCCATAGCCAGCTCATTGCTTAGCGTAACAGAATCACCTTGCAGCTTATAGAAGAGCACATTGTGCGTTTTGTCACTATACTGACAGTCGACTACAATGTCACCTGTCGACGTCATGCCATGCAAGGTGATCTTCATCCTGCTAGTGTGCTCTTTCAGTGGGTAAATATCTGAGCAAATCTCCTTCACTAAAATGCATATGAAACATAATTTTATAACCTAGACTGTGCATATACATACATGTAACATAATATATACATGTACCTTATATGCATGTGTAATATTACAACTAAACATCAGTTACCACCACAACTTACTTGGATATACCATGTCGTCTTTTGCATCAAACTTATCCAGTATATCATCCCATAACAGCTCTAGGCTGTCAAATATCAGAGGATTGGTGGCCTACAAACATATACATAACATACGTGTACAGTATATACATGTATATAGAATAGTACAGAATACTATGCAAGTCTCACTGAGAGACCAGCAAGTGAAGATAACTTTAAGAGCCCGGAATTACTTCCATAGAAATAGGTAGGTTAATATCTTACTCTTATATGAACAGTATTAGCTGCTCATATTTACATAAAAGCACAAAAACCATCTCCATGGATAATGTATGTGTACATGATTAGATGAGACCTTTTCTTATAATTGTTAGTAAACTGAAAGTTCACAGAAGGAATATTTCTCTCTCCAACTGCATCATAGTTGATAGCACTAGCTCATAGTTGATAGCACTAGCTCATAGTTGATAGCACTAGCTCATAGTTGATAGCATTAGCTCATAGTTGATAGCACTAGCTAATAGTTGATAGCACTAGCTAATAGTTGATAGCACTAGCTCATAGTTGATAGCACTAGCTAATAGTTGATAGCACTAGCTCATAGTTGATAGCACTAGCTCATAGTTGATAGCACTAGCTCATAGTTGATAGCACTAGCTCATAGTTGATAGCACTAGCTCATAGTTGATAGCACTAGCTCATAGTTGATAGTGCTACATCTGAGTGAATAGTGCTAAACTATGAGTTCTGCTAGTAAGAGTCCTCACCACGCGTGGGTCGAGTTCATACGTGCCGTCTGGAGTCTTCTGAAAGAAGTGCAGGTCTGTGGGGTCGGCGTCTTTCTTGTCTCCGGTGAGGTGAGAGTTCAATATCTCAAGCAGCTGTTTATCTACTTTCTCAGGTAATTCCAAACATTTGTTCATGAAACTCTGTATAAGAAAATGTTACACATGTTTGTAAGTTAAACTTGATAAAACCGATTCACAGGAAAGTTCATAGGGCTATTAATAGGTTCACTGTTTAACCGTTAGGGCTAGTGTGAAATGGTACGTTGGTAACCGTGAGCTCACCAATTCCTTATATAGCACTATGCTGGTAAATCCTGAACTTACCGATTCCTTATATGGTACTATGTTGATTACATTATCTTCTAGCTTCACCTCCATTGTCTGTGGAGTGCAGACTACAATCTTCAACTCATCGACAGTGTGCTGTTCAACTAGCACTAACTTATCACCCTCCTTATTAAACCATGCTGAGATTATAGTCTTAGAACCAATGTCTGCCAGCTTCTTGTTTGCAAGACGGTCAATGTGCCAAACCTATAAACCAATCCAAAATAAGTTGTCTATACAATACAGACAAACTTGCAGATGTGACAGATTGCAGAGCTACACATGTTTAGAACTACCAAGTATAAAATATGCTGCACTGTGTTGTTATTACTAACAGTATACTGCACTGTGTTGTTGTTACTAACAGTATACTGCACTGTGTTGTTATTACTAACAGTATACTGCACTGTGTTGTTATTACTAACAGTATACTGCACTGTGTTGTTAGTACTAACAGTATACTGCACTGTGTTGTTATTACTAACAGTATACTGCACTGTGTTGTTATTACTAACAGTATACTGCACTGTGTTGTTATTACTAACAGTATACTGCACTGTGTTGTTAGTACTAACAGTATACTGCACTGTGTTGTTAGTACTAACAGTATACTGCACTGTGTTGTTAGTACTAACAGTATACTGCACTGTGTTGTTAGTACTAACAGTATACTGCACTGTGTTGTTGTTACTAACAGTATACTGCACTGTGTTGTTAGTACTAACAGTATACTGCACTGTGTTGTTAGTACTAACAGTATACTGCACTGTGTTGTTATTACTAACAGTATACTGCACTGTGTTGTTGTTACTAACAGTATACTGCACTGTGTTGTTATTACTAACAGTATACTGCACTGTGTTGTTATTACTAACAGTATACTGCACAACTTAAACTTACTGAAGCAAACTTTTGGCCAACTTCTGAGACAGTCTCTACTACTGCGAGGAAGCACTTAGCAGCTCTCTGAGCACACACACTCACAATACGTCCTTCAAACTTCTGAGCAGATATAAACTCTCCCGTGAGCTCCCACAGTTTGATGAGGTTACTATTGTTGTGACTGAGTATATAGTAGAAGTTAGAGATGCACTGAGATGCCTGGTACTTCTGGCTGGCATTGTGTAGATACTCTGGGTGGATATACAAATGGCATGCCTTCATCTAACATACATGTATATACAATATACAATATAGGACAGAACCCAAAGAGTGGCGAGTTATATACAGAAGGGACAGTACATATTGAGCCATGTCAATATAATGTATGGACACAGCATGTCACACCTAGCCCCACTACATATCTATTGTGTGTAACACTAAGTCCCACTACATATCTACTGGTGTAACACTAAGTCGCACTACATATCTGCTGTGTGTAACACTTAGTCTCACTACATATCTACTGTGTGTAACACTTAGTCTCACTACATATCTACTGTGTGTAACACTTAGTCTCACTACATTTCTGCTGTGTGTAACACTTGGTCTCTCTACATTTCTACTGTGTGTAACACTTAGTCTCACTACATATCTACTGTGTGTAACACTTGGTCTCACTACATATCTACTGTGTGTAACACTTACTCTTGGTATCTTTACTGAGCAGTGAAGCTTCAGCTGACTTAGATAACATGGTGACGACATGCAGGTTGTTACGAACATCCACTTCATGGTGTACTCTCTTATAGAGGCGTGAGCCAGCTCTTGAGGAGAGTGCTGTGTCTTCATTGAACAGTGACAGGAACTACAATAGATCACATGAAATAAGCTTGACAGTGTTAAACTGACTAAACAAAGGTTGTACTAGTAGGTTGACATCTACTATTAAATGGTCAAGCTAGCCTGTGGTCAGCCAGATACTCAACCTTTCAAGTTGTTAATTTGAGGACAAACTAGATCTAGACGGACCATAGGCTATAGGGTTTCATCAACCAAACTTGTTTTACTAAACTACACAACGACCCCAGCGTATTCTCCATCGACTATGTTACAAACATTGTGACGCATGTAGATAAGTTACCGCCTGTAATACATGTAGATAAGTTACCGCCTGTAATACATGTAGATAAGTTACCATCTGTAATAGATGTAGATAAGTTACCGTCTGCAATACATGTAGATAAGTTACTGTCTGTAATACACATAGATAAGTTACTGTCTGTAATACATGTAGATAAGTTACTGTCTGTAATACATGTAGATAAGTTACCAGAGTGTAGAAGTTGTTCGGGTTCTCTCTCAATGGAGTGATGTAGACAACGAGCAGGTTATACAACAGCTCCAGAGACATACGGACAGAGGAATCTAAGGTGGTGATATCAAGCAGGTCAAATATACGGTGGATAAGCTCCAAGATGTCACCATATGCCTCTACGACGTAGTCCGCCCCAAACTCTGTCAAGTAATCATTGCATATTAATATACAACCATCATCCAATAAAATGCATGTTAACAACTTATTATTAGTGTAGAGTAGGTACGCTGGATTAGTGAAGGTAACAGTGTAGATACCCTGTATTAAAGTGTATCCACACTGGGCCAATTCTGGCAAAAGCATGGCCTGTTCGATTGGCACCATTCTCAAAGGTGCTGGTAAAGTGTTTTTACCAAGTCTGTGGCCATTGACCTTTAAGAACCGACGACATCTCATTGATTGAGGAGGTGAGTGTTTTTGCTCAACATTGTTTTTCTATTTTTGAACATTTTACAATAGTTACATAATAAAATATCACATAAATTTAAAACAAAAACGTTAATCATGTGGTTATGACTTGAGGGGTGGAGACCTGTTGACTACTGCGCCAGGATAACTTCTTTGCTCTGATCACATGTTGTGCAGCTGTGCCCCTGCTACCCAGCTAGACACAACTACATGTATATTCTCATGAATCATTTAATTTAATATTTAGTGTTAGAAAAAACTATTACTAAACTATTACTTAATACCACATACACCAGAAACTGTTCACACTGACTACAATGCTAGTGATTGCCATCACACACCCACAAATTTGTGAGATGTCATCATGTTGACAGTTGGAAGTCTTTCTATTCAATTGGTAGTTGACTTGCATTCAACGAAATAGACCCACCCATAAATTTGATCAAAATCCCTGTTGGCCACACCATATTTTGTACATGTGCTAGCTGTGGCGCAGCTCCAACAGTAGCAAGATTCTACGTTGGCCTCAAATGGTTATATGACAGAATCGCCACAGCAGAATGACCCAGTGAGAACAGACATTACTTTTGGTGAGATACCTTGAAGCAGAGGCACTAGGAAATCATAGTGCATAAGCAGATCAATAACTGCAGCCAGTGGGGCTTTAGATTCACTCTTGTCTGTCAGTTCGTAAATAGAAGCTGTTAGAATCTTCTCTAACAAGTTCATATAGGTGACCTTTCTCCGTCCTTGGGGATAATTCTGTAACAATAATATTATTTATGACTGGTCAGAATGCTCACAGTAACTATATTATATATAGCACACATTACAGTCTAATTCCTGCAGCAGAAGATTTTATTTGTGAGCAGCCAAGGACTTGGTTTCACATCTCTAGAAACAGCTCATCCCTAATTGGGGGTTGAACTTGATGTGTTAAAGCATCTAAATACCTAGCGGAGTGAACAGACAGACACATCTCCCACTAAACCAGGTTGGCCTCCATAGAAAGGAAGCTATACTGGTGATTAGTCCTACGTACTGAGCCAACTGTACATGAGGCACTCCTCTATGGTCATTTTTATATAACATTTTCTTGTAGCAATGGTATTTTATTTGTGAGCAGCCAAGGATTTGGCTCCCCAAATCCTTGGGTAGGGTTTGAAACTGATGCTCATTGTAATGGTTTTGAAGTATTTTACCTTGATGTAAATGTAACATGTAAATGTAATATGCAGATGTACGTGTAACACGTAGACGCAAAAAAGGATAAAACTGAATAACATATTATTACAAGTCATGGCATTTTATTTCCATATAGAGTCAGGTCAATGATTGAACATCTGGTGATGTGGGATTTACTTGAAATTAGGAATGTATCTGAAGCCATCCCATAAATTTAGTGAGCTGATTTACAACACCAACCTCCACACATTTCTAACCCCTACTTGAATAAACTTAAGCTGGTATCAAACTTGCAAAGACAACCTTGAAGTGCCTCTTACTTTCATATGCACTATGAGTTTTACACCATAGAGATTCTAGACCAGTTGTTGCACAGGAAGTGTGGGTAACAGTAAGCAGTCTCTCTCACCTTTTCCTTGCCTGATGTAACAGGATTCCTAACACCACTGGGAGCTAACAAACTCTCAAAGTCCCACTCTCCATCTTCTAGTTCGGACAGCTTTTTTACCTCGTACCACGAGTCAACTGCAGGAATAGTGATCAATCAACTAGTAAGTAATAATAATGAGTCATGGTCCTTGAGTAATGTGCAATGTATGCAAACTGCAAACAGTTTCAGTTGTTACCTGAAACAATTCTAACCATACACACCTTCATGTGCTTCCTGATCCGGTACCAATAAATCCAACCACTCAGAAATCTGTTCAATCATTCCTTTACCGGAGATGGACTCATGCAGAGCCTCCGTATCACCAATATTCTGATCAACAAACTCTTCTAGAACTTCATCAGAAAGATCAATAAACTCTTGTATGACTTCTTCGAGTTGACCATGAGTTGCTAATGCAAGGAATCCACTATATATGCGCCTCAGTATTGTGGCTACACAACTTCTCATGCCCTGTTTGCTTCCCATGTCGAGTTTCGATACAGGAAAGGTCGTGCTAGGAGAGACGAGATTAGCTCTGAGTAAACTCTCTACCTGCTCCCTTTAAATACAGTGCATATGTGAATATGTATAAGTTTGCAATGGTATGTATATGTATATATGAGTATGTATGTGTATGTATGTGTAGGTATGTCTGAGTATATATGAGTAATGTATATGTAAGTAGGTATGTGTATATATGAGACGTATGTATATATATGAGCATAATCACCAGTAAAGCTTACATATATATTTGTACTCGTACATACTTATAATAAGTATGTATGAGGACAAATATATATGCAAGTATGTCTGAGTATATATGAGTAAATATATGTAAGTATGTATGTGTATATATGAGTAAATGCATGTAAGTATGTATGGGTATATATGAGTAGATGTATGTAAGTATGTATGTGTATATATGAGTAAATATATGTAAGTATGTATGTGTATATATGAGTATGTATGTGTATGTATGTGTAAGTATGTCTGAGTATATATGAGTAATGTGTATGTAAGTAGGTATGTGTATATATGAGACGTATGTATATATATGAGCATAATCACCAGTAAAGCTTACATATATATTTGTACTCGTACATACTTATAATAAGTATGTATGAGTACAAATATATATGTAAGTATGTATGAGTATATATGAGTAAATATATGTAAGTATGTATGTGTATATATGAGTAAATGCATGTAAGTATGTATGTGTATATATGAGTAAATGCATGTAAGTATGTATGAGTATATATGAGTAAATATATGTAAGTATGTATGTGTATATATGAGTAAATGCATGTAAGTATGTATGGGTATATATGAGTAGATGTATGTAAGTATGTATGTGTATATATGAGTAAATATATGTAAGTATGTATGTGTATATATGAGTAAATGCATGTAAGTATGTATGTGTATATATGAGTAAATGCATGTAAGTATGTATGAGTATATATGAGTAAATATATGTAAGTATGTATGTGTATATATGAGTAAATGCATGTAAGTATGTATGGGTATATATGAGTAGATGTATGTAAGTATGTATGTGTATATATGAGTAAATATATGTAAGTATGTATGTGTATATATGAGTAGATGTATGTAAGTATGTATGAGTATATATGAGTAGATGTATGTGTACATTGTATGTGTAAGTATTTATGAGTATATATATGGATATGTATAACTGTATAACTACAAGGAACCTACACATCTCTGACGTAGTCTCCCTGCTCATATACCGATAGGTGACAGCCTTCCATAACTTGTTTCACAAACAGCAGCGAAAACATCTACAGTAAGGGTATTCACATGTACATGTACTTTGTATGTCATGTCCAACATATTATAATACTGTGACATAGACCATCAGATAAATAATACATTATAACAATGTATAGAAATGCACTAGGTCTGTGCACAACGTTTATGGAAGAATAAAATCACACCAGGTTATACTTGTTTGAAAAATGACAGAGTACAGCGTAATCCCATTTTCAAATACTAGTACAATTAATTCAATGGCCACATTGTGCATTGAGTAACAGGATAAGGCTTGCAGATCTTCTTCCAAGTGACTAAATTCTATACCAAGCGAATAGTTTGGTGTGCCACGAATCCGAACCACAAGTTTTCATATTAAATTTCAACCCAGGTAGGTAAATCTTAAGGAGTAGGTAAATATAAGGGGTAGGTAAACCTAAGGGGTAGGTAAATCTTAAGGGGTAGGTAAATCTTAAGGGGTAGGTAAATCTTAAGGGGTAGGTAAATCTTAAGGGGTAGGTAAATCTTAAGGGATAGGTAAATATAAGGGGTAGGTAAATCTAAGGGGTAGGTGAATCTAAGGGGTAGGTAGATCTTAAGGGGTAGGTAAATCTTAAGGGGTAGGTAAATCTTAAGGGGTAGGTAGATCTTAAGGGGTAGGTAGATCTTAAGGGGTAGGTACATCTTAAGGGGTAGGTAGATCTTAAGGGGTAGGTACATTACCTTTATCGAATCCACTTCACATAAACTTCCTACGTTAAGTAGAAATATATCACTGTCAGTGAGTCGGTACGGGGAGAGATCTTGAAAGGAAGGTGCAGACGGTGTAGGTGCGACCTCAATCTCCCCAGTTTCACCATTGAGAGTAAATAGTACTTTTTCGCAATAAACCAAGTTCATCGTAATCACATGGGCCAACCATTGAACTTGAACTTCTTTACAATGTGTTGTCTAAAACATAGCAGATACATGTTCTCTCTTAGAAATACATCCAGACGATTGCATTATTACTGTAAGAAATGCACATGCTACAGAATCACATAAAGCCAAATTCACACAAGCACACCATTCAGCTGTTCGCTAATGAGGGCTGCTGGGACTGCTGGAATCAGCCAGGAAACAACATTAGACATACAATCAAAAATAGCGGTTGGTAACTGGTTTGGGGTGCAATCAATAATATCTAGCGGTTGGTAACTGGTTTGGGGGTGCAACCAATAATATCTAGCGGTTGGCAACTGGTTTGGGGGTGCAACCAATAATATCTAGCGGTTAGTAACTGGTTTGGGGGTGCAACCAATAATATCTAGCGGTTGGTAACTGGTTTGGGGGTGCAATCAATAATATCTAGCGGTTGGTAACTGGTTTGGGGTGCAATCAATAATATCTAGCGGTTGGTAACTGGTTTGGGGGTGCAACCAATAATATCTAGCGGTTAGTAACTGGTTTGGGGGTGCAACCAATAATATCTAGCGGTTGGTAACTGGTTTGGGGGTGCAATCAATAATATCTAGCGGTTGGTAACTGGTTTGGGGGTGCAATCAATAATATCTAGCGGTTGGTAACTGGTTTGGGGGTGCAATCAATAATATCTGAAAATTTTCAAACCTTTTCATATATCTGCTGAGCAACAGCTTTTCGGCTGTCATTCTGACTATCTGGGTCAAGCATCTGTTTGTATAGTTGAACCAAAAACGAGGCTGAGCCAACGAGAAAGCAACTGAAAATGAAAACAAATATTACGTCATTCAAAATGGAGCCATTCAGTTGGGCAACCTACATGTATATTTAATCTAACGGAAATATATTTTTATGTACAGTGTATAGAGTAGACAGTGTATTACCACGTGTATAGAGTATATAGTGTATTACCACGTGTATAGAGTATATAGTGTATTACCACGTGTATAGAGTAGATAGTGTATTACCATGTGTATAGAGTATATAGTGTATTACCACGTGTATAGAGTATATAGTGTATTACCACGTGTATAGAGTAGATAGTGTATTACCATGTGTATAGAGTAGATAGTGTATTACCATGTGTATAGAGTATATAGTGTATTACCACGTGTATAGAGTATATAGTGTATTACCATGTGTATAGAGTAGATAGTGTATTACCATGTGTATAGAGTAGATAGTGTATTACCACGTGTATAGAGTATATAGTGTATTACCATGTGTATAGAGTATATAGTGTATTACCATGTGTATAGAGTAGATAGTGTATTACCATGTGTATAGAGTATATAGTGTATTACCACGTGTATAGAGTATATAGTGTATTACCACGTGTATAGAGTAGATAGTGTATTACCACGTGTATAGAGTAGATAGTGTATTACCATGTGTATAGAGTAGATAGTGTATTACCATGTGTATAGAGTATATAGTGTATTACCATGTGTATAGAGTATATAGTGTATTACCACGTGTATAGAGTAGATAGTGTATTACCATGTGTATAGAGTAGATAGTGTATTACCATGTGTATAGAGTAGATAGTGTATTACCATGTGCACAGAGTAGATAGTGTATTACCATGTGTATAGAGTAGATAGTGTATTACCATGTGTATAGAGTAGATAGTGTATTACCATGTGTATAGAGTAGATAGTGTATTACCATGTGTATAGAGTAGATAGTGTATTACCACGTGTATAGAGTAGACAGTGTATTACCATGTGTATAGAGTAGATAGTGTATTACCATGTGTATAGAGTATATAGTGTATTACCATGTGTATAGAGTAGATAGTGTATTACCATGTGTATAGAGTAGATAGTGTATTACCATGTGTATAGAGTAGATAGTGTATTACCATGTGTATAGAGTAGATAGTGTATTACCATGTGTATAGAGTAGATAGTGTATTACCACGTGTATAGAGTAGATAGTGTATTACCATGTGTATAGAGTAGATAGTGTATTACCACGTGTATAGAGTATATAGTGTATTACCACGTGTATAGAGTATATAGTGTATTACCATGTGTATAGAGTAGATAGTGTATTACCATGTGTATAGAGTAGATAGTGTATTACCATGTGTATAGAGTATATAGTGTATTACCATGTGTATAGAGTAGATAGTGTATTACCATGTGTATAGAGTATATAGTGTATTACCACGTGTATAGAGTAGATAGTGTATTACCATGTGCACAGAGTAGATAGTGTATTACCATGTGTATAGAGTAGATAGTGTATTACCACGTGTATAGAGTAGATAGTGTATTACCATGTGTATAGAGTAGATAGTGTATTACCATGTGTATAGAGTAGATAGTGTATTACCATGTGTATAGAGTATATAGTGTATTACCATGTGTATAGAGTATATAGTGTATTACCATGTGTATAGAGTAGATAGTGTATTACCATGTGTATAGAGTATATAGTGTATTACCACGTGTATAGAGTAGATTACCATGAAATGCACTTATTACTCACCGATTGAAGATAAGCCGAAGCAACAGAGGATTGTGAACATATTTAGCTATCTCCGTCAATGTATTCGTTTCAGAATCTACGTACTTTCCTATAAATGAAAGCAACAGGCTCAACACACTCCACCTATATACATGTGTATATATACGGTTGAAGATAACTCCTAAACTGAACATCACACCATACTGTCTATGATGTAATTACACTGTTATCCAAGTATGTGAGACACCTTAGGCTACTATAATACATCCTACCTGTACATGTAGTATACGATACACATGAAAATAGCATCATGACAGAATATACCACACAATAGATGAGTGTCATCCATATCTTCTAACTATTATGTTATGTAATGTTCACATGGCTTTCCATGGGGTGATCACATTTACAACTATTGGAAAAAGATGCAGGATATAATTGGTTGAGTCAACATAGCAGACCTTGACTTAGGTAATGGATGTACTCCTCTCCTTCCTGAGTGGACAACTCTGGTATATGGATATGAGTCTCTCCATCCACTGCCCAGTCTGCAGTTACAGCTAGCCCAATGTCAATAAAGTCATCACCAATGTCAGGGTACATAACCACCACCTTTTCAAGCTTTTCTTCAAAATAGCGTTTCAGCGATTCTCTGGAGTGACAAATATTAATTCTTTGCCAGACAAGTGAACCTCATGAGATCTAGCAGTAAACTAACTATTGCATTTAGTATAATATATGCTATACGTCATGAAATACCATTTAGTATAATACATGCTATACATGAAACACCATTTTAGTGTAATACATGCTATACATGAAATACCATTTAGTGTAAGACATGCTATGAAATAATCCTACCTCTTCTGCTGAACATCTGTTATTCCTTCCTTAAAATCAGTAATTGCTTTGCTTACGGCAGATTTGTCCTGATCTGCATCATAGTTCTTTATTTTGTTCACAACTTCCGCCATAAGCTTTCCTACGATAATTGGATAACACAACTTCCATAACCAGTACCCATGTGACCATTAGGTAATACAGCATCGCATTGCGTTAATGTGAGCTTGATCTATGGTCAACAGACCAGACCCATAAAGACCATGGAGACTGCTATTACTTCAGAATCATTCAGTTGTACAGTTCAATCAATTTGGTTGGCAACTCTTCCAACAAAAGTAGACTGAGCTCAGTTCAAAGGAATTAATAATACATGTAGTTGTTAGCTTCTAAACAATGAACATTTCCTCCTTGGCATAAACGGTGAAACAGGAAGTGTGACTTACCGTGACAATCTTTCATGAAAGCAACCGCATCATCGTATGTCTTTATGTCGTCCGTACTTTTCGTCCACTTATCTCTAGCCATGAGTTCTTCACACGCTGAGCCAACTACTGACTTGATTGTATCCTTGTCCTCTTCACTATTCAGTAATTTTTTGACTAATGCGTATTCTGGAACTAATTGTAATATAAGACTTGGCTTTAGTTACAGGAGCATGCAGAGAGAAAAGAGACTATCCAGCAGTCAACAACATCTTGTCACATTTTCAGATATTTTTAACATCAAATAGCAAATTTGCCAAACTGCATACTTGCATTGATGGAAAAATTTATGTTCTTACCATGTAAGCAGCCGCAAGGGGTGGCTGGAGATTGCAAAAGTCTTGGGTACACAGTCTACAGTATGAGTGCTCAAGAAATATGTCAATAGATGGTGACTGTCCAATCATCAACAGGAGGTGTTTTATATACAATACTAACTATAGATACTACTATAATCAGCAATATTTTACTCACCGCTGGTGTGGTCAAGCATCCTAGTAACCAATTTGGACCCTAAAAGAAATCAAGGAAAAGTTTACTAACCAACAACACAGATAACTCCTGCCTTTTAGATTAGTGGAACCTTTCAACTCATTTTCTAACTAAACCACTAACCACTCACCAGTGACCACTGGCTACTAACCACTGACCACTATCCACTGACCACTATCCACTGGCTACTAGCCAACATAAGCTACTATTCCTCCTCTTGAGTTTTATCCATTGTCACTAAGCAGACAGTTAATTAACATTATACTAAAGATTCACCCACGCATCAGGCATTACCAGACAGTAGGCTACGGTGACTCACCAAGCAACTCTTTCTCAAACTCTGACATATAATCCTGCCCAGCCAGCGTAGGCCCATCGAAGAAGACGGACTCATCATTTGAGGACCTGAGGGTGATAACGAGGGTTAGGTTACAAGGTACAGCACTCTGACAGAGGGTGATGAACTTGAGAATATCAGCGTTGGGCTCTGCTAACTCTTCTACTGCATCCAGTACCAACACCACCTGCTTCTTAGTGTATTGAGATACTTGAGTGAGAACACTTTTAAATAGCTCAGCAATGTCTGAGATGCTGGAGTGTTCAACAGAGCGAGGCATAATTAGGGAGCCAAAGAGTAGATGCAATTGTTTACTTATTCCCCTCAGCATCTTGGGTAGAGTTTTAGTTAGCTGAGTTAGACCACTAAATCTAACCAGTGTAACTGCTTCTTCCCCCATCATCTTCGGTATTTGAGCACATATATATGTCTTCCCAGACTTCATTGCTCCAGATATGAGTATTGGTGAACTTTGAACTTTGGCATCAGCTTTAATGGCAGCTCGAACTTTGTCAAGCAGTTTTGTCCTTGTAAAACAGTTGTCTGACAGAGTATGGCACGTATTTACATGGTTCCACACATCTGTTGATTCAAATGGCTGCAGGTAAACATGAGGATGATTCGCTTTTTCCTGTTTCTCCACGTTGATACGTCTCTTCTGTGCCTTCACAATGGCCGAGTCCAGCTCCGAGATCTCCTTCAAGGATTTTATCCCAAGAGACTCAGCAAGTTCCATGTAGTACTTGGCAACTGCAACATGAAGTAAACAATCTTGAACTTTCACTAAAACCAGGTTGAGTATTCATGAACACTGGTGGGTCCTATCACAAATGCGAGTGGGACCATTAGATGATAGAGTATGATATACCAAAACATAAACCTACCATCTATCTTCTGATGGAACAGAGCAGTATCTTCTTCCTATGTAATAAATACAACAATATTATACCAGGCACTACACCTTCCTACTAACTGATATACAAGTAATACATTGCATTGTATAATGTCATAATTGGAGAACTATTGTTACCTTAACGTCGGCTAAAGAAACGTGGCGGTAAAAGACCTCTGGGTTGTGTACTGTCTCCTTGTAGTAAGACTGTGATGTCAGTCCATTAGCTTCCAGGGCCAATCCTTTGCTCAACATCCTTGGCATAGCCTAGATATTATAAAATGCATATTGATTACATATAGTCATGTACAAGTTTAAGATATGTTTGTTTATATGTACATGTAAATATATTTATGTAAATATGCTTATGTATTTTTATATAGTATATGATAAAAAAAATCTTGCATTTAACAACAAAAATACGTACTGTATGTTTTGTATGACTCTGAGCAGTGCTGGGGCAATGACTCTCCTGAACATACCTTAGCATTAGGTTTATGATGTCACTCATAGATAGGGTGGGTCAATGACCACCCATATGTCCAATATATTATTACAACATTAAAAAGGTGAGTACTCAACACTGACTATTGCCAATATTAATTGAGGACTATACCATAGATGTAAGTTAGAAGTACAGCAGCACAATAAGCATAGCATAAACAGATGTACAGCGTAATAGCAGGTACACTGCTAACTATGGTCCCATAATAGCAGGTACACTGCTAACTATGGTCCCATAATAGCAGGTACACTGCTAACTATGGTCCCATAATAGCAGGTACACTGCTAACTATGGTCCCATAATAGCAGGTACACTGCTAACTATGGTCCCATAATAGCAGGTACACTGCTAACTATGGCCAATAAAATACTGGAGCATTAGATAGTTACATAATAGAAATATAAAATAATATAAAGCAACTTTGTAAATAAAGTTTTGACCTGTTGATGAATTTCTTTCTTGCCAGTGTTAAAATAGGTCAAAGTGAGTAAGGACCTGTCCTGGCACTCCTTCATAAACATCTCCAGGTCTTTGGCGTACCACAGAGCGGTTATGTTGATGAAATTAACATCCAGATGGTCTACATTGTCATCAAATGGTGCTGAGTAAAGAGACAGACATCAGTGGCTATATTACACACAAGTGACATGCAAGTCAAGTATTATGGGATAGATCTACATGTATGCACACAACCTCGATTCATCCATATAACTCATCCACCCGTTGGATTACGTTGGAATCACAACAATAATGAAGACAACATCACAAAGAACATAATAAACAGTTGCAGCAGACACAGATCGCATCATGGTTGTGATACTGGTCCTATACAAATGTAGGTCAATGGTGGGTAATCAAGGCTAAACCTGAACAAAAATAATAGATGATACTTAAGTTAATTACAATATTTAGAATTGGGAAGTATAATGTGTGACTGTCTGCGTCTGCTATCGCTAGTGACAGTCTATGTCTGCTATGGCTAGTGACTGTCTATGTCTGCTATGGCTAGTCACTCTCTATGTCTGCTATGGCTAGTCACTCTCTGTGTCTGCTATGGCTAGTGACTGTCTATGTTTGCTATAGCTAGTGACTGGCTATGTCTGCTATGGCTAGTGACTCTCTATGTCTGCTATGGCTAGTGACTCTCTATCTCTGCTATGGCTAGTGACTCTCTATGTCTGCTATGGCTAGTGACTGTCTATGTCTGCTATGGCTAATGACTCTCTATGTCTGCTATGGCTAGTGACTGTCTATGTCTGCTATGGCTAATGACTGTCTATGTCTGCTATGGCTAATGACTGTCTATGTCTGCTATGGCTAGTGACTCTCTATGTCTGCTATGGCTAGTGACTCTCTATGTCTGCTATGGTTAGTGACTCTCTATGTCTGCTATGGCTAGTGACTCTCTATGTCTGCTATGGCTAATGACTGTCTGCGTCTGCTATGGCTAGTGACTGTCTATGTTTGCTATAGCTAGTGACTGGCTATGTCTGCTATTGCTAATGACTGTCTATGTCTGCTATGGCTAGTGACTCTCAATGTCTGCTATGGCTAGTGACTCTCTATCTCTGCTATGGCTAGTGACTCTCTATGTCTGCTATGGCTAATGACTGTCTATGTCTGCTATGGCTAGTAACCGTCTATGTCTGCTATGGCTAGCTGATAGCATACCAATGGTGAATACAGTTACGCCTCCCTTTAGAACTTCCGGTCTGACTAGTGGATCTCTGTACCAAGTAGGCACAAAGTAATCCGTATTGTACTTGTCTGTTAGATTGGTCTCATTAGCAGCTTCTTCTCTCAGCTTAGCAGCAGCGCCATCCCTTCTTCTTGAGCTCTGAGCACGGCCTTTCTGCCCAAAGACAATGTAATAGTAATAGTGACAGTGTAGTAATTGAGGAGTATACCTAATAGGTATAAGTTACAAGTAGTACTGATATGGCGTAGAGATAATGGTATAGAGATGGTGTAGATATGGTGTAGAGATATGGTGTAGAGATATGGTATAGAGATATGGTGTAGAGATATGGTGTAGAGATATGGTATATAGATATGGTATAGAGATATGGTGTAGAGATATGGTGTAGAGATATGGTATATAGATATGGTGTATAGATATGGTGTAGAGATATGGTATATAGATATGGTGTAGAGATATGGTGTATAGATATGGTATAGAGATATGGTATAGAGATATGGTGTATAGATATGGTGTATAGATATGGTATAGAGATATGGTGTATAGATATGGTGTAGAGATACGGAGTAGAGAATTGGTGTATAGATATGGTGTAGAGATATGGTGTAAAGAATACGCCAACAGTTGACTGTTGGAGATGGGACACTCAGCTGTTAGTACTTACGAGTATCACAGATTTCTGCCTGACCATAGACCCTGTCCTCTTTGGAGTCTCTACTCGTTTCTTCTCCTCCCGCATAACCACATGTTTCTCGGGTTCCTCATTCGTCTCCACCTGCTCTGGTGCCTTTTGTATGCCAGGCAGCACTAATAGAAAGGTCCAATGAACAACAATACAGCTAATGCTCACACATTATGCACCGGTAAAGAAAGATTTAGCCATCATGAAGGAAATATCATGTCACACCTTTTGTAAAGAATACTGATGAACTTGGAAGCCTACAAAGCAGTTTATACAGACAACTCTTGGTTACCTGGTTTAAGACTGGCCACACTTGAGGATCTTGACGCAGGGCTACCATTGCTCTGTTGAGTCTTGTTTCCTGTGGGACTGTTGAGTTTGGCCTTTGTGGACTTGACGGCAACTACGGATCTAAATATATACACAGCAGAGATCAACTAAATATAGTAGGCCTACATGTACATGTAGTTATATACAGTACTGTGTACACAATCGTGCAGCAATCCTACATTTATATGGCATGTTGAACACTAGAAATTGCTAGTAACATACTTTTAGATGCATCATTAAACAGCTACACATAATGTGCACATCTAACGCCATCATGATAATGCATCAGTTAGAGAGTAAGCACTGCACATACAAACTTAATGGCACGTCGCAAGCACAGAAGCTTAACAAATCATATCTATATGCGGATGTCAAATATAACTGAGGGAGAAGGTGTTTAAATAGAACCTATCAATGAGGCCAATGATGTTCAATGGGTTTAATAACTGAACAGTAAATAGCTTAACATGACAACAAAACCATGCAGCATATAATGTAAACATGGTGATTGGTTCGTGTACCGAAACAATACTTTTAAGCTGAGTGAATATTGCTGATATTTGCCGTAATTGCGCCGCAACACTTACAACTTACCCTTTAGAAGTGTCACTAAAACATGAGAATCACAACAGTTACTAGAGCTGACACTCACTAGCAGATGTGTGATGGTACTGTACAGTGCTACTTACTCCACAAACCCTGTTCAGCTATGTAACAAATATTATTGGTGAGCGTCAAGGGGGTTATTCAGAGAGATACAGTAGCACAGTAATTACCATAACTCAAACTACCCTGACAATCCAAATACTACAGACATAATAGAGTATAGACAGTCATCGCTCTAGAACAAACAGTATCACTTCTACACAGTTTAACTTCACAATAAGCCAACAGGAAAAGGTAACTCCGACCTACTGCTTGGATTGTCAGGAATTTTACAATTAAACAAGCACCACACTCAATTACTTTTGAGCAATAACAGTTCTATTTTTAGGGTCCCACGTGTTTTGAGCATAGTAGTTGTCCTCTCTACTGTTTGCCTGAAGCGGGCGAAGCTTGGCACCAGGTAAAGGCTTAGCGGCAAGTTTTCGTGCAGCAGAACCATAGCTGTTGGTTGAACTACCACTAGTCTTACGAGGTGGCTGGAAAACAATGATTGTACATGTGTAACAGTGATAGCATTTAGTATCATAGTTCAGAGCTAAACACAAGTCATACTAAATGCTACTGAACATATACATAACAACCTGACTAGGAGCCAATACTTGAAAACTAACCCAATTTCAACACTTTCCAACACCTGCAAGTCACATACCCATACCCATAAGAAGATATCCAATGCACTCATAATACCTACCACTGGTTTTTGGGTGGTCTTTGTTTTCTTCAAGTCTACTCCTAGAAAAGAAAATATATAGAGTATAAAAATAGAGGTAGCCATTCTATCATTAACATAGTAATATTATGACCATAATCTCAAGTAATCTTAAAACATGGTGCTTACATAAAATATATGTATATACATGTAGGCCTATATACATGTATGTATTATTTTAGTTGGATAGTACCTGGTACAGTAGACTTGGTAGAGGGAGGTGCTATCTGCAGCACACTGTTTGGTTTATTCCACGTGTCTACAATTAAATAAGAGTATAATATAGCTACATTATTATTTTATTACCTTGTTGAAGACATGAACAAAGAGAGAGAGTAACTCCCTACTATTGCAACTTCAGTAATGGAATGTGTGTATTAATCAAGTGCTCATCTCTACCTGTAGAAGTGACATTAGCATTGGTTTGCTTCTGTAGAACAGGTTTCTTCACTGTAGGCCTCTGATACCTCACAGGTGGAGGAGGCATCCTGTACACCTAAAATATACAAATGCTAAATTAATGAAATACAGTATACGATAGTTGCAGTAGCAATGGTTACAGTTACAGTATGCTAACATTTTCAGCTGGTAAACTATGACAAATAATAAAACAAGACGCATTATAGTAAACTATGAATTTTAACTGTTTTATATAGTTAGTACTACTATAATTGTAAAAACTCATTGGAACAAAATAACGTTGTACTTATATAATCATTAGTTCCAATGAATCTTTAATGCTACAGTAAAATTAAATTCGTGCCAACATGGATATTATACAAAATAAATATGTCCTTCTACACATAATCATAAATACAATAAATGATAATCAAATCATCATAACTTATATAAATAACATAACAATAAAATATTACTATTATTATACAGAAATACATTGTAGATTAATAATATAATCACAATTACAATGATAGCAATAATTAAATAATTATATAAATGACAGCTATTAATAACAATAAATCATGAGCATACAATAACAATTGATACTAACCATCAACTACAAGTTTCACTTGATTAAGTATATTGCTTTAGCAATTTAAATTTCAACTATATGCACTTACTGACACGACTTCAAGTTATCATCACCCTAATATATTTTTGTTAATAAATAAAATAATGTCATATAAAACAAATCTATTTATTATTATAAATAGAACAAATAAATATTTTTATTTATTCGGAATTTTCAGGCTACTGAAGAATAGTCACTTTCATTTATTTGACGACTAATTTAAAAATAAAAGTGAAGTGGAGTGAGGAAACCTGGCTAAAGTCTACAAACGAATTCAAAGCCTAGAAGAGATAATGGCCCAATATTGAAATGTATTTTTCTACAAATTTCATGCGCATGCCATTTTGTTTTTCTAATTGACTTGACTGGTGTTATTGAGTCGCCAAGCAGCAATAGATATGCACCTTTGATAAGGTCGTGTAGACATAGGATTATCCCTTGAACGACATAGAGGTAATTCAGGCGACGGTAAGAAGGGATTCGCAGCTTAGGTCGTCGAAACCCTTGCTAGAGCGACTCGTTGGTGAAATTGCGTAACCTTGTAAAAGATTGCTAGAGAGTGGACAACCCTCAACCAATTTGTTAGCCCACAACTCTTTGATCAAATGTCAAGCTACATGCACACCATTTTCCTGACATTGGGTATAGTGCTAGAACGAAAAAGTAAATGTTCCTAGAAGTTTAATAATATTCACTGCTAATTTTGGTTCCCAATAAATCCTAGGTTATATTATATTATAGTGCCACTACATGTGTTTTTCATCAATACAAACTATATCTGTGTTGAACTTGAGGGAAAATCTCTAAACTTGAGAATGTATACTGTAAATAGCAATTACTTTGGTATTGTAGATGCAGTGTAATGAGTGTGTCCACCTCAACTGTTCCACTTCTAGCACTGACTACACAAAGTGTATGTATTAATATGGCTATGATACATGAACAATACACTAAGTGAGTAATGACTTGGGAAGATTGTGAATAAAATTACATTTCTACCAAAATAAAAAAAGTAGTATAGCTAGAGATAAAACAAGACAAATGCTGGATATACTATATACATGATTGTGATGAGGAATATAATATTATACAAATGGTTCAGAAGTAGCTAGAAGGGCAAAATAATGTCACTCGTATTAGTTAAATAAAACTAAATAATAGTAAACAGTTACCATAATGAATAAGTATAAAAATATCTTGTAACAAATCAACTATTAGTTCTCAGCGTAGTGATAATAGTTATAAGTTGATAGATGTTTGCCACTCTACATAGAGATGATGTGATCTTGAGACTTTTGATGACTTGTATATACACCTAGACCATTATGAGTGGCTACAGACTTGAGTTCACTAAACAGCAGGGGCTCTTCAAACTCTTTCTGTTTAAACACCAGCTGCATAGGTAGGATGAAGTTGGCCACCCAACATGGACCAAACACCTCCATAAAATTTTCTGACATAGTTCGATACTGACGTGACTTCTTGTCTGTCTTGAACTCATGGAAAGTCAAACCAAGGGATATAATTACCATCTGTATGAAGAAAAATCCCCAACCTATAAAAGTTGTAGAAATTAGAAACAACACAACAAGAGGTGTAACATCATCTGGTAATGTGCATAGAACCGGAATACCTGAGAGTATTGGCTAACTAAATAATTTTCGCATCATGAAAAAGTCACAATTGGAATGATATTGCAATTAAATCTGTCAGAGGTTTTTATATAAGAGTTTTCACATATATGCACACTATAAATACTTTTGTTATGTTTCTGCTATGGTTGAACATTGCACAGATGATGTCTATTCTAATGCAACAGTACAAAAGTCTCTTGCTTAGCTCACAAGTTGTATATTTGAATTCCATAGGAGGAGAATGGGATTGAATGATTACACACAAGCACTATTAGTTGGAAAAAGATCAACAAGACTGGCCAGTTTCAGATACAAAACTATTAGTTTTATGCTCAGAGGCATATTAATTTTTAGTGGATGCCTCAAGTTCACACACCCAACAAATACATTGTAGGTTACTGTTGATAAAATAAACATTAGTCACTTACCCATAAATGTTGTCCAGGCAAATGTGTAGCAATAGAATACAAGCACAAGTTCTAGAAACGGCAACCTGCCAGATACTGCGTATTTGGCTGTCAAAGGAAGTACATGTTCTGTCCAATGAAAATCAGTTCGTTCACCAGTAAAGTTAAGAATTCGCTGTCGGCAGTAATAGAAACCTAAGCAGCTTGCTGCAAAGACAAGAAATAGGATAGACATAGTGTTGAACCCGGCAGGTATAGAAATAAGCCAAAGAAACACACTCTTATTAAAACTACATAGAAATGAAATGTTATTATTAGTTTACATTATATATGTCAGGGTTGTCTCCCTTTTTAGTAAAACAGGAGCATTATAAGGTTGGATAGTATAGTAATGCAGAGCTGTCTTCCTAGAAAACAGCTTGAGTTGAAAAAAATTTCAAAATAATTGTTTACTGTGGAGTTTAATTTCCTTGAGAAAGAAACACCACCTATGTAGTAGTTACTAACCAAGTATAGTATGGGAGGTTATACTTACCAACACCTATGTAGTAGTTACTAACTAGGTATAGTATGGGAGGTTATACTTACCAACACCTATATAGTAGTTACTAACTAGGTATAGTATGGGAGGTTATACTTACCAACACCTATATAGTAGTTACTAACTAAGTATAGTATGGGAGGTTATACTTACCAACACCTATATAGTAGTTACTAACTAGGTATAGTATGGGAGGTTATACTTACCAACACCTATGTAGTAGTTACTAACTAGGTATAGTATAGGAGGTTATACTTACCAACACCTATATAGTAGTTACTAACTAGGTATAGTATGGGAGGTTATACTTACCAACACCTATATAGTAGTTACTAACTAAGTATAGTATGGGAGGTTATACTTACCAACACCTATATAGTAGTTACTAACTAGGTATAGTATGGGAGGTTATACTTACTAACACCTATGTAGTAGTTACTAACTAGGTATAGTATGGGAGGTTATACTTACCAACACCTATATAGTAGTTACTAACTAGGTATAGTATGGGAGGTTATACTTACCAACACCTATATAGTAGTTACTAACTAGGTATAGTATGGGAGGTTATACTTACCAACACCTATGTGGTAGTTACTAACTAAGTATAGTATGGGAGGTTATACTTACTAACACCTATGTAGTAGTTACTAACTAGGTATAGTATGGGAGGTTATACTTACTAACACCTATGTAGTAGTTACTAACTAGGTATAGTATGGGAGGTTATACTTACCAACACCTATATAGTAGTTACTAACTAGGTATAGTATGGGAGGTTATACTTACTAACACCTATATAGTAGTTACTAACTAGGTATAGTATGGGAGGTTATACTTACCAACACTTATATAGTAGTTACTAACTAAGTATAGTATGGGAGATTATACTTACTAACACCTATGTAGTAGTTACTAACCAAGTATAGTATGGGAGGTTATACTTACCAACACCTATATAGTAGTTACTAACTAAGTATAGTATGGGAGATTATACTTACTAACACCTATGTAGTAGTTACTAACCAAGTATAGTATGGGAGGTTATACTTACCAACACCTATATAGTAGTTACTAACTAGGTATAGTATGGGAGGTTATACTTACCAACACCTATATAGTAGTTACTAACCAAGTATAGTATGGGAGGTTATACTTACCAACACCTAAATATAGTAGTTACTAACTAGGTATAGTATGGGAGGTTATACTTACCAACACCTATGTAGTAGTTACTAACTAGGTATAGTATGGGAGGTTATACATACCAACACCTATGTAGTAGTTACTAACTAGGTATAGTATGGGAGGTTATACTTACCAACACTTATATAGTAGTTACTAACTAAGTATAGTATGGGAGGTTATACTTACCAACACCTAAATATAGTAGTTACTAGCTAAGTATAGTATGGGAGATTATACTTACTAACACCTATGTAGTAGTTACTAACTAGGTATAGTATGGGAGGTTATACTTACTAACACCTATATAGTAGTTACTAACTAGGTATAGTATGGGAGGTTATACTTACCAACACCTATATAGTAGTTACTAACCAAGTATAGTATGGGAGATTATACTTACCAACACCTATGTAGTAGTTACTAACTAAGTATAGTATGGGAGGTTATACTTACCAACACCTATGTAGTAGTTACTAACTAAGTATAGTATGGGAGGTTATACTTACCAACACCTATATAGTAGTTACTAACTAGGTATAGTATGGGAGGTTATACTTACCAACACCTATATAGTAGTTACTAACTAGGTATAGTATGGGAGGTTATACTTACTAACACCTATATAGTAGTTACTAACTAGGTATAGTATGGGAGGTTATACTTACCAACACCTATGTAGTAGTCACTAACTAGGTATAGTATGGGAGGTTATACTTACCAACACCTATATAGTAGTTACTAACTAGGTATAGTATGGGAGGTTATACTTACCAACACCTATGTAGTAGTTACTAACTAGGTATAGTATGGGAGGTTATACTTACCAACACCTATGTAGTAGTTACTAACTAGGTATAGTATGGGAGGTTATACTTACCAACACCTATATAGTAGTTACTAACTAGGTATAGTATGGGAGGTTATACTTACCAACACCTATGTAGTAGTTACTAACTAGGTATAGTATGGGAGGTTATACTTACCAACACCTATATAGTAGTTACTAACTAGGTATAGTATGGGAGGTTATACTTACCAACACCTATGTGGTAGTTACTAACTAAGTATAGTATGGGAGATTATACTTACCAACACCTATGTAGTAGTTACTAACTAGGTATAGTATGGGAGGTTATACTTACCAACACCTATATAGTAGTTACTAACTAGGTATAGTATGGGAGGTTATACTTACTAACACCTATGTAGTAGTTACTAACTAGGTATAGTATGGGAGGTTATACTTACTAACACCTATGTAGTAGTTACTAACTAGGTATAGTATGGGAGGTTATACTTACCAACACCTATATAGTAGTTACTAACTAGGTATAGTATGGGAGGTTATACTTACCAACACCTATATAGTAGTTACTAACTAAGTATAGTATGGGAGATTATACTTACTAACACCTGTGTAGTAGTTACTAACTAGGTATAGTATGGGAGGTTATACTTACTAACACCTATATAGTAGTTACTAACTAGGTATAGTATGGGAGGTTATACTTACCAACACCTATATAGTAGTTACTAACTAGGTATAGTATGGGAGGTTATACTTACCAACACCTATGTAGTAGTTACTAACTAGGTATAGTATGGGAGGTTATACTTACCAACACCTATATAGTAGTTACTAACTAGGTATAGTATGGGAGGTTATACTTACCAACACCTATGTAGTAGTTACTAACTAGGTATAGTATGGGAGGTTATACTTACCAACACCTATGTAGTAGTTACTAACTAAGTATAGTATGGGAGGTTATACTTACTAACACCTATATAGTAGTTACTAACTAGGTATAGTATGGGAGGTTATACTTACCAACACCTATGTAGTAGTTACTAACTAGGTATAGTATGGGAGGTTATACTTACCAACACCTATATAGTAGTTACTAACTAGGTATAGTATGGGAGGTTATACTTACCAACACCTATGTAGTAGTTACTAACCAAGTATAGTATGGGAGGTTATACTTACCAACACCTATATAGTAGTTACTAACTAGGTATAGTATGGGAGGTTATACTTACCAACACCTATATAGTAGTTACTAACTAGGTATAGTATGGGAGGTTATACTTACCAACACCTATATAGTAGTTACTAACTAGGTATAGTATGGGAGGTTATACTTACCAACACCTATGTAGTAGTTACTAACTAGGTATAGTATGGGAGGTTATACTTACTAACAACTATGTAGTAGTTACTAACTAGGTATAGTATGGGAGGTTATACTTACCAACACCTATATAGTAGTTACTAACTAGGTATAGTATGGGAGGTTATACTTACCAACACCTATATAGTAGTTACTAACTAAGTATAGTATGGGAGATTATACTTACTAACACCTATGTAGTAGTTACTAACTAGGTATAGTATGGGAGGTTATACTTACTAACACCTATATAGTAGTTACTAACTAGGTATAGTATGGGAGGTTATACTTACTAACACCTATGTAGTAGCTACTAACTAGGTATAGTATGGGAGGTTATACTTACCAACACCTATATAGTAGTTACTAACTAGGTATAGTATGGGAGGTTATACTTACCAACACCTATGTAGTAGTTACTAACTAGGTATAGTATGGGAGGTTATACTTACCAACACCTATGTAGTAGTTACTAACTAGGTATAGTATGGGAGGTTATACTTACTAACACCTATGTAGAAGGTGAGCAGGACAAAATAGCGCTGGTTGTAGTATCCAATACATGTACCAACCATGTAGCAGTGGTGGTCACGCCTGAGTATACACCTGTTACATTCTTTACAGTGATGTGTCTTGGAGCCATATGGAGCTACTAACTTACACCTGCATGCATAAATGCACAAAGTCTAGTATTAGAGCTACTTGACGTAAATACATGTACGCCATACTCACAGCTACTGGTATAAATAATAACTATTCATCATACCTTTTGCAATAATTAGGATCTTGTGTAAAGTCTTGCTGTTCTTCCAGATCCCACAAGTTCTTCTCTATAACAGGTCGATCTCTAGTGCCTTTTATATGAGTGGAAACATACCTAAATACAAAACATGGACACATGCATAGAACAAATAACATAGCCTGATATATCCACATATGGAACAAACATAGCCTGATATATCCACGTATAGAACAAACATAGCCTGATATATCCACATATAGAACAAACATAGCCTGATATATCCACATATAGAACAAACATAGCCTGATATATCCACGTATAGAACAAACATAGCCTGATATATCCACATATAGAACAAACATAGCCTGATATATCCACGTATAGAACAAACATAGCCTGATATATCCACGTATAGAACAAACATAGCCTGATATATCCACCTATAGAACCAAACATAGCCTGATATATCCACGTATAGAACAAACATAGCCTGATATATCCACATATAGAACCAAACATAGCCTGATATATCCACATATGGAATAACATATTATGTGTAGGTAATTAAATGTATGGAGTATGCAGAATACTTACTGACAGCACAACCAGTTAGCCATGACTTCAATGAATAAAATGACTACAATGATCCTCAACCAGAATTGCTCGTCAAGGGAATGATTACTACAAGACATATAGACACAGTGGTGGATATAGACAAGACATACAGACACAGTGGTGGATACAGACAAGACATACAGACACAGTGGTGGATACAGAATGGATATACAGACACAGTGGTGGATACAGACAAGACATATAGACACTGTGGTGGATACAAACAAGACACAGTGGTGGATACAGATAAGACAAGGCATGCTACATAAACATAGAATACAATGTATGTGGAGTCATGGGCATCTGCATTCATATTATAATGTACATGTAGACTTATACACATTCATGATTATAACATATACATGTAAGTATCTAGGGGAGAGCGGGGTAAGTTGGGACGCGGGGTAAGTTGGGACAGGGCTGTTTCGGGTATTATGAGACCCATTGCATTTTTATGGTATGGACCAAAGGTTAGACCAACATAAATAAACATAACCCACTATTTTGTTTTTTAAGTTGAATAAATATTTTTTGTGCAATTTGCACTAATGTAATATTTGTATGTTTGAGTAAATTATTTTTTCTTGACGAGTTTCTAATTTTCTTAATGAAAGAATGACCCCATAGTTTTGAAAATTTGCAGATAGAGACTCTATAACATATAGTTAGAACAACTAAAGTTAAAATTAACTCAAGTCAAAAATTTTAATAAAAAATTATGTTTTACAAAAAGTTGGGAGTGTGGGGCAAGTTGGGACGCTAGAAGTGGGGCAAGTTGGGACACCATTTTGTAATAATAAATTATGTTTGTGGAATGATATGAATCCAAGATGACACTGTAATTTCACCTTTTCTTTAACTAAAAGTTGTTTGATGAATCTTGGATAGCATTTGACTTTGGTAAAGAACTCTAATCCTGTGTGGAGATGGCATTATAGGTAGTATTGATATTACTCCTTGTAGAAACAGGTCAAACCTGACTCATTGCTATAACAGCTTTTGATCTACTTGTATATACATGTACTGTCCTAACTTTACTCATGACCCTGACAGCAGTAGCACCAATTCAATGTATAAACTACATCCTCTTCCTACTCATACCTACACTTCGAACACCGTTTAATGCGCCTTTTGAAACCCCCGCCAGACCAACTAACACCGTCAGACAGCACCAAGCTAATAATCCGATAGATCATTAGGTATAATTAAGTTATAAACTTTGTGGGATTCACTCTTTGTTGTTCAAACTAGACAAGTAGGCTATATACAATCAATGTCTCTCCACACTTATTGTTACCGAACCCCAGTTGAACTACCATCTTCGGTGAGAGTACCAAGGGATAGTTTAATCAAACATCATCGATAATCTATTTACAAAGTTATAGGTTTTACATCTGTAAATATCCAATAAGACGCAGGTTGGATCGACCCCATCGCATGAATGGGGCTGAGGTGGATTGGCTACTATCGCCTGTGTCATGAATGCTGCCGGGAATTCTGGGTTGGGTTGCCAAGTGGAATTAAAATTCAACAATCTTTTTTCTGCTCAATGATTTCATTTTATCTAGAGTGTCAGTTGTTCAATTGTACATCAAACTCTAATAATAATTATAGTAAACATCAGCATCAACATTTTTGCCTATATTTTCTAGTATTGGTTTTTTTTCTGGTGTTTTGGTTTTATATTTTATCTATTTTAAGTGACAAACTTAAAGCTTAAGAAAATTGAGCTGTACCAAAATTAGAAAAATGGTCACCTACGATGCGCTAGTTTTTTATAGTTTTAAGTCTAATATGCACAAGTAGACTGGAACTTAGTCAAAAAAGAGCTTTATAAATTATTACAGCTAATAGAGCTATTATAAATTATTACACCTATAAGGCGCCAAACGAGTTAAGGGTTTTTAATGTTCAAGCTGGCATCCTCCTATTTTAACAAAGATTTACTTAACAAAAAAATTCTCTTTTACATCAAAACAATTTTCATACCCTCCTTAGACTATCATGTAATAAAAAAAATTAAACACTTCGAGTTTGAACTAAATTAAGGTTCAGCAGTTTTTTACAGACATGTTTTTTGACATATATACATGTGGCAATAATTTTAAATATGTGTAATATTATTGTAACATTTCAATTCTAGCTGTTCATGATAAAAAATGAGACTAAATCTAAATCTAAAGTCTATATTTTCAATGGTGTCCCAACTTGCCCCACCCCTGTCCCAACTTACCCCGTCAGTGGGGTAAGTTGGGACGTTTGACATGCGCTGCCAAATCATGGATTACAGCACTATGCTGACTTATCAATGTGTGTGCTTGAGGTTATAGTTAGACAACATATTAAAGTACCTCCATGCAAAAAATGATGTTACTATGACTTCTAGACTCCGTATTATTCCCAAAAAACCAAAAATTGTCCCAACTTACCCCGCTCTCCCCTACATGTTTAGTACAACTATAAATGTGTATGTTCATAATATAACTGCAGATAAAATTTTGGATATTAATGAATTAATTACACATGCAGGATTATTTATTTATAACATTCACCCATATATCTAAGTGCATGTATATTTATAATAAAACTAAATACAAATGAACGTATATTTTACCTGTTAGGGATGATATCAAATATGAAAACAAGTGGGGCAGTACATGTGACTAAGAGGAAGTAGCCATGGGCACCAATCTTTGAATTCTTCATCAATTCTGTTTCTGAGGGCTTTTCCTTCAAATACTCCCATATTGTTTGTCCTTCCTTCATCTAAAATATATTGTTTTGTAGATCTTATAATAGCATAGGCCTATTTCATTTCAACTGCGTGCATGAATTAATTTTGGGTGTAGCCAGCAACAGAGTAATGCTTGCTAATAATGGTAGTTAGCTAATAGTTGTGATAAGCTCTATGGGAGTAAATAATTAATCCCGATACTCATGATTTTAGACTCTACAAACTCTATGGCTCAGCTCTCATGAGCCAGTAGATGGACTAAATAATGCTACAATGGGATATAATGTATATTATGTAGAGCTGCTATTTTACTGGTGATCAGAAGACAGTTGCAGTTTCCATATAAAACGTGATATTTGGCTAAGAGATTATACAAGCACCGGGCTAGCTGAGCTTCGGGTTCCCAGAGACAGAAGTCACTCTTATACAATCCAACACCAGCCTATTGTATAGAGGTCTACAAAAGAGTCAACAATAAATCCTTAAGGTAATCAAGTATTATTATTTAGTAGGTCTACTAATATTAGTTTCACCAATACCGACTGTATACATATTATCTACATCCTATCAAGGAAGAAAGGTGATGTAGTTAGCTTGTTGATCTGTAGACCTTAGGTTCACAGGCTCAAGCCCCACATACTCTTATTGCAGAAGATGAGTTATCCCACTCAGAGTCCAACTCGTCACTCAATACAATTTTAGGTTTAAGAAGTCCATTACATAAACTGGATAAATGCATGAGAGTAGCAAAACCACAACAAATTTACAGTATTATCAATGATTAAATTTCAGTAGCTTTAATCAAGTGTTTGCACTAGGGGAAACGGTAAAACTAAAACCATCCCTATACTAAACTACTAACTTAGTAGTATTGTTATTGTAATGTAAATGTTTAATGGAATGTCCTATCAATTTAATGGATAGCCCACTTACTGATTATCATGGTCGGGCAAAGAAAACAATATTCATGTAAATGACTCCAAGCAGATTGAATCAGTAAGAAAATCCATTAAATTAGAGGGATTGAACTCAGCAATGAATGGGGGATTAAAAATGAATGGATTTTGTTTACATTTCCGGTTCAGCGGTGAATGGAAACCACTTTATGAGTGGATATTCTGTACAGGAAGTCAGTAGCCTGAATATCGACCCTGCTGAGTAGCATTATTATCGAGAGCTTACTAGTGCATCGCAATATTGAATCCTACCACGATGTTTTAAAAGCCACACCAAGGTCAAGGTTAAATAGGTGATTTGCAACATAGAATAATAATTCTATGGTTTGCAAAATTAAAGCAGAGGTAGATTTTTACCAAAACATATTCGAAGTGAAAGTCATATCTCATTTTCTGAATCAAAGATTACTAGGTTAGAAGCATCGATGAGTTGGTTTTAAGGAAACAAAGTTACGCCCCTAGAGGCCAGCTCTTCATAGAGGGATCGTAGTATAAAGACCTGTCATTTGGTGCAACTATTGGGTTGGCTCTAAAGTTGTAGCCTCTATCTATGCAAAACCATAAGATAATTGTACGTGATTGATTAATAAATTTATTATCATAAAGCAAAAATGATAATATCAAACATGATAAAAACATCAAACATCATAAAAAATATAATTTTCCTATATTTTGCAAATTGGTGAATGAATGATTTTGATTTTTGTATTTTTAGTTTAGTAATTTACTAATTAATCGAATTTAATTGATTTGAAAATTTAGTTTCTCAGTCCTCAGATGGGTGTTGAGACCACGTGCGCTTGAGTAAGCATTTTTCACATCTCGACTATAGGCCTAAGTCTAATTGTATTATAAAAATTTATTTTTATTTATGCTCTTGACACTCCCTAATTAATTTTGCTGGAGACTTCAAATTATATTATTGTTAATCTTAATTCATGTATCTAACTTGTATTGCACATCTTATTCAAGGTTCACAGCAGATGGAAGTCCTCTTATCTTTGGCTTCAAAGTTAACCTACATGTATATCTTATGCTTGTTTTATGTTTTAATTTAAGTTTCTATCCGATACTAGATTTGGCTCATCATTTGAATGTATATGTGGGAGAAAAAGAGTCAAAAAACTTATGTAAAACTATAATTTGGCTATACTTGATTACTCTTGACCATTACAGATTAGAATCAAATATTTTGAAATAGGTTAACTTTTACAAGATTTGTATTATTTCAAGTGTGCTATATTCCATTCTGTCTTATTTATTGCAGTAAGAGTAACATTGGAAACATCAGACTTTTTCATCCGCTTAAAGCTGAAATTCATAAAATTTCAGTATGAATGGCATTCAGCGAGGCATAAGACTGTTGACTTATATCAAGAATCAGCAGTTGACAAATGTAAGGTTATACTCTAATATATATTCCAGATAAGACCTTCATAATTATTTATATTATGTAATCAGAATGTCTAATTCACAACTACAAGCTGAATTTGGTGAATAACATGAAGAAAGGTGCTGGCTTTAAAGCCTACCAGTGTCTTCTTTCCTTATTAATATTCTCTGGCTGACAGACTAATTTATCGGGTAGTTTTGTCACTAGGCTCGGCGATATTAGTGTAAAGGTGAGGATCTCAACTCATTGGCATAATTCGGTTTTCTCTTAATACACAAACTGGTATGGCTTTGGCACTTAAATATACCCTCTGGCCTGAGGAATACAAATTTCTGTGAAAGTTTTTGCATAATTGTTATTTACAAAAGCTGTATAGTATCATATAATACAATTTTTATCATTTTCACAGAATATTGGCGCAGCAAGACGTATCTCTGTATCTTCATCACTAAATGTTCAAATATACGACTCTGCTGATTCAGCTGTTGCTGATATACCTGATGGTTCAAAGTTGTTGGTTGGAGGTAGATATACATGCAGTAGCTTATGGCAATCTCTCCATACAATTAGTATTAGAATGAGTAAAAAGTTTCTATTCATGTCTAGATTGATCTCTGTCATTTATTAATTACCATTTGGTAGGTTTTGGTTTATGTGGAATACCTGAAAATCTGATAGGTGCACTCTTACAGAAGGGAACAAAAGGTTTAACTGTTGTATCCAACAATGCAGGTGTTGATAACTTTGGACTTGGACTACTACTTAAGAACAAACAGGTAAGCCCTAAGATACAGGTAGATTCCATCATCCTAAATCATATATTTTCTCAGCTCCTCTGTGTTGTCATCTTAGAAAACATATAACAATGTATTCTGTAGATTAAGAGGATGATATCATCTTATGTCGGAGAGAACGCTGAATTTGAGAGACAGTTTCTATCGGGGGAATTAGAGGTGGAACTTACTCCTCAGGGCACGCTAGCAGAGAGAGTTCGGGCCGGTAGCTATCACCCCTATGAATCATTATTATTTTTTGTTGACAATACATCAGACTACATTGTACATGCAGCTTTCAACTTCACCATTTAATTAGTGTTCATATAAGACTAGCATCGGGCTTATTACAGGAGGAGCTGGTGTACCTGCCTTCTTCACACCAACTGCGTATGGTACACTAATACACCAAGGGGGAGCTCCTATCAAGTATAATTCATCTGGACAGGTGGACATTGCAAGTGAAACTAGAGAGGTGAGGTGGTCAATTTACACACTTTTACTTGTTGTATAGATGTACACTGTAGTAGTCAAGGTTTGGAAACACATTCATTAGAACCATCTTGCAGGTTTTTCAGATTTCTCTGATATTTAAATAGTCATTGTAAAATCATTTTCTTCTAGCAAAGAGTGTTTGATGGAGTAAACTACATCATGGAGAGAGCCATAACTGGTGACTATTCACTCATTAAAGGGTGGAAGGCTGATAAGTATGGAAATGTGATATTTAGGTAAGCTTTACAAGGTGTGATAGAGTGTTTGGTGATTGTTCAAGTAAACTATTGGGTAGATGAACTACATGTATGAACTCCCGAGTTTGACATCTCTCCAATCAATTCCTCAATAAAAAATCACTTTAACAGCCCTATTCTAACTTTACTGGCATCCAATCTATCAAATAGACAGAGATGGCAGATCACATGTTTATGCTTACCTAATGATTTCCTGGTGCAGTGTTGGTACTGTGATACTATTGTATTTATAAATACACTTTGTTTATGCTAGTAATTCAGTGTAACCTGTTTGTATTTCATTGTCAGGGCAAGTTGATTACCTGCTTATATTGTAGAAAGACAGCGACCAACTTCAACTTACCAATGGGTAAGGCTTCCACCACTACCATCTGTGAGGTTGAGGAAATAGTGGACGAGTTAGACCCACAGTCTGTGCACCTTCCCAGCATATATGTTAAGCGTCTGTTCAAGGGAGACAAGTACGAAAAAAGAATTGAGGTATTCCACTTTTCATTGATTCTGTATTCTATTTTATCTGAGATAAATTCTTATAAAGTATGTCTTCTGTTTTATTCAATGTTTTCCAATAAAGGCATAGCAGCAACTGGCCTATATATTGAATATTACTGAATGCTGGTTTTACCTTAGAGGTTAAAGCTGACCCACCCAGAAACCAAAGTGCAGGAGAAGAATGATGCTCAGTTGATGAGGGAGAGGATTATAAAGAGAGCGGCTCTTGAGTTCAAAGATGACATGTATGCTAACCTGGGTATCGGCATGCCCATGTTAGCGAGTAACCACGTGCCTCCTGGTGTCCAGCTTCACCTGCAGAGTGAGAATGGGATACTGGGATTGGTATGTTGTCTCAGGCTCATGGCTATACTATGGTTAGGACTGGGTTATTTCTTAAATAAAATGATTTTGGTTCCAGATATTGACCAGCAATATATTTCCAATTTCTGGAATTATAGCCGAAACGAAGAGCTTTCAAACAACATTTTTATACTACTGGCATCAATTGGCACTCTAAATATCCTGTCTTTGCAATTTACAGCGTGTGCACAGTTACTACTATTTAATAAATATTTGTACCTGCAGGGTCCGTTTCCCAGACCAGGTGAGGAAGACCCTGACCTTATTAATGCAGGTAAAGAAACAGTGAGTGCGGTGAGAGGTGCCTCGTATTTCTCCAGTGACGAGTCATTTGCCATGATCAGAGGTGGACATATTAACCTTACCATCCTAGGTGCTATGCAGGTCTCCAAGTATGGTGACATTGCTAATTGGATGATACCAGTAAGTGCACTATGGGTACACTTTGTAGTTGACATTCTATACCAACATGAACACTATTATCAAGGAAATAGTTGTCCAGGTGTATTCCACCATTATCAATGCACTTTTATCATTGCTCAAGTCTTCATAAATCAGTTTTCTAAATGTTAAAAACCATATTTTATTTACAGGGAAAGCTTGTCAAGGGTATGGGTGGGGCCATGGATTTGGTGTCTAGCCACAAGACCAAAGTGGTGGTGACAATGGAGCACACAGCAAAGGTATGCTTACAACCAGTTGCTATGTCCTATCACGTGCTGCTCTAAGAATGATAGATTGCTGAACCTTGTCTTATGAGTAACTTCCTGTTTCATGTTACAGAATGGAGATCACAAGATTCTGTCATCCTGTGACCTTCCACTAACTGGTAAAGGTGTGGTAGATATGATCATCACAGAACTGGTACGTAACTATGTAATACAATATATTGTACAAGGAATGGATACCATCTCTATCCAGTGCAAGTCATATTTAACTATAATATTGTGTATTTTTACCATTTCAGGGGGTCTTCGAGGTCAACAGAGAGAAAGGTTTGACTTTAGTAGAGATCGCTGATGGAGTGGAGGTTGGAGAAGTTATTGTGAGAACAGGATGTGAATTTGAGGTCAGTTGAGTGTTTTTGGTAAAAGAAACTGCTGGTCTCGAACAGTAACCATTCATTTTAAGTTATCTGCCCCACATACGTGTAGCATGGATAAGAGGAATGTTCTATGTTGTAGGTGTCTGCTGATTTGAAGCCCATGGGTTCAGTAGATGACTTATAACCTTAGACAGCTTCCTTTAACTTACTGTACAATGTATGTGCTTCCTTTAAATTACTGTACAGTGTATGTGATTCTTTGATTCCCTTTATATTTACACAAGATCTGTTTACCATGTGGTAGCAATTACTTGATTCTGGAGCTGAAGTTGAATCTCTATAACTAGTATTCTGTGGTTATTGAAAATTTAGTAGTTTTGTATAATTTTAATCCCAACTTGCCTAACAAGAATATTTATGCCTGCCATATAATTCTCAGACTATTTGTATTGAATAAAAGTGTTTAGTGAACACTACAGTAGACTTTTGTATAAAAATATACACAACATTAACTTATCACACTATGACATATCTACTAAATCACCAGCCTAGTTAATAGAGCTGAATTCATCTTACTCTAGCAATATTAGATACATGGGTAGAAAACATGCAAAGCTTAGATTATTATAAAATGGAACATGTCTGTGAGGCACTAGGCCTATGAACCTATTAAATACTGAAATGAATAAATACAATATGTATAAAACAACACTCACTCTAGATATAGATGGAATCTAGGAACAATGGAGGGAAGGAAGACAAGTAATACCTACTGGATACAATCATGCAGGTTTCACTTGCAGTCTGATCTTCTGTTGATTATCTAAACATTCTCTCAGTTTATCCTCTGTCATGGTCAACCTCTGTTCCAATATAGACACCGTCTACAACATCCAGTACTATACAATCATACAGTCAACATTGCCATCTCTCATTCTTATTCCATAAAATACTATTTTCAGTTATTACAACTGCTAATGGTATTGTGCGAGTGATCTGGGGTGGTCTTACTAACATCCTACTATAGATTGTGTTAATATCTCAACTCCATCCACAACAAACCATTACCACAACCTGATACTACTACATTCTACACTGTAAGCCCATGTATTCATGGTTGATTGTTTAATAATACAGTTTGCAAACCAGAACAAGAAACAGGTAGAATAGTGACTTAGTCACATCCCACCTGACACTTACCTGTGTAATGATGTCAAGCTGACCAACTATATGCTCCAGGGTACCTGTCAGTTCGTAAGGTATGCTCTGTGGTTCGGTTGGCTGTCGGGTCGGAGGTGAGAAGTCCGGTGTTCCTGTATCTCCTCTCCTAGCCCGGTCACCTGAGGTCAACTCAAGGTCACTGAGGGACGGCTGGTTGGGCACCCCATTAATCAGCTTAGAGGTATTTTGGGTTGAGTGGGAGGGAGCAGTGTACTGGCTATCCCCTCCAGCAGCACTGAACCTCTGGGCCGATGATAATGAAGAAGGCTACAATAATTACAGAATTATATACATGTGACCATACATGGGATCATGTGACTATACCTGGGATCATGTGACTATACCTGGGAACATGTGACTATACTGGGATCATGTGACTATACCTGGGAACATGTGACTATACTGGGATCATGTGAGTATACCTGGGATCATGTGACTATACATGGGATCATGTGACTATACATGGGATCATGTGACTATACATGGGATCGTGTGACTGTAACTTGTAACTACTATATGATTAGCAACTGAATCAACTCCTCAAACAAAGAAATCAAAAGTAAAATATTTTTAAAATTCTCAAATATCTAATTGTATCATACAAGTATATGCCATCATCAGATTACATGTGTATCTACTATGAGAATGAAAGCTAACCTTGGGTCTGGAGAAAAGGGAGGGGCCAACCTCAACTACACCTGGATTGTCATCATGCATACTTCTGACTTGCGAGTGGGCGTTAACCTACAACACATGTAGCTGTATTAGAACTGTAGCGTGAGGGAATACGTACATCTACATCCCATTCCAAGGGTTGATTGTTAACATACAACAACTAAACCATCTAACCAATCATATACCTTAACAGGGCTGGACCTGGGCTCAGGACATGTAGATATTCTAGTAGCCTTTGGTTCACTGGAGACTTTGTGAGCTTTCAGCACTGCGCTGTAGTCCGACTTGTCAAAATTTGTCTTCCACACCAAACACTGCGACATAGTCCATACATTGTTATATTGTACAAGTACAGCAGATAAACCTTCTAGTGAACAAGACTTGGAAAGTAGTGGCCAACTGGCCACACTATACGCTATCATAAAAGCAGTTCAAATTTAGCACTGCAGCTGGGCAGTTGTCTTTTCCTGCAAAAGCTGACTCAGAAGTTGTCTTCCCCTCCCCAGCACTCCTTTGAATTTCAACAATTTTATAAAAAGACAAATCTATAAGATACCTTAATAACTTCCATCAAAATTGCTTTGAACCTATCGCATTGTAGCAAGCATGTTAATATGAGAATATAAATAGCAATGTTTGCCTTGAGACTATGTTACCAGTGCACTCAACAGACAGAATTGTTTCATACATGCATTCTGTATGTACAAAAAGTTGAGGAACAGAACATTATAAGATGAGTGAATGTATGCACAATGCGCATGTCTACATTAACAATTGATTATATTATTTATATAATATGACGTGTCAACCTACCTTCTCATCTGCTCCTCCTGTGGCAAAGTATTCTCCATTCCTGGAGAAGTTGGCTGCAGTCACTGAGCCCTAAAGTGTAAAGAAAAGTTGCATTTAGTAATATTATACTTATGTAAGTATACAGTAATATTATATACATGTAAGTATACAGTAATATTATATACATGTAAGTATACAGTATTATTATACAGCTACTGCTACTACTACTAGTACTACTAAATTGCCATTATTACCTGGTGACCATGCAGTGTGTAAAACAAACGGCCTTCAAGCAGGTCAAACACTTTAATGGTGTTGTCATCAGACGCAGAAATAAGGAAGTTTCCAGATGAGTGGAATGTGATATCATTGACTGCTGCATTGTGGGCTGTAAATAGAGACCATAGATATATTACCAATGAATTATACGTACATTACATGCATGTAAAGAGCTGTAACTAACGAACATGTATATAGGTAGTAACTACTACAACAGACATGCATACAACAACATAGTTACACTGTTTGTATGTTCCTATTATTATTAACAGTGACGTAACACTATATATATATACATATATATATGTTACAGGTTACCTGTATTATAGTGCTATAACACACTGTGTATACATGTTACAGGTTACCTGTATATAGTGCTATAACACACTGTGTATACATGTTACAGGTTACCTGTATATAGTGCTGCAACACACTGTGTATACATGTTACAGGTTACCTGTATATAGTGCTAGAACACACTGTGTATACATGTTACAGGTTACCCGTATAGTGCTGCAACACACTGTGTATACATGTTACAGGTTACCTGTATAGTGCTATAACACACTGTGTATACATGTTACAGGTTACCTGTATAGTGCTATAACACACTGTGTATACAGGTTACCCGTATAGTGCTATAACACACTGTGTATACATGTTACCTGTATAGTGCTATAACACACTGTGTATACATGTTACCTGTATAGTGCTATAACACACTGTGTATACATGTTACAGGTTACCTGTATAGTGCTATAACACACTGTGTATACATGTTACCTGTATAGTGCTGCAACAGTTTGTTGACTCTGATATCCCAAACTTTGACTGTATTATCTGTGCTACCAGCTGCTAAACATGTACCACTAGGGTGCCAGGCTACTTTATTCACGTGTCTAGAACATTATAGGAAGAACGTGATATAGCAGCACTGTATCCTATAGGCTCTGTGTGTGTAATAAATAACCACCAATTATAACCAACAAATAACTACACCAATCTACATCTCTCTCTTATTCACCATAGTACATTAGCCTAGGCATTTAGTCTAAACAGTCAGTAAGCATAGCTTGGTTCACTGGTGCAGTGGAGAGTAAGCCTGTGTGAAGTTGCCCCCCCCCCCCTTTGTGATAAACAATACCAATGTCTGTACATTTTTCTATCAAAGGGAGACAACTTCACACGCTAATCCATTAGGTCAGCATGCTTTCCCAGGCCTGCTTTCCACTACTTAGAAGTAGGCCTAATGCCCAAGCTACCATGTACTATACACTATATACATGTACATAATAAAGAGTGTATATATGAATATACACGTAAGTAAATAGATAAAGGACATACCCTGCTGCCTCAAAGAAGGTATGTACACACTCTTTGTTGTTTCTGTCCCACACTTTAACAGTTTTATCATCTGAACCCGAGACCAAAAGTCTGGAGTCTGGTGAGAATCTTGCACACCTCACCCAGTTCATGTGTTCATTGAGAGAGAACTGAAACTTCTGTCTGTGCGTTGACAACACCTGAGTCATATGTATATACAGCAGATGTAGCTGTCAGTGTTGATATATTATACCTTGATACTAGTTGATAGTATAACCATATTATGTAGCTTGATAACATGTACCTAACATATTAGCTACCTTTATAGTGTGTATGTAATATACTGTAGTGAACCAGGGCCCCAGTGGACTGACTAACAGCATAAAGCAGCCTTATGTGTGAGCTTAATTTTAACTAGTTGGGTTTACACTATACACATTTACCTATATCGGAATCACTTACCTAGCCTTAATGGGCCCATCCTAAGTGATACTCTCTAGGGTGCTAATGGTTAACTATAGGACATTACCATACTATACTCTCTAGGGTGCTAATGGTTAACTATAGGACATCACAATACTATACCTTGATAGTTTTATCATCGGATGCTGTGGCCATAAATTGTCCATCACAGGAAAAGTCTACACTCCTTACTGTAGCAGTGTGAGCTTTGAATACAGTAGATTCTCCTTTACTGAATATCAGAGTAAACATAGTAACAGGACAGAGCACAGAGAGAACTAGCTTCCAATGGATGGATAGTTTGAATATATTGGTCTATATATGAATGTATGTACATGTATGTATATCAGATCAACAGAATATACCATAATACAAGCCATAACACAGTACCTATCAGCCTATATTTCACTCACCATATTATTGTATACCGCTGAAGGCATATACATGTATATATACATAGGGCCTATTATATGTTATACGTTAGTACTGTAACATACACGCTGTGTGTCCTATTATATGTTATACGTTAGTACTGTAACATACACGCTGTGTGTCCTATTATATGTTATACGTTAGTACTGTAACATACACGCTGTGTATTCTATTATATGTTATACGTTAGTACTGTAACATACACGCTAGGTATCTTATTATATGTTATACGTTAGTACTGTAACATACACGCTGGGTATCCAGAGTCGAACTGTCTTGTCTCGAGAACATGAAGCCACAAGGTGACCAGAAGGTGAGAACCTCACATCTGTAACAGCATCCTGTAGAATAGGGATCAGTGTTACACAACGATACCAAACAGTTATTACAGTTATATACATTGTTATACGTAGTTATATACGATACCAGACATACTGTATATTACAGTTATATATAGTTATATACAATACAGTTATATTATATAGATGGGAACCACCAGGCCACTTAAGTTTACATACCTTGTGTCCAACAAACCGATAAGCCCTTGTCTGTGGTTTAAAATTCCATATCATCAAGCAAGAGTCCATGGATCCAGAGGCTAGATATATACGTACAATTATAGGGATATTACTATTAGAAAATTAATATTATTTTGTTAATATTAAAATTTATTAAATGATATACATGTACATGTATAAGGAGCCAAGTGAAGACATGATAGGGCCTACAGAAATAAGTACAGTAAGTGGAAACCACAGAACAGTGCTTAAATAATCCCTAAAAGGTGATGAATTTTATTTCAATTTCAATTTGTACAACGCTTACCTAACTGTTTCATGTTGGGGTTAAAATCCAGACTGGTAATTGTGTCCCTGTGACCTTTAAAGTTTCTTTCCAAGGTGGGGTCCTCCTGGTAGATATTTTATTGAGATTAAAGCATTGTGGACAGGGCAACACCCAGCAGACATCCCAACTCATGCATAGCGGTCATGTGACAAGTAAACTACACTAAGGTTTTCAGTTAACCTGAGAGTAATAGTTCTGCTTTGAATGTAAAGCTAACAATTATATAGTGACTGGAATATAAGTAGTGAAAAACATGGCTAGATATTATGATAATAAGTTTTTTCATCACACGGGACATTAAGGAGTCAACTCACCAAATTTGTCGTCATCTTCGGTTTAGTTTGCAATAGCTGAGACAAGTACAAGTAAATTGTATCAAATGCTTCTCTTCAATTGAATCTGCAATTCAACAGGAAACGATGTATATTTGATGTGTGCCAGACATGACTGTACTACAGTGTAGTTATGACTAAACTAGTGAAGGGGATATCCTTTTAAATGGTCCTCACTGGAGAGTATAAAAACAGTAGGCTATTGGTCGTCTGAGAAGGTATAAATTATTAGGTCATAAGTATCATAATCACACAGATACCAATATTAATATATGCATAGGCTATATGTATATATAGTAATCTCAGAATCTAGGGGGCACTTGACAGACATACAGTAGGCCTCTGTTAAGAGCAAGGGTGGGTATATGGTTTTTACTACCGACTTAACTCATCACCACACCCAGGCTTCTCTGACGAAAATACTGATTTTGCTTTTGACCCAGGCCAGTATGTTTACGACCTCATGTCGTAGCGAATCGGAAAATTTTTGAGCATGTTATGTTGGCCTGTGCCCGAAATTTAGGTCAAGAGGACACTCTGTATATGCACTGTGTAGGCCAAGGCCAATAAGCTACATGACAGGGTACAGTTGAGAATTAGATTAGATAAGTTATGATGCTAGCATTACATCAGAGCCTTTTGGTTTGTGGGGACTCTGCATTACATGTTCAAACACAACAAACACTGAACAGTCACAGTGATTGGAATCTGTCTCAAACTTCACTCCGTCAACAGAATGAGAATACCACAAACACTGTGTTTGAAATATTCTGCTAAGCAAGCTTAATTTTAAGCGACTTTCACAATCACTTGACTATAGGCGATGCAGGGAAGCAGCGAAATCCGAGAACAGCTTCCTACCTAAGACAGTTCGTGAACTTAAACCAAAACTCAGGTCACAGTGATGACCATGACATGATACTATCAATATGCAAAATAGTCGCAATGCGGCAACTCTTAATAACGCACTGGCTAAGGATTGAAACTTATTGAGGCGTACCGCTTACTCTATGTTTTAGTACGTGCTAAAGAAGAAGAGAGAGAGAGAATTCAGAATAGAATTGAGAATAGATCTGCAAGTGCATGTAGGCCCTAGATCCTTAAAATATAGTTCAGTTACTCTTTGCTTCGTGAATATTGTCACTGTAGTGTATCTGCAGGGAACTAACATCTACTGTAATTACCTGTGGAGAAATCCAAGTGTGCAAAAGTGGAACAGAACTAAAAACTTACCACAAATACTAACTAATGATGTATGCACTCCTTCCTGAAAACAATATTTTGTTTACAAGTTTAAATTTTGCGTGTGCATGCGCAACTACAGAATCAATAGACATCGAGAGACCCTATGTTCTATTGGCGTACACAACAGTTTTGTTCAAGCGTATTTCTATGGCGTACACTATTAACGGTTTACAACTGTTCCAATTAACTTCCTTTTATACTTTGCTTCTGATACTTCCGGCCAAAAGTAACAAAATAACAACGAAGTAAGAATATTTATATTAAATGTTTGTTTTTGTGAATTTTCAAATTTGATTTTCAATTTTTATGTCAAGACAGGAGGAGGAGAAAACATTGAGCTTTGCCTAAGGATGATTCTCATCCGCCCACAAGCATGGCCCGATTCTGCAAAGAAAGATATTGAAGCACTGGAAAATGTTCAGGATCAGGCCGCAAGAGTTATTACGAATCTAAAGGGCAGACAGCAGATGAATGATGTAAAACAGAAGCTTTGACTTCTACCTCTACAAGAGAGACGCAAAATCCGAAAAATGAACCTGCTGATGAACGTCCTGTCTCATGAAGACTCGCACCCAGCATTGAGCGCCTCATATGAATGATGAACTTGTCTAGCAACATTTCAATAACAGCCAGATACAGACAAGAGCCCAGACCAGAGGCATACCGAGATCCATCAGAACCGACGACAACCAGCACCATAACAGCTTTCTACCGAGAACAGTTTGAGATTTAAAGATAGCACAATCCTACTGATACTTCAAGGAATCCCCAAATGACAGGTGGCACTAACCTGTACAGATCAACTTTTAATAAATCCTAAACTAATACATGAAATACTGTCCCAACTCATGTTGTCCACTGTCTCATATGAGGCACACCCCTTCCACCTCCTAGGTGGTCTAGCGTGACAATGAACTCTATGTAAGTCCATATGTTCTCTTCTGTTGCCTGTTGTGCGGAGAAAAGAATGAGAAAAAAATAAATTAAAATTGAATAGCAATACAATTATGACCGACCAGAGGCAAAGTTGCATGCAATGCTTTGCTACTTGGACCACTGATTGATAGCACACACTAACATACACAGTGGCAACATAGCGTAAAATATACATCATTTTCTTAATTCTACATTTCACAGGGGTGGAATATCAGGATCCTGTTTGTTGACAGTGTCAAAGGAATTGAATGTTATCATATCAACAAAAATTCTTATTTTCCACTCCACTAGCTTTGCTTTGTAATATTGCTTTCACACTAAAGGACTTGCCATATGAGAGGTTGTTCGGGCCCAACAGTGTTCTGCTCAGACATTCCTAACAAATGCCTGATGGTAGCCTATTTGGTTTAAAAAACCTAGCCTATAGTCTATAGGCTACTCGGCATTTGAGAGCTGTGACTAGCCGGTTTCACTCACAAATAGGGGATGCTCATGCTGCACTGACCTTTCGACTATTGAAAAGCAGCATATTGCAATGAATGATGAAAGGAGACAGAGAATTATTTTGTTTTAACAGCTGGAAGAAAGTGGTTTGACTAGAGAAGACAACTCTATCTCGTTGTTTTGTGTTGATCCCACTGTCTTCGCTCTTTTTGTCCTCAGATCATACAATGGAAATGTTGCTGTTTTATTCTTTTTTTAGGTTCAATGCTTGTAATATAGTGTCTTAAAATGAGTTTCTGGGATATGTTGGTTAGCCACACAAAAGTTGCTGGTGGACCACTTCCCTCAGAACAGATTGTCCATCCTGTTGTTAATCAAACAGCACTGGAATCTAAGAGGAGCTCTTGGTCTGCCGAACAGAAGCAGATGTTTAAGACGACAATGTTCATAACAACTTGTGGTAAGATTCCCCAAGAGCAGGTGGCTGCCGTACCTGTCATTGCATTTCCAATATTTCTGAATGGGCTGAGTCACATAACTAAAGTATTTGAATAAATAGTCTCTGCTTTTGGGTGTTCAGCGAACTGTGTACACTATTTAATATGCCCTTCAACATATCATTATGTGATCTGTGTCTCAGTTATGCTCTTGATTTTCACTATAGTGAGAAAGCTGGAGGTTGGCTCAATGGTGAAAGCTACTTCATGTTGGTTGTTCCACAAGTTCTTCAGCAGTGCTCAATTGAATGATTATGATGAATATGTGAGTAGGTGCCCTGTGAATATGAATGTACATACAGATATATGCACGTGTAATATTAATGTACATGTATATGTAATATATAACTTACTACATACATGCATACATACATACATACATACATGCATGCATGCATGCATGCATGCATGCATACATGCATGCATGCATACATGCATACATGCATAAATGCATACATGCATGCATACATACGGTTGCTGCTCTGTAGGTGGTGGCAATGACTTGTATATTTCTGGCTGGGAAGATGGAGGAAACACCAATTAAAATTAGGGATGTAATCAATGTGGCCTACAGGTATGTAGCCTACTTCTATCTTTGCTTACTTTGTATGCAATCTCTTAGCTTTATTATACATGTATGTGTATATCTTGTATCATCATATTATATGCCTTATATTCATCACAATATTTTTGTGCATGATACATACATACATATAATCTGCACTCATCAGTTGTATAAGAATGATTTACAACTGATGAGTGCAGAAGCATGAAACTCTGGAGCATTTTAGTAAATAAGTACAGTTCACCATCTTCATATAGTATTTATTTAATCCTCTCTAATTAAATTATACATCATATGCATACATATATACCACTACAGAACTCTTCACCCTGACAAGCCTCTTCTACAAATAGATGAGACATACAGTGGATTAGTTGACACTCTGGTAGACTTTGAGCTTTTCCTTTGCAGGATGCTCAAGTTTCAGCTTAGCTATGACTATCCTCATAAGGTGAGTTATAACTTTGTGTCCTGTGCCTAGACACTGAAAATGGTGCACTACGAGCTCCCACTCAGGACCCATTTGCTTTACCAGTTTTACAAAGAGATTGATGTAATGTGTACATACATACTGTATGTCCCATTGCATGTCCTTACTTACTAATAGAAGTTGTTCCCCCATACAAAATATTATTGTGTAGGAGAGGACAACTCTGAAAATATCTACAAACGGTAAATAATTAATAAAGAATTGGTTAGGTATGCACACAGGTGTTAATTAACTGTTCAAGGAAACAAATTTTACAAAGATAGTCTAATCAAATAACTATCCTGGGGAGCTGGCCACCACACACCTTCTCATTGATTGGCCACAGCACACCTTCTGTTTAATGTTTGATAGGCCGTACTTGCAACTTTTCTAAAGTACAAAATCCTCTGGTTTATTTCTCATCAGGTCATTATCCTGTTATTATTATAATTAATAATCCTGTTTAATTGCTTCTTAATCTATCATATGCATGTATATAGATGGAGAAAGTACACATGTTGGTATAGGGTTGCTCCTCCACTACATGTATGTATCTCCTGTGGAACTGGAATAGCATTATGTTCTCTCTAATACAGATTCATACAGTTGTCATATTCCCAACGTCTTCACTGTAGTACCTTCTCCACTACCTCAAGTCCCTCTCTGATTGGATAAGCTCCAAGTACGAGAATGAACCTTACCAGAGAGTTGCCTGGTCTATACTGAACGACTGTTACTCTACCAAACTGTGCATACAGACTAAACCAGACCACCTAGCACTTACTGCATGCTACATGGCCATCCAATCATGTGGTGTGAAGGTACATTCTGAGGAGCATGCCGAGAAGCCATGGTGGAAGGTATTCATTATAGCGACATTATATACATGTACACTCTGTGTTGTCATATATACACTTTGTATCGTCAGAATGTACAGTGTAATGTTATTGCAGTCATATATTGATATAATAATTATGGTAGACTGCAGTTGGAATACAAAATGTAAAATGTATGCAATTGTCAGTTATATAATGCCTGTTCTATTTGTATATTGTACTGTAGGCCTAAGGCGACATACAGTGTATTACCCTAAAAGCAGAAATATTTCGCGGAAGTTTGCTAATCCTGGAGCAATTTGCGATAGAAATATTTAGCGATAGAAATATTTAGCGAGTTTGGCCTATCCGAAATTGGTTTAAGTCCCAAAATTGATGTTTAAGCATATTTCAGCATTAAAACCAAGCTTAGCTAAGCTCTATGTTTACTCAGATTTAAACCCCACTTACATACAGTACAAAACTATACAGCTGACTCCTATATAGTGCAGTAAGCCCACCTGTGAGGTAAAGTATTTACTATAGCTTGTTAAGAAATCCTCTGATTAAGCTCCTACTCTAGGCTACTTACCAATTATGTTACAGCAAATACTTGCTGCTTTTTCAAATATCCAACTATGTATCATATAGCTATATAGCTGCATGTATGGTCTGTTTAAACCAGAAAATATTTAAATCAGTTTGAAAGCAGATATTAATAGAGATGGAAATTATTTGCAAACTCCGAAGTTAAAACTCGCAAAATGTATCTGCTTTTAGGGTATATGAGATCAGTGCATACCTAGGTTTGCTGAGGATAGTAGGCATGTCCATTGTCCATACAGTTGACTGTTATAATGGTGTTCCATGTATATAACACTAATGGTCTACTTACATTTACCCTGTAGGTACTGATTGAAGATATCAGACTGATGGATATCACAACTATTACATCACACATTATGGATATCTATGAAAATGAACTGGTCATTAAATGAACAATAAACAATAACTAAATGTGTGTACAGTGTATATAATTATTATGTGACCAATTACATGTATGTAATATATAAATCCAGGTACTAGTACTAATATAATAATTATTATGGCAGATATTTAAATACCATATTTTAATAAACTGATAAAAAAATTCAAAAAGTGAAATATTTTGATTTAGGCTAAAAATTGCTCTAAAAGGAGAAAAAATATTATTATGGCACTGAATGAATGTATATAGATATAGATAAGTGAACATACTACATGTATTTCTATTGTAGTATAATATTTACACAATAAACATCCACAAAATGTTCTTAAACCCAAAATAATGTTAAACCTGTACTATGATGCTGTGCATTTTCTATTCCTGAATTCCTGAATTATATATAACTGCAGTAGTGAGATTGCAATGCACTTCTATTTACACAATAAAAAAGCAAAAATATTATCTGGTGTGAATATAGAACATCATAATAGAACATCAAAACGTGTAATGACAGAAAGTATATTATTTTACCCTGTAGAAAGGCAACACCTGCTGGTATACTGTAGAATAGATTATGTTAATATAATATGTGGTATGTGGAGAATTCTTCCCCAATAATAAGGTAAATAATTCACGTAGTGTAAAACACTGCTAAGACTCTTGTACTTTCTATATAGTTAGACAGTATATTAGACTGAATACAGTATATTATTATACTGAAAGCATTATGGTGAGAATATGCTAAGAGTAGGTTATGATCTAGATTCCTGAGACCTCACACTTGGTAACAGATGAGATGGAGTAGCCTATGTAGTGTAGTGTAGCACACAGTGAGTGTGTTGGTGCTAACAGTGATATATTACCATATCTCGTCATGCAATGGTGGGAATGGATTCCCATTTACAGGTGCCTTCGCCTTGATACTGTGGAGAGAGTTAGAATGCGCCTGGCTGGCATTGTCAACAATTGGGATGAGACGAAGCAAGCACTCAAACCTTTTCGGCTGATCTAAAAATACAAAACTTTCTCTTCAAACTACATATTATTCTACACCTTGTAAAGGCAGCGTATGCGTACTTTCACTGGAGTAGACACATATGAGTTAACCTGTAACAGGGTAGACAAACTGACAGATGATTATATATACCGAGTTGTTAGAACAGTAAGTGAAGATGATATTGACACCTGCTCCTCCCTCCCCATCAGTATGTAGAAGGAAGGATACAGGTTGTACATGTACTGCCTACATCTCATAAGTGATCCACAGAGTTGCAGTACTTGAGCCTACAGTTCCCTATTACCTTCCCACCACTAGAGTGGATATACTGGAGCTAATCATTTAATTTGAAATTATTTTCCAAGTTTAATTATTCACATAGCAGCAGTAATGGCCCATCCTATTACTATAATAGACAGATTTACTCTACATAGGAAATGGTTTGCTATACATGTAGAGGGCTCAGGACTTAGGATTATTAATTACATACATGTACATATGTATATATACTACAATAGTGAGGCAGGGACAGCAGTCCACAATTAGAGTCCATAGAGGAGGAGCAGAGCTTTGGGTTGGTGATTAATGCCAGAGTCATTTAACACTAGATCTCTATCATCTACAGAATGCAGTAATGTGCTACCTATGCTCAGTAATAATATACTACATCAATCAAATCATAATTTAAGTTTAACCACACTGCCAACATTCCACTGAGTTAGAGTGCATAGGCCGACTACCCTACAGTACATGTACCATCAGAATGTAGGATACGTGACCAAATGTCCTACTTTAGGCTGCAGCAAACCTATATGTACTTGTTTGTCTCATAGAATCCCATGGAATGTCATATACCCAGTGGTTAGCAAGGTTTGGCTTACTATAAACAGTGGTTAGTAGGATGGTACTGTGTGGAGTAGTGATAGGACAGTGATGTGAAAATAAACACTGTATGAAATGCTGGCGTTGTAACCAAGTATAACCAAAGGTCAGCATGTCCACTAGCCAGTCACTTACTCACTCACTTACTCACTCACCTGGGTAGGTTTTAGTGACATAGTCATGTAGAGTCTGTACAAACAGGCACTCCAGCTTCTTTACAGCTTTCCCATTCTCAAACCCTTCTATCCCTAGACAAGATAGGACACACTGTGTGTGAAATATTTTTATACCATACTTCAACCTTGCTAATAGTCAGAGTTTTAGTCTGCAGGTAAAACACTGCCATGTATGATCTACTAGTCATAGTTAGTTAGGAGACCCGTATCTCTACATTGACTCTGTACATAATCAAACTCCTCAGCAATCAGTTAAACATGCTGATACAATTTGTTACACTAACTTGTTAGTCACAGTAAGTATTTCTACTATACACATTATAGAGTATAGGCTGTTACCTTACTTTACACACATACATATATAGTGCATACCCATAGAACTTACCTGAGTTCACCCCTAGGATAGCATTAAGGAGACCAGTCTCTATGTCTGTTATACCCGACACTTTAAATTCCATCGACAGCGAAAAGTAATCCTCAAACAGTCTTCTAATTGGTGGAGGCACAGAACTGAAATCTTCCCTGAAATAAAAATACTGAATAAATATTTCAGTATTAAAAGTTGATTACATGTATAAGGATGATTATCTGAGGTAGATGATAGGGGCTGACTAACTGACATATCAGATACACATAACTAAAGAGTGCCTGTCAAATACATGGCATATCAACATTCACAAGTCAAGAGCGTAACATTCACCAACAAATGACAGCATTAATTTCAGGTTGAATGTCAGCAGGTGAATTAGTGAGCTACATAAAGTGATTCACTCAAACTAGTAAAGTATGAGTGAAACACTGTCAACTAGTAGTAGGCCTAGATAATAGCTCCAGGGTGCATAGGAAAATCATTACATGAATGAGCACTAGTGGGTTGACCGACTTTCCTTTCAGTCAGTAGGAAGAATCATAAGCTACAGTTACAATAGAGCAAAAATGGGAAACCTGTAACACACTACGTAACATGTGTGATACATGATGTAATGTTATTATAGTAGGATATCAGTACGGCACTGAGGCTGGTGAGCATACAGCTGCTACTTGAGTAATTGACAACAGCGCATATTACGGCACTCACTACACTAATATCAGTAATATATGAAGAGCACATGCTGACTGGTGGTCTACTAGTATGCCATCCCAAGTCTTGCTAATCAAATAATAGACTAAAATAGACAGAAAATATTTCTACTGGAGAAGATAATTGTTAGCTAATAGCTGTTATCAGTTGAGCAAATGCTCAAATACAGGAGTTCACAAAACATTGCACTCAATGAGCCCATTGGCTAGTACTACTACTCACACTGTACTAATACTCACACTGTACTACTACTCACACTGTACTACTACTCACACTGTACTACTACTCACACTGTACTACTACTCACACTGTACTACTATTCACACTGTACTACTACTCACACTGTACTACTACTCACACTGTACTGCTACTCACACTGTACTGCTACTCACACTGTACTACTACTCACACTGTACTACTACTCACACTGTACTACTATTCACACTGTACTACTACTCACACTGTACCACTACTCACACTGTACTACTACTCACACTGTACTACTACTCACACTGTACTACTACTCACACTGTACTACTACTCACACTGTACTACTACTCACACTGTACTACTATTCACACTGTACTGCTACTCACACTGTACTACTATTCACACTGTACTACTACTCACACTGTACTACTACTCACACTGTACTACTACTCACACTGTACTACTACTCACACTGTACTACTACTCACACTGTGCTACTACTCACACTGTACTACTACTCACACTGTACTACTATTCACACTGTACTGCTACTCACACTGTACTACTATTCACACTGTACTGCTACTCACACTGTACTACTATTCACACTGTACTGCTACTCACACTGTACTACTATTCACACTGTACTGCTACTCACACTGTACTACTACTCACACTGTACTACTATTCACACTGTACTGCTACTCACACTGTACTACTATTCACACTGTACTGCTACTCACACTGTACTACTACTCACACTGTACTACTACTCACACTGTACTACTACTCACACTGTACTACTACTCACACTGTACTGCTACTCACACTGTACTACTACTCACACTGTACTGCTACTCACACTGTGCTACCACTCACACTGTACTACCACTCACACTGTACTACTACTCACACTGTACTACTACTCACACTGTACTACTACTCACACTCCACCAGGGCTGTAACAACTATTTTTGACTGAGGGGGCAAAAAACCCAGGCCGAAGTATCAGCCTGCTCAGGCTGAATCTGAAAACAGCTTAAAATGTTCTCTATTAAACTCCAGTCATATATATGCAGGCCACAAACTGTCTTTCAGACTATAACACTGGTCAGAATTTTGTGATCAATGTGTACAAAGTTCAATATTGAGAATTGACACCAACAAATATTTGTTTTTGGACAGGTTTCTGGGGTGGCAAATGCCCACCTTGCCCCCCTGGTTGTTACAGCCCTGCACTCCACTACTATTCACACTCTACTACCACTAACACTCTACTAGGAGTACTATTCTACCTCGTGTTCCGATATTTCAGTTGTGGGTCCAGGATAGTGAACCTATTTGGATCAACCATGGGCATAAGCTGTGACAGGACGATATCATACGCTCCTTTCTTGATTAGCAGGATTTGATCATTCACAGGTAACTCTCTGAACCCTGGTGTGTCCTTGAGGAACCTCACCACCCTCTCTATAGCAGGTAGTAGCTCGGTCATCCAGTGAGGCCAGAACCCTAGAGGGGGTCGTACATCCTCCGCTGCCTGTAATATAACAGAAGCAGTGACCACTTACTATTCTACTTATACTCGAAAATTGCTTATTTGAGCATAGAAACAGAGCCAGGCAATGTAAGTGGGTGTACAAATAGTTCCACGAATAGCCTACGATGTTGTTCTTTATTAACCAAGGGGAGGGAATTCCCAGTATGGAACAACATCAACAACTCCGACACCACATAAATAACAAGTGTGTCACGACAAGGGGTGTGTGTCACGGCAAGGTTGTGTGCCAACAATGTAATAACATTAATATCATGTTATTGTAAGGAAACTGGCATTAACAACGTAAGGTTACATAATGCACACCACTTGGTTATAGTCTATACACAGGAGCACGCTCAGACTGCTAATACATGAATTTATCAATAAACATCTTTCTCTGAACAAAACATTCCATATAATTCAGTGTGTTAAATGCACAAGGGAATACACTTAAGTAACACTGAGTGTAGCAACTAAGCTATACAACATAATACAGCAAAGAAAAGAGTTGAACGAATTACATGAAATAGAATGAACTAATAAAAGCCTATATGACCGTCCATGTGGGTAAACTAGTCCTATTGATTTATTCTATCATAACTTTAGATAATTAAACTCCCCCTTATTGTATGTCTACTGAGGCAAAGAGTATGTGCATGTTCAGTTAAGGTAAAACAATGTCCACAGTCAGCAGACTACACACTCTCACCTCTTTCATGATCATGTAATTAAAAATTAAAAGTTACTCCAAGAGCCTACGCCACACCACACTCATATACATATACACACTTGACTACAGGCAAGGCAAGGATAGAACATGGGTGGTAGCATATAGGTAGAGCGGGACGTAGCTTGGGGAACAGTGGGTAACTATCGAAATAATTCCAATAAAAGAGGCCTCAAAGGAGGAAGGGTAAATCCCAGTAGAATAGATATAATATGTATCTAGTATCTACATGTAGTTATTAATACATACATGTATTATATGGGAGTAATAGAGACATCCTAATGTAGGTTAGATTTATATATACATGTATGTAGGGCTTCATCACTGCATTGTCTAATACAATGCACTGTGTACAGTAGTCAAGGTACACGTTTGTGTAAGGGCCTACACTTGTACATGTACCACCTATTATACACCTGCACCCACCTGCTCCTTGGCATCTAACTCAGCTGATGCTGCATTAATCCGAGGCCTGAGCTGGAAGCAGTGCTCCATGTGACTATCAATGATACCACCCTGTACCTCCAGTATCAGGTCATACATATCCTGCTTCTTCTCATACGTGTAGCCTGCAAGCACCTGCAGTCGCTGCCACTGCTCTGCTGACACGTGTGTGATCTCACAGGGACTAGGTGCACTGTCACTCAGGGAACCTAGAGGGGAGATCTGACTCACACTACTGGAGGGTGAGGTACCTTTACTATGTACCTCATCACTCCTACCCACTCCTATCTCACAGTCAGATATGCTGTGTTCAGAGGAGGCAGTAGACGACTCTTTATTATGCATGTATTTACTCATAACCTCAAACTGCTTCTCCCTCCACTTGTTCAGATCTGTGTGAGTCACCTGACCTCCAGCCACCGTCTGCTGTGCTGGAGCAGTCCTAGCGGGGCTAGATAGATCCATAGGGGGAGGGTTGGCAACGCCCCGCCCTACAGACATGCCATGGTGATGAGGTAATGCTGGCCCACTATAAGACCCACCAGCGAATGGTAGCTGGGGCATTCCCCCACTCATCAAATTCTTCATCATGTCCGGCGGACACCCAAACATGTCTGACAGGGTAGCCGTAGCTAGCTCAGGACAGTCCCATTGTTTAGCAGCATTTAGGTTATTGTCTACATGTTTGGTGTCCATGTGTTTGCTGAGCTGGACGTGTAGGTCACGAGATGACATGCTACTAGATTTCATCACCTTCTTTGGTCGTCGTCCAAGCCTGGAGGCTACAATACGAGTACATACATTGTACATGGGGGAGTACATGAGTACATACATTGTACATGGAAGAGTACATGAGTACATACATTGTACATGGGGGAGTACATGAGTACATACATCGTTCATGGGGGAGTACATGAGTACATACATTGTACATGGGGGAGTACATGAGTACATACATTGTACATGGGGGAGTACATGAGTACATACATTGTACATGGGGGAGTACATGAGTACATACATTGTACATGGGGGAGTACATGAGTACATACATTGTTCATGGGGGAGTAGCCTACATGAGTACATACATTGTACATGGGGGAGTAGCCTACATGAGTATATACATTGTACATGGGGGAGTACATGAGTACATACATTGTACATGGGGGAGTACATGAGTACATACATTGTACATGGGGGAGTAGCCTACATGAGTATATACATTGTACATGGGGGAGTACATGAGTACATACATTGTACATGGAAGAGTACATGAGTACATACATTGTACATGGGGGAGTTGTAGTTGGCAGCAGTGTGCACCTAATGCTGTACACAGTACTAGCCTACCACAACCTGAACTAAGATATACTTAACCACTGGTTTGTACTAGTAGACCTGATACACAGACTAACAGAGTACCTACATGTACATGTATGGTGGTAGTATATGATTAGGACCTGCACATAAGTAGAGGTAATTCTATGGATGGTAGCTAGACATGGTTTAGTATTAGTGGACAAATATATAATAATATACAGTATATGTGCACAGCACCATAACAGCAAGCTAGTTCTGTTATAAAAACACTGGTCTCAGATACTGACCTCTACTTTCCTAAAAGGTCAACAGCTTAGAAGCATTCCACTAGCAGTTAAGAAGGAATATTATTATTACAATCATGTGGTAGGTAACAGGTGTTTATAACAAGCAAAACATAGCCTGTGGTGGTCTGCGGTCAGTGGTCAACATAGAACAGTTGTAATGGTGGTCTATCTAGAAGTTAATATCTAATATCATAGAAGACCAGCATAATATAACAGACTACATGTTTAGTTGGCCTGTGTATTATCATGATATCATGGGCACTAATAAGCTATTGATCATAATAAGAAGTTGTCCTCTCCCAATTTCTCTTCCTCTTCTTTTTTTCTCCCAGGGTATGACACACTTTTCTCAACTTTTGCTAGCCAAATATTTTTTGTGTAAATCTATGGGCAAAGTCATCAGCAATAGTTTGACACAAGTTTCAGGTCTCAAATCGCCCTAATACCAGAGATATGACTGTTTGAAAAACAGGTTTCGACTACAAGCTCTTTGGCGTTTTTCATTGTGCCGGTCATGTAGACAACTCAATATAATTTGGAACTTCCCGGACTATTATGAAAAGAGGGGACAACTCCTATTGACAAAGCCGACTTGGTTTGTGAAGTGATCACCAATTGGTTGCAAGTTGTGACCCATTTTCTTGTTGCTAAAACCTTGCTCAAGTAGAAGGAATTTAAATTTCCTGAGTAACTTTACGTCTAGTTGCAATGAAATGCAGAGTGCAAAATCTAGTGAACTATCGACTATAGGCTTCCACAACGTGCTTCATTGCAACCACTCAACTCAATTTTAATTGATCTGTTCTGCTCAAGTACTCTTCTGTCTGTAAAACTGGCATACCTGTTCAGTGTAGTGTTCAACAAACAATCACAAGACAATGACAATCAATCACAGACAATGAACATCTAGATCAAGAATTTCGGTGATGCAGTAGGAGATGGATGGATGGATGATGGATCGTGGTGGTACAGACCTATAACGTATGTACATTTAATATAAATAATAACAAAATATATATTTAATACTACTTATTCATTATTGCCATATTAAATGATAATATAATATAAATATAATTTAATATCATAAATATGAGATTTATATAATAATAATATTAACATTTATTATAATTATATATTATATAAATAATTATAATATCATTATATAATCATAATTAATAATGATATTTAATAATAAATAGGCCATGTATAAATTATTGTTTTGTTAGAATCTATATTTAATTTTTTTGTCTAATTTTAATATTTTGGCTTAAAGCCGTTGGTCAGGTTAATAATCTAAACCATATAAAAATAATTGAATTCTTCAAACTCAACCTGCCAAGCGCAAATAAACTAAATCATGTTCTCATGATAAACAAGTTGGCTTCATTCATCAGCATGTATTTCTCTTCAACTAATTCATGCAATGCGGTAATGGTTCTTTAGATTTAATTTCTTGTTGTATCCACTCAGGTATTAGGCCTATAATTCTTCTGGTCAGTGGAGCATACCCTAACTTACGTTCAGAGTATTCCTTAGCTTCTTCATGTAACAATGAAAAATGTCAAAACTTGGGAAGGTTTGAGTCGTTTTAAATCTCAAATTTTTAGTACGGAGAAGTACACACAGACATTGGTATCACTCCCTGTGCAAATACCATGTGCATCACGGAGTCAGCTGCCAATTGTCCAAGGAGCTGTACCTCTACTGCCATGAACTATTTGGCATCAAAAACTACTTAATTCACCAAAATTTCCATTTATCGGCTCTCAAGTTACAGTTTACTATAATATCTACTATGCCTTTCATGCAATGTATGATATATTGAAACTTTGGGTCTAATAGGAAGTAATTATGATAAAATTTATTTTTACTTATAGTTCGATAGTGGCTTCTCTTCAACTGTTGCCATTTCACACAGGACTTTGTTAATTTTAGCAACCATCTCATGACTACCCAAAGGAAATAACTCGATTTATGCCTGTCACTTCTGTTATCCCATGACATATTTTAAAGTTCACCCAGTTAGCAGTTTCGGACTCTGCATGTTATCATACTAATCACAGCGAATATTTTCATTGTAGTGCTTTAATCTATAGAGGTTGAAATGGTACCAACGTTTGACTGACTACCCACTGTAGATTCTATGCGGAGTTACTGCAACAATGCATGCAGCAGATGTTGGTAACAGATACCCGCAAAGGTCAACTCTCAGCCAGAACTGTGTGGCTACTGTTTGAAAACGGCAGTTGGGACATGGCAAATGAGCAGCTGGTAAATAAGCCATCACATTAGACGATCCAACACACCCATTTTCGAACTCCTGTTTAGAAAATAGCTGTGTAAAGATAAAGGAAGACTGTTCTTCAATTATGGTGATGTTCATTAACTGCAGCGATTGTACTAAACTTGAATCTTTGATATGTTCATCTGTGACATGTCTAGTTGTCAAAATTTTTTACTAGTGTCAGTGTACTAGCATTTGTGCCAATGTTCAGTCACCAATGCAGCCTTTTATCCTATGCTTAGTGGACAACCTATGGATTTACACATTATATCTGCATTATGTACGTATAAACGTAGGTCATTGTACATGTATAAATAGTGTTTATGATTTTCATATTAATGGCTAGTTGCTCATGTAACCTTATGTGTAAGCTATATACATGTATCTGCATTTTCAAAATAAATGCATTGCTAGAATATTATACATTGGTCATTCAACGATGTTCCAGGTAATAATAATAAATTTGGTAGAGAGAAAGAACTAGGCAGCTTGTACAGTTAGTAATGGAGTTTTCACTGCAAACAGTCTCACAGAATGACACATTTCTAAAAATAACTCTAGTACTGGACTACCAGCTGCGACTTGTACATAGGTCTTCCAGTATTAATAGACACTTGTACAACCTAAGCTACATGGAGGAATATTTGAAACCAGTTCATTGCATATGGGAAACAGCTGTGAAATATGGTATTATTCTGCTACACCTGTAGGTAGAGCCCGACTAGATGTACTAGTATAGTGACGACAGTTAGTTACATGATTGTATAAAAAGCTAAATCCAATGTATACATTATTGGGTGTATCAAATATCTACATGTATTTTAGCAGAGATGAATATTAAAAAGGCAACTTGGCTGCTGTTGGAACTACACAATTTCAATTTATAAGGCTGAAACAATTACCAGTTCTGTATGCTTATATTAATAGTAGGAGTCTTAACATTTACCCTTTTTTATATGATGTAGAACACAAATCACCAGATACAAGTACAGTTATATTCACAAACTATGACTACAAATGTTGCACAGCTGTATATCATGTATGATAATAGCCAATTCTCTGTAGCACTCGCTTAGCTGTGGGTTTAATGACAGCCTAGGTGGGTGTCTGGCCAGCAATATCTAGATTCCCACAGCTGTTATAATAATCTTAGCAAGTAGTAATACAAGCAAGTACCAGGATAAAACTACAGGTATAATTTTGAATAAGAAAACACAAGCAAAAGGCAAACTCCTTGCATAAAAACAGTAGTTTCAAAATATACTTGGACATTTCAGGCATGGAAAAATAAATTGTAACCTCCCAGAAAATCTATGCTAAGTAAACCTAAGAAATATAAAAACATTAATACTTTTGTCGATCCTAACATACAGATAAAGATGCTAAAGGTCAGCAGACACACACCAACATCAATAAGTTTTATCTTGAATAGTTCATGTACAGCATGTTATTGCCGTAGCCGAACCCAAGGTAACAAAATGCAATTCAAACTAGATAAATGTAGATGCTAGCATCATCACACTATCTACTTGTACTTCTTGCAATGGGTTTACGGTAAATGCGTTCTTGTAGAATCAACCAGGTGAGAGTAGACACCAAATAGTGGCGGAGTGACTTTTGAGCTGTTACATGATGGAGGCTTGAGGACATGCCAAGCTCATCTATAATGATGACACCATCACCTGTCAATCTAAAATTACAGAAAGCTACATATCAAATTTGTGGCTACAAATTGACCTGAAAAATATGGATTGACAGCCAAGTGTTGATGGCAACAAATATATATATATAGACTACCATTCATTTATGGATGTTTAGTAGTTTACACAACATAGGAGTCTGAAAAGTTCTGCCATCACCTGTGCATTGATTGGTGGGCTAAGAATGCTACCCAAACAGTGGCCTGGCGATATAAGCACCAAATGAACAAGAACTTGACCAAATTTGATAAAATATAGCTTGCATTGTGGACATTTATGACCATTTTCTATACATCTGACTTCAAATGTTCTAATAGCAACAGGCCTTGCATAGTTTATATAGTCTGAAGTTACTGCCTACCTCTCATCACAAAGACCAAATGCATTATGGATAATCCATGCTGGAATGCCATCATCTTGCAATAAGCAGCAGCTTGCCCCTGTAGAAGAGTAGGCAATAATGTTCTTATTGTGATGTTTCCTATTGTGTACGAGACTTTCCTCTCCTTAAAAACAAAATGTAAAATCACTATATTACAAATAATATGCACTAGCTACAACGATAGGCGGCGAATCTATATTCATATCATAACATGGTCTCAGAAATACCAGATTAGGCATGATACACTCCTAATGATATTGATAATAAAATAGCTGAAATGTTGATACATGTAGGCCTAAAAGTACCTCTATAAACCTTGAATAGCATAACAGTTATGATTACTAGTAAATGATGAACATGTTATAAGTGCTATTATAAATTTATAAAGAGCATCCCTATACCTGTCTAGGTTAATATAAATAACGGCAGCTTATATTACGAAACCCAATTTTATCATATGTATTTTATAAATTATGTTATATCTATATATTTTTAATACTATACAATTGACCCAAATATGAAATAAACCATAACTAATTATTAATCAGTCACAGGTTTATAATAACTATCTTGGTTTATCATAGATTCACCATATACCTAGGCTCTACTAAATAAATTTTAATCTTAAATTTTATTTTTGTTAATATCCTTTAGGTTTATCATAGAGTCACCATATAGAGCCTACTTTACTAGATAAAATGTTATATCATATATTCTATAATGTAGACTTATATCATATCATTCACGTTTATTATTCATCACATTTGTTAGAAAATGCTAGTGTGAGCTAATATTTTTATTATGAACAGTAAAACAGGTCGCATTTTTATTTTAATTTGTTCCTTGTATTTCAACGCTCATCCGAAGATCAACATCAGAGGATAATTATTCTCTGAAGATGATGCCCGGATGAGCATTGAAATATAAGGAACAAATCTAAATAAAAATGCGTCTTGTTTCACTATTCATCACATCTAATACGGAAATTATAATTGTTACAATATTTATTAATCCTTGGTGAGGTACTTATATCTCGCGGTAATAAAGTAGGGCCTATTCGTAAATTAGTTGGAGATAATGTTAATAAAGTAGAGTATAGTTTTAATGATTAATATATTATTGTTAAAATAATAATTGCAATTGTAGTAATAAATTTTCATGTATGTTTGTGTACAATTGCTTTCATTAGCATAGATAAGCATTAGTACAAGTATAAGTGCTGTAAGTGTATTGTAAATTTACAGAATTTGAAAAACTAAATGATGATACTATACAATAAAAATTGCACTGTGAACTATTGCTATATAAAATTAAAAATAAATATACATGCCACATGAAATTTAATAAAATATATCTGTATTAATTATTCAATTAATATTATCATTATATCGCTATTACAAACACATATTAAGTTTAGTTAATAATTATTTATCATAATGATATACATACTAAACTATTTTATTATTTATAAATATAAATAATAATTTTTTTTATTTTTATATATTAATTGTCGTAATGTTTGAGGCAAAGACAGTTTGCTGGTTCACGATAAGACTCGTACTTTACTGAACTGTATTGATTCAAGTAAAAGTTTTAGTTTAGTTTCAAATGATAAAACAAAAATCAATCACTGAATCAGATAAAAATTAAAAGCACTCAGTCAGTGCACTCGAAATGAGTTGTGTCAGACCTAACCTCTGATTGCAAGAAGTCTTTGAGAAATACATAATGGTGCTAACAACCCATTTGTAGAGAATAATTAATTATTGCCGCAATATTTGTTTCATTCAGAGCTGTTTATTGTGAAACGGCTTCGATACTGGTTTAGTTGTAAACTAAAACTAAGTTGCAAATTGTTCCGTTTGCGCTGGTTGTTGTTGTCTGGGTGTAGCCTTGGATAAAGTCGTAAAGATCAGTAATACGTGGTTTCATCGTTGTTCTATTACGTGGTCCTTTGTTTGATAAAGCTCACAGGCTTATTGCAAGTTGCATAGCAAAATTACACAGTACGGCAAACCTCCATTTCTAGGTCAGCATAATTGACCAACCAGAATCCGAATTATACTAGGCCGAGAAACCATCATCAATTTTAGTCAAGTCTACCTGTTGTCTACATGACCGGCACAATGAAAAACGCCAAAGAGCTTGTAGTCGAAACCTGTTTTTCAAACGGTCATATCTCTGGTATTAGGGCGATTTGAGACCTGAAACTTGTGTCAAACTATTGCTGATGACTTTGCCCATAGATTTACACAAAAAATATTTGGCTAGCAAAAGTTAAGAAAAGTGTGTCATACCCTGGGAGAAAAAAAGAAGAGGAAGAGAAATTGGGAGAGGACAACTTCTTATTATGATCAATAGCTTATTAGTGCCCATGCATGATATAGAACAGCTGTAGTGTAAGGTGCAGTAACAGCAGACAGGATTAGCTACACTGTAGTAGGTGGGTGGAACAGCAAGGGTCCACTCTATGAACCTAGTAAATGACATGCAATGGTATATTAGACGCTATTATATAACACTTACCTTCACGAGACATGCCTACTTGAAAACATCTCTTTAGCCTACAATACTGACAACTGTTTCTTGTGAAAGGAGTTATCTGACATTTCTCTTCATTTGAACATCTGAAATTGATGCCCTGCGTAATACATCGACGAAAGAATCCCTGCAATGTACAAGATACAATAGTGTGTAATCAACTGTACAATGTAGTTGGACAGTGGGAACAGCAAGGAGCGTACAGTATAATAATTGACCTAATAACGCCCGCCCGGTGACATGCACTTGATGCCATAGTAGTAGTTTAGTAAAGTAGAGGAGGCCTTAGCACAGCTTTACACTGTGACTTGGGAAGTTATATTCCACAATTATCCCAACTTTGCTAGCATACTCAGCTTCCAAATGACTAGTATCTGGGGAATTTACAAATACATGTAATTATAATAATTAGAACAGTACAGGAGGAGCATGTTCAACAACTCCCTATATAAATATGTAGGTAATAGTAGTTAGGGTATTGCAACTGAGCATTGTATTCACATTTTTGTATCACAGAATGCATGATATATGCATTCTGTGATACAATTTTACAAATATGACTATCAAAGGAGCCAGGAATACCACTAAAAGTAGAACATGTAGTTGAACTACCTGTTAGACCAGACATGATATATATGTTATGTTAATATAGTATTTACATTTGTAATATCATATTTACATTTGTTGCATAATTATTTTATTCAATTTTAATCTCATTCAGTGTGAAATTACACTACATTATTATAATCCATAGTAATGCATGTAGTAGTTGTGGAGTAGAAGAGAGTAGATGTACCTAAACAGTTAGGGGTGATAGTACTCAGTACAGAGTACAGAGTAGGCCAACTACCTGTTTACTATATTTCTATATTTAGTTAATCAACTGATTAGATGCAACAATTGTAATTAATTAGCAATAAGTGGTGAGTATAATAAACTAGTAAACAGATAAACATCTTCCACTGGAGCAGACAGAAGCACCTGGTTCACGTGTCATGATAAATATATGTTTATAGACAGGCCACCATGTCGCCAAGCTACACAGCACTTGTGTACATGTTATTTTATAAAATATTTATTATACATTATGGCCAGTGCACTGTGATGTGAGAACTATACAGATAGATGGTACAATAACCTGTATAGACAACTCAAGCACAATACACATGAATAAGTAATACCATATTCAAGGACATTGAATTACTAAATAATTATTTCCCTTGATACCAGAGAATGACCGAAGATGAAAGGTGAACCAGGGACGGACAGCACACCTCTTTCTCCCTCTGGTCTCCATAATTATACTAACAGTTGTACCAAAGATAACGGAAGGAAACATGTGTCACTCAACGACTCAAGTCTGTCCCTGCGACAACGCCCACAATAAACATCCTTGGGGGAAGTTAGAGTTCTCAGGGCACCACTAGACACTATCCTACACTGTAGACTACAGGTACTAGTGAGGTGGGAGTTTGGTTATATCTAATACTGAGCTGCACATGAGGCCTTCAAAGCCTCTCTAAATTTTAGTGGTTTTATAGAATTGGATGACCAATTCAAATATTCATTGTATACTAAATATTATCAGTATAGCACCTAAAGATGTAGGAGAAACTTTGATTATCTTCCACACGATTTGCCTCCATGTATGAATGCTACTTTTTATAATGACTTCACATTTTGATCTCCACTACAACCCTTCTGTAGAAATTGAAACAATAAGTCCAGGTTTGTTTTGTTAGGACAGCCAACAGGTACTGGCAGTGCAAGTTGATAATATAATCAACATTACTAGTAGCAGGGTTATAGACACTCCCTCTTTTACACCACATAATATTACACGTTTGTATATTTACAATGTATAAAACTACAGCTATATTCTGATGCACAATTTGATACTATTCCTGTAAGTCTCGCCAGGTGTTTAGACTGTGGAGTTGTGAAGTGAAATCACAGGAGTGTCGATGTGGCCAGCATAAATGTCTCCATAAACATCAACTATTGCTATAATAATTACTATAATTACTACAATAATGTCTATAGGCTAGTGTATAATATTTATATAGAATACCCATCTATATTATCATATTTATTACCTGGTTGCCCAGTGGTTGCCCCTACAGCACATCATGTGGTCATCCATATGGTAATAAGTGGTAAACTAGAGGTTTATGTGAACCGCAAACAGACTAGGATTCTGTCACAATATCACTGCCTTATACTCTCTAACTAGTAATAGAATACTAGAATGTGCGACTGTTCAAAAAAGACGGTTCAAAACAGGACGTTTCAAAAGTGGACAGTTCAACACCGGACAGTTCGAAACGCCTAACCTCAAACTCCAACTACCAGATTTCAACTAATTTTAATATTATTTTTTGATCTAATTAATTAAATTAGTTCATTAAAATTAATTATCTGCAAGTTGTGTTCTTCTAAATGTAATCTAAACAGTTTCGAACTGTCCTGTTTCGAACTGTCCTGTTTCGAACTGTCCTGTTGTGAAACGTCCTGTTGTGAAACGTCCTGTTTCGAAATGTCCCTTTACCAGAATACTCATGTACATGCATGTCCCTTCACGGTTTCAAACGAAAATATGAAAGGTTCTCTCAACGTTTTAATATATCAACAACCTTTTGTTGAGAAGGGAGGAGAGGGTACTAGTGATGGCAACAATACAGTAAAATAACCTCTCCTAGGTTTTATAGTTGCGGGCATGCAGCACCTGATGTGATAGCAGCAGGGACACCTGCTGACTTACAAAAGCCCATTACTGCACCTCACTGGAATATAAACAGTAAATCTAGAACTCATGAATGTTGGTGGACTGTAAAATAACAACTTATTTATTGATTGAGCTCCTGCATCAGCTCACAGGTACCGAGTGTCAACTGTGATTTGTCTCCCTTATAAACGTATACTGTATGTGTTTATGGTCCCACGATTACTAGCTACTACTAACTACTACCAGTAGTCATTACATGTACATGCATATAGAATGTCACAACCATAGACCATTCAGTATGAGCACCACTACTAGGAAATACAAGGCTTGTTATACCTGGGAATAAAGTGTTGACCTGTGTGAAGGAGATAGGAGTGTATGTCACTCACCTTACAGCCTTCGCAGGAATCTACTCCATAGTGAAAACCACTGGCATCATCATTACACACGGCACACTTGGCGTTAGGTGCTAGCTGGTGCCTAGAGGACATTTTACCACTGGCCGGAGCTGCTGGAGTGTGCAGATTGGGCTGCTGCAGTGGTTGGTGTTGGTACTGACTGGCACTAGAAATATGAGTAGAGGGTAGCTTGTCACATGTGTTCTGAGGTCCCATGTACATACTGATACTGTGTATGCATTAGTTACCACTTCTCCTATGACTTTAGCTCAGCTAGTCGCACTACCCATAGTGACTGAGTTGGAGCAGGTTGACAGGTAGTTGCAGATAATGAATGCTACTTCAGTGTGTCCAGTAGGCCCTCCACTAACAACCCTCCTGGCAGACTAATCTGTTACAATAATTACTCTATGAGCTCATTATTATTATCATATAGCCTGCTATGATTCAATCTCTATGGCTCTACTTCAATAATCTAGGATGTAATAATATGAGGGGGGCGGAGTTAGTTCCCTGTACAATTCACCCATTGTACATCCTGTTAATGGGCAGATAACTTCCAAATCAAGTTAATACTTGTTGACTGTATTGTGTACTACTTCAACTCACTGCACTACTCAACAGATTATCTGGTCTATGCCAGAGCCATAGAGTAGGCTCTGGCCCCATGCTATACACAACAGCCTATCAGATTCTTGCTTCAGCAGTAAACACAGGGAAAGTATAGCCATAAAATATGCAGTGAATGGTGAATCCTGGCTTCGTACATCTTTCACATGCACGTCATTATAATAAGGGTGGTTGAGGAGTGCAGTGGGTATATCAATAGAACCGCAAAGCAAAGGTCTATCTATACCATTGTCTGACCAGTAATCTCTGTCCACAGCAATTTAATGACAGAACTGAAAGCTTCACCTGTTTATTACCATTCATCTCATGATGTGCTCTCGGCAGTGGTTCACACTGTCAAGTGTACATGACTTATAGATAGTTTCGACTTGACTAGCTAAGTCATGTCACAAGTCCACTTGACTTGCCTACTTGCTGACTTGACTTAGACTTGCACATCAATGTGACTTGACTTAGAAAAGTGAATGACTTGTGACTTTGACTTGTGGGTTTACCAAGTTAACGCAGGTAAAGATTGAATTCTAGTTAGCAGTAGAGACTCAGGAGAATTAGAAACTGACACTTTAAAAATGGGTGCTTCATAAATCATAACCCACATTCCAGTGCCTCAAATGTCAAGCTGGCTTCGAGATGCCCAGTTACAAACTGTCCGTTAGGTATCGAGAAATATCTGAATAAAGCAACAAGAGATATTGTTGTCACCCCGTAAGCAACGCTAGTTGTATTATGAGACTGGGATAATGATCGCACGTTTAGTATTGTGAGTGTATGGTAACAGTACAGACTGATAGTCACCTTCACACAGCAAGGCAGAAAGGCAGCATAACTCTTCATTCCTTAGAACTTTACTTTATCATTTCTATAATCAAAAATAAGACGTACATGTGTATGGTATATACTATTCACCTATAGTATCCCCCAACAAAAAACAAGGTGTTTCACATCCTAGCTGTGATCACGATAATCAAGCTAATATCGATACTGTAAAAAATAAACGGATAGATGAATGAATTCAGTAAATAGTAACTATAGCCACGGCATCAAGAAAGTCAATCCAAAAACCTTGGACGACCACTGAGATACTTCAAGTGCGCCTAATACGAAGAAAACTCAGGAGTATTTTTGGGGGGGGGGGGGGGGAAAGAGTAAATGAGACAGCCTTTGAGCTTTGTTAGCAGAATAAACTATCACAGCAGATGAATGACTGTACTACTACCACTGCTTCTACTATGGCTTGCCTAACCACCTGCTCAAACAACAAGCACCTGTTATTACAAAATATTACAATTAAAAAGTCCATTGATACTGGTTGATGTTCGATATGACTTACTCAAAACATAAATATGTGAGGCCCAAGGCATGAGAATGGTTACAATTAAACCAAATGCACTAGAGAACCAAATGCACTAGAGAACCAAATACACTAGAGAAAACCAATCTAATCTAATAAGGGATGCAAAATAGGCTGATGCATAAGAATATGTAGCATAATAATAAAATGGAGCTAAATCTTATCAAATAAACGACAAAATACATGACTAACGGACTGGCAGACAGAAAGTAGCACACGGAGACCACCAGTGGAGTCTGACGGAGCTTATGCAAGTCTTGATATTATCTTAATACTGACTTTGTTATCGCCGTAAGTTTAAAATGCATGACCTGCTAAACTGCTCCAAAAATAAAATTCATGAATCATATCATATGAAATATGAATGAATTTAAATGGATTTTTACAAAATAAAAATAGTATATTTTATCAAGTTGTACTAAATTAAGCTGCTATCCATGTTGATGATTAAAGACATTATTAAACTGATAAAAAAAGTGTTGAAAATGTCTTGTTTGTCATAAGACTTGAAAGAAATTAAAAGGGGTTGTGCCAAGTCTTTGGAGGTAGCATTGAGACACATCCAGCTATAGTTGTAAAATATTGGTGCCTAAATTGTACAACCCTGAATTTGTACTGTTGAAAACTGCATGTTTTCGCCTTATGGCTATATTTAGAACAATAGGTTACAACACATGTAGGCCTATTAAAAGACCTATAGAAAAAACCAATATAGCTGTCTTGTAATATTATTGTGACCAGATAAAATATTGGACCCATCAAAAACGTAGCTACTAACTGCTAGCAAGAAGAAAGCCCAGAAAAATTCTAAAAGTTGCACAAGCTATCATACAGCTATATTAGTACATTCTGCAAAGTTACAAGTTTTCTCCTGTCGTCTTTTTGTGTAAACAGCTTGAATTCAAGAAATTTCTCGATAAGACAAAGCAAACAGTTGTGTCTTGCGTTCAAAAGAACATTGAATAGTGTTAGCTGGTCAAATGTGGGTAACGCTGTGTCACAAGATAGTAGTACTTGTGAGAGTTCGGTGAAGTCACTGTAGTCAGAGATAATCAAGTGACACACAGCTTGGTCTATCTAGTGCAGAGAAGATGTAGTATGTAGTGTAATATATCCTTGTTTATTGCTAGAAGTTAACTGACTAGTATAAAAATTGGGCTTGCTTATATATATGAGAAGAATGTTCTAGTAAGTTCTCCACCAAAATATTACATCATTACAATAACAATTAGTCATAATCAGCTGAAAGAATATTCTACTACATTCCAGAGTATACAAGTACATTGTAGTAGAAAACAATATTGCGCAATAATTATAGCAATAGTAGCCTATAGTTATAGTAGTAATAAAGGTATGTCAGTGTAAACAATGTATGGCTCATTATTGCCCTTAGCATGACATCAATATAAATGTATACTATGTACTTATATTATAACACGTATATAAACGAAATATTCTTATTCCTACATTATGCCCATATGGCTAGTACAGTAGTAGGAGGGTCTACATGTATTGCTCAGAATTTGTGACACGCTGCCTATAGTAGCACAAATACAACAAACTTGAATAATAGGCAGCATTGAACATACACAGAAATCACACAACACAACCCCTTTAAATCTTCTTTTTTAGGTACCAGTTTTGGAACAGACATTGGTGATCATGTCTTGCCACTCACTCTTCAGATCAGCCTTTCCCATGAAATTTATGTTTCCTTGCTTGATGTTGCCTCCTGATATCCAGTTATTCAAACTATCTATGTATTTTATTCTTTGTCTGCCTCTGCTACGCTTACCCTCGGTTTTTAATGTGTTAATGCAATCAAATGTTAAAAGATTATTATTAAGAAAGAACAATAAGAAAGAGACAACTACAATTTGTGTGTCATGTATACCAGCAGAAAGGTCTGGAACCCCTTCAATATTAAATATCAAAAAGTACAAAACTAGGATGTACTGCTAATATTATCATAATTAGATAGGCCTAATTATTATAATTTATAATAAAATAATTAATATATTACCTGAGGTTTAGGTCCTATTATTATTATATTATAATTATTAAAGTGCTATGGGGGTACCCTTAAAACTGGGGTTTCCCAGTTAAACGATACGAGACTTGACAAGTATTAGAGTGAGACCTATGACTATTTACCTGAGGCATATATATATATATATGTAGTTTCCACCATATTCATATTGATATTCATATATTTTATATTATCACATTCATATTGATATTAAATATCCATTGTCTATAAGTCTGTAACTTAAACTACAGTAATTAATAGCAATCAACTTCTCGCAGAATCAGAATGACAAACAAAATGAAAAAAAATGGGGCACTCATAATTTATGCCGTAAGGTCAGGTGGTCTAGAGTGTACTGTTCTCTACGAGGTAAGTTCAGTCATTGACTGCGGCACACCGACACTGACACTCACACTGCTGCAGCATTGCATATTGATATTGATATTTAATTTATAAGCAAAGCAACTGTAACTTAGTACAAATTTTCAACTCATGAGATCGCTCGCCATTCAAAAACACACCTGTCCCGTTATTTTTTTTTTTTTTTTTAAATTTTCTCACACAGACCACACTTGTGTGTGTAAAGTCGTGAGAACTCAGTTATTTTTTTTGTAAGTTTATGTTATAGGTGCTATTTTTGTGCTATATTTTTTTTTTGCTTGTTTTGTGTTATATGTATTTCAACTAGCCCCAGTTATAGATCCAGAGCGTAGCTCTCTAAGGGTTCTGGGCCAAAAAGAATAATAAAAAACATTCGTTTTAATGTGCGGTGTGTATGTATTGAGAGCCTGTCTTGTGTTGTGCATTTTATTTAAATCATAATTAAAAGATGGCTCAATACCTTCTGCCAGGCACCTAAAAAATAGTGAAAATCTTGCCTCTCTTCTTCTCTCTTGCAGGGATTTTATGCCAACTTTTTCTCTTAACTGCTTAAAGCTAATCTGCCCTTTGATGTTATAAATAAACCTTAGCCCTCTATTTTGGACCTTTTCTATTTGTTTGATTTGATTTTTTTTGATGAGGGTCCCACACCTGACTTGCAAACTCTAACAAGGGTCTTACCAATGTCAAATAAGCTATTCGACGTGTTGGCATATTTGAATATTTTAAAATTCTGCGTAACTGCGTTATCAGTATAGTTTCGTAGTTATAATAAATAGCGATAACAATTATAGTCAAAGTCAATACTAGCTTTGAAACTTTCAACAAAGTTATTTTCAGACGTCGTCCAGAAAAACAGGAAATGATGACGAAAAGTAGAAAGTATTGATGATGATAGAATAGCGTTAGAACCAGATAAGCAAACTTTTAGTTTTTGTAGAAAATGGTTTATTGTTTTGTATATCATGCAAAGCTCGACCCGCTGTTGATTTAAGATCTTGGGCAAATCCGGAAAAATAATGGAAAATTGGAAAAATAACAAAATTAATTTCGAAATTCACCAGCGTGCCTACATCATGGATGTTTGTTGTATTAATTTCCAGCATAATAATTATACTAATACATTAAAATTAACTGCCAGCAACTTTGAAGGCAATCTTGCTACGAACCTGAAAGATACGCATGCCATGCTACTGCCTACTGGACAACACAATCGCAACAGAACATGCATCGATCAACGTCGTTCTGATTTTCATTTTCTTTGGGAAATTTGGGAAATTTTTTCAGTCACCGACTTGGGCGTGTCTACAGTATTATCTACAGGTATTATAATAAGGCTTGCAGGCAAAGCAAATGCATTATTATTTACTTGACATCTCTAAGTGCAGCTTGTACATACATTTATGTGCATTTATTTAGTGATAGCCATCAACTAGGAGAGACCACTGTGATTTGTAGTGAAGTCAGGCTTGACCCTCCAGCTGGTTTGAGGTTAGTACAATCGCAGTTTAAAGCTGATTATAATATTCAACATTGTAATGTTGTGTCTGGATGTGGATAGGTACAGGTAGCTTGTCGTAGCCATCATGGCATATACCAAAAAGATGTACCAGCCCAGGTGCAATGCAAGCCAGGCAGACTGCTATTATACTGGGACTGCTCGCTGCTATTGCAAAACATTTACTAGACCCTAGGTAACCTAGGGAACTAGTAACTACCTTGTATGATGGACAAGCGATTTTCTCACAAACAGATAACGTGTGGTTATATTATAGGCGGGAAAGGTCAGAGTCACTCCCCATTACATAGGTGTTCCCCAAGGATCTGTTCTTGGACCTGTTTTGTTCTTAGTGTTTATACATGAACTTGCTGACTGCGTCGATTTCTCGATAGACCTATTTGCTGATGACACCTTGGTCTGTTGTGTTGTCAAGTCATCCATTTTTCAAAAATGTCCACAGACGAAAAATTGCAGTTCAGACACGTATTTTATGCAGCAGGTATGCCAAACAAAAATCGGTATCTAACTTGACAGATTTAAACACAACCTCAGCTGGGCCTAGAAGTGGAGAATGAGCTTCAACATCAACAAGAGTAAAACCATCGCCTTCAGCACAAAGGAACTATGCTGGATCACATTGGCAACACTCTGTACTGTCTGCTGTTCCAAGAGAACCTGAGATTCGGTGCTCATATTCAAAATATCTCACACCCTATAAGTTGCTATGCATGCCTCGCCTAGAGTATGGAGCACGCTGCCTGGGAGCCCACTGCAAAGGAAGACATCGAAGCACTGAAAACAGAAGCTTGAACCTCTGCTGCTACAAGAGAACCAGATGAGCGCCCTGTCACATGAAAGCTTGCGTTCTGCACTGAGCACTTCCAATGATGAATTCGTCCAGCAATGTTGCAATGACAGTAAGGCCCAGACGTCAACCTAGGCCAGATGCATACCAAAATCTATCAGAACCAACTACAACCAGTCCCATAACAGCTTTCTACCAAGGAAAGTTCAAGGTTTAAAAATATGACAACCCTGCTGATACTCCTGGCAATCCCCAAATGACAGGTAGCACTGACCTGTGCAGCACAACTTTTATAAACCCTGAACTAATAGATGGCATACAGTTCTAATTCATGCAACCCACTGTCCCATATGAGGCACACTCCTTCAACCCCCTAGATGGTCTAGCTTGACGATGGACTCCATCTAAGTTCATGTAGGTGACTGTACCTAACAGGCTAGTAGCAGCCTATAATGCTAGAGAGGAAACAACTCTTTACTCTTAGGTGCTAACATCAGCAAGCATAGTAGAGGGCGGCATCTTGTGCTAACTCTCTTGTAGGGTATGATACCAGGTCTAAGGCCTAAAGGCCTAAGGGATGCATGGGCTAACTAACTATATGATAGTGGCTGACATCATCAGGCGTAACAAGGTCCAACGCCAGTTATGCGGTTGGACATTGTAGGCTCCTGTTTGCATTCTGAGCAGCCTGCAGACTGGGCTGAGAACCCATGTTTTGGTAAAAGAAGATTGTGCTTATGTGTTAGTGGTAAACAACATAAGAGACTGTATATTGAGTAAGAGATATTCCTTTATTAGAGTCTTGCAAGCAACTGAAAAATAGTAGGGAAGTGGAGCTCCTTTTATAATAATTCGGTTTCATTCTAGTATCAAGGTCGAGTGCGAGTGGACACTGTAACCCATAAACAGTAATAGGCACAAAAGGCCTCAGTAGGGATAAAATAATACAATATCCGAGCAGTAAAGGAAAGCATGAGCAACTAACAAGAAGGATAAGTATCACTTAGGTCATATCGGACATGTCGGTACATTATAAGGGGTTTTATTATAAGATTTGGTATTTGCATTACAATACAAATAATACAAGTAATCACACATTCATATACACAAAGCATTTCAGATATGCATGATGGTACATTGTATAAGGAAATGCACCGAGTCATTAATGTTTGTATGCAATAGTATTTACAAGTGTAATGAGTCAGGTTGGACCACGGGTCTGATCTCAACGTCTGAGGTAGTAAGATATAAATTCCTTTTAGTTCTCATCTTTTAGTATATTCTAAACAACTGCATAGCGCAATTCTCTAGGGAGGAATGGGCTTAGGGCATGATACTAGTTTTACTTCTGGGTATTGCTGTACTTGTACCTGTTAGTGAGTGATATAATTGCAAATTGTAAGTAGCAACAATGAAAGTCCTTGTTGCAAGTCTTGCTATGTTATGAATTTTATAATGGTTGCAATGAAGATTTCAAAGATCTTTATACAAGTAGTCTGGTTTGTAATAGCACGACTTGCTCGTGCTTAAAATCTTCTGAACGTACAGAACGGTATGCTGCCAACTGACTATACTAGTTCCTGTTCTACAGCCTAAACTGCTGCAACTGACCTGCTAGCACTTTATGTGACTAACCAGAATGGAATTTTCAAACCTTAATAGCATTGGTATGTCGTCTCGTCGGAGTAACCTATTTACTCCAACTCCGGTAGTGCAACGACTCTTATTCCTATTCTGAATTGCCGATTTGGTTCTGTGATCTAACTCGACCCACAGAACATACACTATTGCATATAAGCAATAATTATCTTGTATGTTTCAGTATTGCTTTTCTGCCCTACCGGCTATTTGTAACCACATGTATTATTGTGTCCGAGTCCAAATGAGTCTAAAGGTGTCTTCGCGACCTAAATTTCAGACCTAGGCCAATTTGCAAAAATATTTGCCGGCACACATCCGCCACAAAGTCGTGAACACACCGGTCTGGGCCAGCAGCAAAATCGTCATTTCATGAAGTCAGGTGTGCCGATGAACTAGGGATGGTTTCATCCAGCCAAGCAAAATCCCAGGCCAATAGCCCTTCTGGCCTATGTCGGACGGCCATCTTGTGATTTTTATTTGCTACCCGGGTTCGTCCAAGAGGTCGCGAAGACACCTTGAAAGAAGATTTTCTTTCTTGAGCTTTTTAGTTGCTTATGGGACGCGAATAGAGTAAAATCTCTTACTCTATATGCAGTATCTTATGTTGTTTACCACCAACACATAAACACGAGCCTTCTTTATTAGAACGAAATGCAAACTAGCGCCTACCACGTTCAACCTCATAACTGGTGCCATATCCTGTTACACCTGATAATGTCAGCCTAGACCCTGTGGTAGATGTCCCATACATTCTTCGGCACTAACCTGGTATCATGCCCTACAAGTAGCTAGCATGAGACACCACCCTTCACTATGCCTACTAATACACACACCTACTCTTTGGTAGATGGTCATGCATCTGCCAAGTCACAAGTGAAAATTCTTTTGCCTCCACTGTCACTCTAGATTCACGTAAGACCTAGTAGGAGAAGTCTGCCTGGTCAGCATTGCGCCTGAGCTGGTATGTCCTTTTGCTTCATGTCATGAAAGCGACACCCAGCTACCTTGCCGGACCCATCAATAATATATACATTGTACCTTAATCAGTAAACACAACAACTCATTCTCATTGTCTATATACTGATTGTCATCACTATTTTGTTGTAGATCCATAGAAAGATGAATGTTTTAAGAACAAAGCCATGGCTACTCTCACTGATTCTATGCATGTGTCTGTGTTCAGATGACCACAACAGTTCCCAAGAGCTGATGGCAACCAACCTTGTACCATCCAGCAATGCCGATAAACCAATAGATGGCAAGTGGGAGACATGGCAGTGTAATGACGACATATTCAGAGAATACCCTAGCTTTGAGTATAACTGCGATGAGGGAACCTTTATGTATTTCTCATGTGCTAAGCCCTGCGAAGAATACCCACATAGGCAGTGTGATGACAAGTACTGTGTTAGTAAGTAGACTAGTTTATCAGACTAGCTGTTTAGAAATGTTTCATGTGCATATTTCTATAGTTTGAGACAGATTTTCTTTGCCTGAATGTTGGCTATTCAAAGATGGCAGCCAAATTTATAATAATTGGGAGATTAACGTGAAATCAGTTGCAAAACATCCAGTGTTTTACAAAGTCATTTCTTAGGTTGGCGATTTAGTTCGGGTCTGAATTTGGTTCGAAACCAGATTTAAACCAACAATTGGAAGTTCTTAACCTTCCTCATTTAAGGAAGGCTTCTAGCCTAGTGAAACATGGTGACATTGTTAAGTATGAGAGTGCAACTCTATAAACTCTACCTCAGTTTGCAAACCTCTGCTTTGGTAGGAAAAATCAAGTTTTACATGCACAGTGGAGATTTTTTGTGTAAGATAGAACTATGCTAAACCTCTGTCAATGTCTAGTACATGGAATGATGATAGCCATTCTAGTAATGTAGTCTCTGTTACTAGTAAGCATGTCAATCCATGTCAATACTTGCAGAATATCAAGAAAAATACAGAGTTGGTCTGGCAACAGAAATTCCATCCAGTCAACTAACACCTTCTTCCAGTCCCTCACACTCAACAGTACTTCCTACAACAGCACCTTCTCTAGTATCAAATGCTGTACGTCAGAGTACAAGCTCAACCTATAATGATGATAATATACGTGTATGTGAATGTGAGAATAAGTGTAAAGACTTTCTTGAGGCTACGAAGCAGCCTACCTTTGGTTTGGTTGTGTACATAGCTGTGGTGATCACAATTCTGGCAGTCCTGACGGGGCTGGATCTTGCTCTCAAACTCATCAAAGGTAAGTAAATCAAGTCTTATGATTCTCACATACATACTGTTTATATAGAGAAGTTCTTAATCGCCTGATCTTTGTTTATGCTATGAGAAATATATAGCTATCAATATTAAACGCGTTTCATTTTGTACATGTATGGTGTATTTACATTGTATGGTATATTTTCATGTATAAAGTAGTATGTTTCTTTGTGAAATCTATTGCAGGGAGAAAGATGCCTAAAGAATATGTTCCTATTCCTGCAAGTATAGAAGGAGGGCAGGTGAATAAGATACAAGTAGGTCATGGTGAGTTTTGATACACAAACTGTCAATGTATGTTACTCTCATTCTTTTAAGCCACACCCTGGTGAGTCATTGGATATGCCCCAAGATTTTGGGAAACTTTAATACTGCATTTTATTACACTATATCTTATTTGATTTATTTTATTTGATTACGCACAAGGTTCTGGTTTACCACACAATGCACCTGCACCAGCTACTCTCACTGATGTACAGCAGCCAGCACTAGCCAGTCTGCAGCAAGTATCACCTAATAACACTCCTCAGCCACCACCAAAGCCAAAACTGATTGATTTTGCTACCCAGACAGATATTGTTGGTGTATTAGTAGAGATACCAGCTGGTGAGCCATCATGCCATAATACGTTTATCTCATCTCATAAAGTAGTGTTTAATCAAATGGAAAATAACTGGTATGGTAGTTATCAGCAGAAATCTTCAAAAGGAAGAAAGAAGACAACTTCCTAAGTACAGCACCATTAATAGCCCATCTTATGTATCCAATTATTATATCATCACTTCATATTTGGTAGGTGCTGGCCAAACAGAAACGAAGCCAAGTGGAAACAATGATTTATTAGCTGCTGTTATGCTATCTAAGGGTAAGTATTCATATTCATAAATACAATATAGGCTACTCATGATTGTATACATGCTCTGTGAAACGGCATTTGACTAGATATGCTGTTTATGCAAGTATATATGAGTTCTCTTTCATATCAAAAAATTGGTGTTATAAAATGTGTATGGGCCTACTAGCCCCACTTACATGTATATCATTATATTCACGGACATGTAACACTGTAATCCGTAATTTTCCAATAGGAGCTGGAAAAGTCTACTACAAGCCAAAAGCAAAAGATATTGAAAATTTACGAGAATCGTTTACTCAGCTAGCTTCCGGTAAGGATGTTACCTTTTATATATGGACAGCATATTCTTTTTATATAAATTTGTAATCACAAACATGAATGGGCACCCATAAACTGCATGACTGTATAGTTGATAAGAATTAGACCAGCAATTGATCTAGGAGAGGACAACTTCAAATCATAATGTAAGGAGAGGACAACTTTCAGTACCCATCACGTTGTGCAATGTACACATTATGCCACCTATGTCAAAGCAACTCTCCTGCTTGTCCATAGACACAGAAGATGATATGAGTCATAACGAAGAGGAAGCTGACGACTCCGTGTTCGATACAGATAATACAAGATTATTGCCTCAAACATTTGATGAAGCCAAAAGACTTGGTAAAGAGGTTAGTGTCCTGTATGCTATTACTAAACTGTAGTAATAGAAGCTTACACTTATACATTACATTAGAGAATGACAGAATTGTTTTTTTAAATTCTCCTAGAAGCGAAATATAACTTGGTGATGAATTTAAATTCAGCCATATTGCTCATATCATACATATAAGTCTGATTATTGATAGGTCTAATATTATCTCCAAGTCTTTAAGGTATATATTATGGCCAACACAATGCCCACCTTGTGAAACAGTACAAGTGGGTAACACATTATTTATGTTCTTTCAAGTAGCCAATGATTCATGACCTTGACTTGTCGTCAACATATTATTATAATGTCTACATATTTAGTTTCTACATGTATTTAGTATATACATGTGTGATAATATAGAAATCTACAAAGTATTATACATGTATGTATAATAGATTTATGATAGGAAAATCTTACCACCTTCCTACTTTGCTATGAACAGTGAACAGTGAATGGCTCCAGGGAATAATCTAGTACATTATACATTTAGTTTGACTTGCTGTTGTCTTTGGTTAACAGTACACTAGTCTAGTACATGCAGATTTCTTAGACAAACCAAAGTTCTACAATTTACATATATATATAATACATGTATGTGTAAATATTATAGTCAATTTAGTGCATGTACAATATCAATTCTCATGTACTGATGTATTTTACTTGAGCAGATAAGAAGGCAGAGGTCACGAAACAGTGCTTCCACAAGTGAGGTGACGACTCCACTGGTGCAGATCAAAGAATCCAAGCAAGAGTAGGATTTAGGAATGCCACTGACTCTTGGCTGGTCAGGAGGAGATAATGTACAGTAATAGCGGAAGGGAAGATAAATGGAACTATCAACCAACCAAATAGCCTTGGTCTTTAGACCTGGTTTTCATGTGCAAACAATTATTAATGCCAACCTTGTTAGTAGGTGGAGTCAAGAAGAAGGTAAATAGCACTGAGGTTCATATTCCTCCCCTCTACTATCTTTGCATGGAATAACATAAATTTATATCCAATTATGAAAGAACAACTCCTTATTAGGGTCAGTAGTCTATCAGTGCCCATTACTATGATCCTATGAAATATATAATTATTATGCTACTATCATGTTTTGATACTTTTTCTACTTGTTATCTTACTTATTTGCCAACGCCAACGTTGAAGCTCCTGCTGCAGTACAGAAATAATCATAATAAATAAATAATACTTTGTTAATTTTCATTTCTTAGTACCTGACATGACACCTTATTATCGTTGTTACTAGTATATTATTATTATCTTATGAGTGATGACAATTTATAGTTTTATTTTACACCAAGAGTTGAACAAATAAAGTTATTTCTAGGAGTTATGACTCTTCAATAAATGATTTAGAGGCAATACACTTAGTATCACTGCCTAAAATAATGATGCCACACTGGTATCACTTGCTTTAGGATGTCTTTCTGGCTAGCACCAGAGTTTTGTCCTAACAAAATGATTCGGCTTCCTGTGACAGCATATAGCCTTTTGTTTGTAAATCTGAGCAGAATTAATAGTCACGTTTTACTCAAACATCACAGTATCAAGTTGTAATTTAATATTTTCTGTATAATCCATACTTTCCCTTGCTATATTACATAATGTACGCTGAAGAAAGTGTAACTACATGTACATCCAATATGGTTTGCTTATTATATTTCTCCCATAGATAGAAGAACAAGGTCATCTTTGCTCCTATTCTATACTTTCATGGATTTTATATCATTTTAATGACATAGAAGCTACATGAACATTATTTTATCATTTTAGCTGAACCTACATGCACATTACAATACCATAATATGCTCCTATTATTGTTATTGGTGTTAGACTGCAGTCTTATCATTAGTGATGTCAAAATGAAATATTATATTGCATATTATTATATACACAGTTTTAGCCAGGCATTAGAACTTACATAGCTATCCTATATACACTAAATTACATACTATTTTATATTATTATTATGATTTTTACTATAGATTGAGGTCTAATACCATTATGGCACCATAGCAAATAAAGCCATTGAAGACGGCACCAAACAAGTTTGCCAGTTGAATCCCTTCATAATTTTAGGTGAATGCAGTGCAATCACCATACAGTTTTGAAAAATTTTAATTATGGAACGCATTTGGAGTTATTCAATTGCTTCCAATTAAGAACATTATGGTGATTTTCAGAGGAACTACTAAGTTTTCCAAAAGTTGAAAATTAAGGAGTTGCCGTCTCTGTCAGAAATACTGTTACAACTAATGGTGATCTAGTTACAAAATATTTTGTAAAATGCAAGAATAATGTTGAGAAAATATATTTCAGTGTCTTTATACTGCTACATCAAGTTTTGAACAGGATCCTACCAAGAAATTGGTGTTTGAATAAACTGATAGTAATTTGTTTGTTTAGTTCATTACAGATGACATCTGCTGTTTTGTTTACTTATTGCCCCATCAGCTAAATATGACAAATGACTTGTAATGCTAAACATAAACTTCTATCCTTATCTATCATGATTCATGACTTTAGCCGGTTTCCAAAACTTCAAAAGTAATACTATAAAAGTTGAATGCTTGAAATAACCATACATCCAAATGGCCAATGAAACATACCAGCCCGTAATTATATTACATGTACATTTCATGAACTTCGGATATCCAACCCATAGTATTATCATTGGTATTATTCTATTCCCTAGCTTGAAATTATAACTCAGTCGCACTTGTGAACTACTTGGAACTCAGGCTAGTAAATTCCAATCCCAATCGTTTCTCATTGGCTAGCAACACGTGCTCTGTGTGCATGAACATATACATTGTACATATAAATACTGCAGTGGTATAGAGCTTCATTCACATTTGCTTAAATGTTCACCACAGTGCACACACTTCGCGGCGTTTAAAATATAGTTGACAATTTGCTTGAGTAATCATAGGACAATCTTCATGATAAACATTGCCATTATAAGCAGTAGTTCTTTTTCTAATTGTCAAAGACCTACTGAAAGAGGGCACAGAGGAAAGACAAATTGGGAAGGTATGTTATGTTTGGTCTTACTCCTTGGTTTGGTGTAGCATGGCTCATGAGTACAGTCATGTAAATTACTTAGTTTGTAGTCTTAATTATCATATTATTTATTGACTATTTGTAAGAAAACAGCAATATTTTGACTCATTGCAGTGGTTTTCACACTCACTTCTCTGTATAAAATTCTAACAAGTGAACTACATTGTCATTGTGTTTATGAATTTGTGTTGGTTGTAGATATAGTATAGGACATAGACCATAGGTATGCTACTGTTAGCGTTGACCTGACTAACTATAATGTATTGTAACAAGGAGTAATAATAAAACATCGTTTTACATTGTGACCTTTTTATTGAGTTAGTCAGCTGGGTTAACAGTTATATTTGTTATAGTACAATTAGATTGTTAGTCTAGCAAATATTGTGATGGTACAGGACATTTGTATACGACAGTAGTATAGTCAGTGCACTTCTACACAGACACGCACTCATTGACCCCTGTTTTCAACCAATCACAAGCCGGTATTTCCGATTTCAACCAATCACAGAAGAGCACAAAAATTTTGCACACGACCTTGCCAAGGTCACCCCAAAATCCCCCCTTCTGATTGGTCGAAAAAACATTTGCACACTTGACCCCGAACCCGGCCACGACCCCTTCCCTCCCTCCTTCCCGCCCCCTCCCCCGCCTCCCACTCCTCCCCCGCTCCCCGCCACCGCCCTCGTCCCGTCCGCGCCACCGCCGCCGCCACCGCCGCCCTCACAGCCGCCGTCGCCGCCGCCACCACCGCCCTCACCACCGCCGCCGCCACCGCCGCCACCACCGTCGCCGCCGCCACCGCCGCCGCCACCACCACCGCCGCCGCCGCCACCGCCGCCGCCGCCATCACCGTCATCACCGCCACCCCTCCTCCGCCGCCGCCCACCCTCCCCACCCCGCAACCCCCACTCACCCGAACGACCGATCGTTTGAGGCGGTCAAGCCGCGTCCGCCCACGTTGCGTGCGGCGCCGACCGTACACGTGGAGGCGACGCCGGTGCCCCGTATCCACCGGGCCAAGCGACTAGGCAGCGGCCCGCCGCTTCTCCCGAGCCCTCCACTCGAAAAGCTTGTGATCTAAACGAGCGAATTCGGCTTCGCCTACAGCTCTCATTAGCGATAAGAAGAAGTACTACGGAAGGCTTGGTTTATAATGTGCATTGCATTGTTAATAAAGAAATGTGTAAAGTCTTGGCTATAAATATACTGATGGGAAGAAGGGTTGGTTCTATGATATACATTGTGTTGACGATAAAGAACCATGTACATGTGTTAAGTCAGCATATATAATACATTAAATAAACTTTTCGCAATGGTGACAATAGAATGGATAAAAGATTGTGTACACGTGTTAAAACACAATTGAAAGAATAAAAGAGTATGTCATATCTATTATACATTAGATAAACTTTTCACAATAGTAGCAATAGAATAAATAAAAGGTTGTGTGCATGTGTTAAGTCAGCATTATGTAATATATTAAATTGTTTAGCCTCCCTATAAAAATATATAGTAGTAGGGTGTGAGTTATTTTTTAGCTTGATAGCATTTTATACAATAAACACTTCACAATTGCTGCCAATTACTCCATTTAACACTAACCTTATGTTCTACTTGTTGACATCTCTGATCAGGCACTGACTAGTAGGTAGCTGTCTCTGTTTACTCTCACTCTGTTGACTAGAGACTGATTATTCATACTGCTAGAGTGAGAAACTCATATCTTAAATAGTAGTAATCAGTGGGCGGAGTCTAACCATTTCCCCACCCCGATGTGAATCTGAAGCCTCCCGATGTGAATCCGAAGCCTCCCGATGTGAATCCGAAGCCTCCCGATGCACCCCGATGTGAATCCGAAGCCTCCCGATGCACCCCGATGTGAATCCGAAGCCTCCCGATGCATCCCGATGTGAATCCGAAGCTTCCCGATGCATCCCGATGTGATTCCGAAGCTTCCCGATGCATCCCGATGTGAATCCGAAGCTTCCCGATACATCCCGATGTGATTCCGAAGCTTCCCGATGCATCCCGATGTGAATCCGAAGCTTCCCGATGCATCCCGATGTGATTCCGAAGCTTCCCGAAGCTTCCCGATGCATCCCGATGTGATTCCGAAGCTTCCCGATGCATCCCGATGTGATTCCGAAGCTTCCCGATGCATCCCGATGTGATTCCGAAGCTTCCCGATGCATCCCGATGTGATTCCGAAGCTTCCCGATGCATCCCGATGTGTCCCGATGTGTCAATTCACATCGGGATGCATCGGGAAACTTCGGAATCACATCGGGATGCATCGGGAAGCTTCGGAATCACATCGGGATGCATCGGGAAGCTTCGGATTCACATCGGGATGCATTGGGAAGCTTCGGATTCACATCGGGATGCATCGGGAAGCTTCGGAATCACATCGGGATGCATCGGGAAGCTTCGGAATCACATCGGGATGCATCGGGAAGCTTCGGAATCACATCGGGATGCATCGGGAAGCTTCGGATTAACATCGGGATGCATCGGGAGGCTTCGGATTCACATCGGGGTGCATCGGGAGGCTTCGGATTCACATCGGGGTGCATCGGGAGGCTTCGGATTCACATCGGGAGGCTTCGGATTCACATCGGGGTGCATCGGGTCACATTGGGATTGGATAAAAAAAGGGAGGAGTCAAGAAATGAGCAGTTGTATAAAGGGAGAGTGGGATCACAGTCTCAACACATCACTACTGTACAGCTACACTACTACAATAGTCCAAAACCAAGAAGAGTTATTTGCGGGCTTAACGGACTCACAAATGGATGGAATTATTGAAGAAGAAGAAGGGGAAAATAATAGGAGTGGGGAGTCTTGCCCGAAAGGATCTTTCTAACATGGCGGACTCTCCGTCCTCCTCGGATAGGGGCGAGACCACAACAACCCATGGATGAGTATTATTCCAAGATAGAAAAGATGCGGCTTTCTTCAGTAGTATTGTTTTATTACGAAGATAAATAGAGAAAAAATAAAAGAATCAAGAATCAAGCAGAAATCTAAAAAGCAAAGAAAAAAAAAAAAAAGAATGCAGGTAAGATAAAAACTATTGGTTTCTTTTTTTTTAGTTATAGTAGTATAAAAACGAATTATAAGTAAGGTGAAGTATTTCTCTCTAGTCAAAGTGAAAAGGTGAAAAAAGCATAATATTGTTTACATGCGTTGTGAGTGGGAAAGTATTATTTCTTTTATTATAGTATAAACGTTGTAATAGAGCTCTTATAGAATGATCTCGAACTCTTCCTTCTACTCTGCTTAGTCGTGTAATTATTCCCTCCATACTCCACCCTCGAGCTCGAAGGAGACAGAACAAGATGCAGTAGTCTCCACACACGTTAGTACTCTCTTCTTGTAGACACTCTCCATTCCATACTATTGGTATTCCCCATTGTTGTAACATCTTACCCACATCAGGATAAATAGAAGGGGGGAGTCCATAGGAGTCGAAATACTCTATTTCTTTTCCATTCGAAAAAACAGAGATCCAATGCTCGCCACTTTTCTCACTTGTTTGAGTGTTGAAAACAAAAGATCCAGATGGGGAGAAGGAGTCTAAGAAGTGATCCCTTGGCATAACCCCTCTAAAGGAGGTTGATGAGAGTTTATCATCAGATAGAATATTCGAGATTGAGAATGTATCCATTCTTTTTACATCATCCCGGCTACCATAGATACTTCGTGATTTGCATTCAAGTAGATAATGTCATCTTTTTCTTCGTATACAAACAGTCCAAGTGTATTTTGAGTTTGATTAGCAAATGCTAGATTAATAGATAGACTCCCATTTGATAACAAGTGAAAGTTGTCATCACACAAATCTCCTGAAATGTCAAAGGCGTAGAGAGCAGCGCAGGACTTGTATTTGCTAGGGGAGATCTCATTCCCTGTGTCAGCATCGGATGTATTTGTGACAGTGAACAAATTCATGAATTCACGAGCAAACTTTCCACTTGCAAAGTTTGGTTCATATCTTCGGGTCACCGGTGTTCCATCAATTAGTAGTTCTAATGAACTTAGATTGTTATGTCCAAATTTGAAGGGATTTTGCTTATACGTTCCACTCTTTGCAGTATGGTTGACTAGTCCGACAAAGACTCTGTTTGGCTTCTGTCCCGCTTGATCAAAGTTTACTCTCACTGACTGGTGTCCAGCAGGGATGACATGGAAATGAGTTTTTATTCGGTCAATTGGTAGTTTTATAGACTCTTGTTGCACAACCTAAACATCCATTTGTGCTTTTTGTAAGGCCGGATTGGCTTGTACACGTCGAATCCACAATTCTGTCTTAGTTATAGAAATCTTCGCCCCTCCTGCAGGGTTGTCTGTTTCTGCTAAGAGGGCCATTTGTGGAATAGCACGTTGTAGAGTAAGGCGAGAGCGAACTCCTGGTGGAATAAGTCTTCCTTGAGAAAACATACTCAACCTAGGTCTCCCATAGAAGCTCATCTCTTTACTTGTGGCTATAAGTTTCTTTCTTTTTTCAACCACTTCGGGAGGTATACCATCATAGTCTTCTCCAGTTCCTTCATCCTCCATCCACCCACTCCCAACTTTCATATATGTGCTCTTAGCATCTTTACCATAGTTTAGGAGATTCTCGACATAAGCTCTATGTCCATAGTTTGGTTCATACTCAACATCTTGCCCAGCCAGTTGAACAGTGGCAGAAGAAAAGAGACTGTGCATAAAATTGTCCCCTGGAACAACTTTTAGTTGTTCTTCCGCAGGTAGTACGCTTCCATCAGCCTTGCTCACCTTTACTGTGGTGTGTAAGTAAGACCTTGATAGATCTGTGTAGAGTTCGTCTGCGGGCGGGATGTTAAATTCAATAGTGCCATCAGGGGAGTCCGTAACAGGAGCCAAAGGTACCCACTCACCTCTGAGCACGCTAGTATGAGTTGGCGGAGTGGCAAATAAGTCAAAACTGGAGTCAACCGTGTCTGGAGAGTCTTCAGAAACCTTGGAGAGAGAGATGGCTCGATGTGTGACGGACATGTTCGATAGTGTGAGAGTTGTTCCATCTAGTACTTGCTCCTACAGTTGCTTGTCTAAGAGTGGGGAGTGGTGAGTCTAGGTGCGGATTATATATTTATCTTTCATTTAGTCAAAAACTGTTTTTCTTCCTTTACGCTTTTTCTTTGTAGACTTTTGACTAACTCGTGCACGTTTGGCAGGTGGTTCACGTAATTCATCTTCTACATCACCTAGAAGATCCCCACCAGCTTCACGAAAACGTTTTGCTGCAGAGGATTTGAAGTTCTCTCCCTTGATTACATCTCCCAGAACCGAAGCTCCAGTAGTCAATAGCTTTTTCCCAATAGTTTTGGCACCATTCTTTAGCATGGGAAGGACCCCTCGGGCCAGTCCAGAAAAGAGTGAGCCGATCCCATTACCCGTCATAATAGGTTTTCCCCTGTACACACTCATTCCCTCTCCCACCTGGTTTGCATAATAGTCTTCATACATCTCACCTGACTCATCAGGAAAATATGGAACTATGCGAGGGGCCATGTTATTTCTCTCCACGCGGTCTGAAACGAACCGTCAGCACAACCTTGAACATTCGAAAACTCAAAGAAAACGGTGCTATTTCTTTCACTCTCTGTTATAGGAACTGTGCGAAGTAGGGGGACTAGACTATCTCCAACATGTCTTGGTGAGACTACGGAGGAGTAGACATAGAGGGATGTGAAACCAGCATTGATGTCTGGAGGGTTTTGACTCCTGTTGATTTCCGCAGCATATTCTACATCAGGTTCGAATCCCAACACCCACGCAACATCACGTGACATCATGACAGAGTGTTCCTGTTCTCTCAACATGAGGAAGGTTTCATTCCGTAGACTATCATAGTAAAAGCTCACTACTTTTTCTAAGTCGTAGTTTATTAGTATTCTATTGATCTCACTCAAAAGTTCACCCATGGAAGCATACCTCCCACTCCTGATTTCACATTTTCGTTTGACTCCATCTTTTGTATTCGTAACCACTACATAGCCATCTTCCACATTTCTCCAGGATGCGGGGTACTGAATGTCAAGTAACCCAACCTCCCACTGTGATGAGTGAAGCTTCAATGTCTTGGCTAGCTTCGTAATGAAGTGAGCATTGGTGTTTGTGTCACTCCCACCGATGCGTACATTTGAGGTAAGTGTGACATTGAAGGCCATCTTTGAGAGTGAGCAAAACTGAACTTACATATCGAATTTATACTACCTTTGATCTTACACAAACTGACTAGAATCTATCCAACTATTAAATGAAGAGGGATAACCACTCCATTTCACGAAACTCTCTTCTTTTCCTCTCCTTCTCCGTTTACGTATGACTTTCTCAACTCTAAAGACTTCAGGTAGGTTAACATGTTGCAATTCTTGTGCATAGAATGTTCCATCTACTCCTTCTTTGTTTAGGTCTTCCAGTGTATAGACAGGAGGTGAGGTATGTGCCTTGACTGCTTTTATGGTGAATATCTCGGTTGACCAGTTTGGTGTGAACCCTCGCTCAAAGCTACTACGAGCCATCGAAATCCGAACATGATCACCTGGTGAGTATTTTACTCTTGTTTTCTTTAACCATCGTTTAGGTGAGAACTCATTTAACCGAACCCAAACCTCTTCTTGATTATCGTAATCAACCTCAATAGGTTTCATTCCAATTGACCTATTAAAACTGTTGTTATATCCTTGGACTAGGTCTTCTACATCTTCTAAGTAGCGTCCATCTCCTCTATAAGTGAGTAGACGATGAATTTTCCCTCTCAATGTTCTATTAAAGCGTTCAACAAGAGCAGCCTTGATGATCTCATTCTCAGAGGTGAAATGGCTTACTCCGTACTTCTTTAGCACTTCACTCACCCTTCTGTTTAGGAACTCCTTACCTTTATCAGTTTGTATTTGTCTAAAGCTTTCATTTTCGAATAGAGAGATGAGTGCATTGGACACTTCCAGACCAGACTTGGAATGAAGAGGAAAGACCCATGCTTTCCGTGAGAAGGCATCTATGCAGGTGAGCAAAAATGTTACTCCATCATTTGAGTCCTTGTGCGCACGCACATCCACGAGATCTGCCTGGAGTTGTTCACCAATCCCACTCACAAACGTTTTTCTCCTTGTAAACTTCATTCTAATCGGGCGATGAAGAGTGTATGCGTCTTGACTTCTCAACCACTTCTCAACATCATTCTCATTAATACCAGGAGGAGAAGCTAAAACTAACTTTCTCTTTCCTCCAAAAGATGGTGGTTGAGGAGGGGAGAAGTAAATATCACGTAGACCTTCATCTATATCATCCATCTTTCTGTTTTACTATCGCTTGCAAGAGGGGTTTTAGGAAGCTTTCGCCTAGACCTAGTTTTGATAGGACTTCTATTATCACCCTTCCCACTCCAACGTGCGCCAGCTTCTGACCTCTCTGGTTTTGTTTCTCTCCTATATGGGTGTGGTAGTGGTGACCTTGAGACACTTCGCCTCTTTTCATCATCTCTTTTTTTCTCTCGCCCTCGCTCTTGTGCTTCTTCTTCTCTTTGTCTCCATGTATGCATTTCATTAAACCTAGTGTTAATTCCCTCTAATGTATTATACAACTCCTGCTGCGGATGGCGTGATCTCTCCAACTCTTTTAGGAACTTATTCATTTTATGAGCATGTTGCTCTAGCTGAGAGTAGATGTCTGTATCAGAGTTTTTGAGGTTAGATATTACATCTTTTCTGCTTTTTTCTGCCAGGAGTAGATCCCCATTTGTAGAGAGTGAGGGTAGATGCTCTCCTTCTTTTTTGTTGTTTCTACTATTCATTGATTCATATGTATGTTTATCCATAAGAAGATACTTTTTAGAAAACTTGAGACTCATTTCACCTTCGTCCACCACCTAATCCGCCAAGCACACCTCCGAGTAAACTTGCCAATGGCTTCAAAAGAAGACCTAAAAATCCGCCACGTTGTAGGATTAACTTTTTCTGCCTCACACTAGTACGAGAGTTGGTGAGATCCTCAATGGCCCTTCTATGTCGACGTAGAGAGTTCAACTGAGCGGTAGTTAGATGAACATTACCTAATAATACATTTCTAGCACACTCAACAAGAGCGAGTATAAGGTCTTTGTTAGCCTCAGCAATGGTTGAATCTCTGATGGTTGCAGATGCTTTCGTCAGTGCATATATACTCAAGGCATTCCTCCTCAACCTTGGAGAATACTCGGGTGAATTAATGTATCTCATGCTTGATGATGGATGCGCTCTCTTCGAGTCCAAGACAGTTTATGGAGAGAGTAGAGATGTGAATGCTACTTATATTCCAGGGTATTCGGGATATATACAGTCATGGGAGAGTGCTCAGAAGCAAAATTACCAATCAGTCTAGCCCACTCCGGGGTTTCCTGGCGAAGATTCAAGAATAGAAAAGAGTGTGGCTTACGTGTAGCATCACTAAAAGCTTCTTGAACAGCTCTTGTACTCTGAGGAAAAGCCTGCTTTGCAAGATTGGTAACAGACATTCCGTCTCTGGGGTTCTTGAACAAGAAAAAATACTGCGAGTTTATTGACACTGTTCTATTATCTTTCGGGAAAAGGTTCTGTAGTAAGAAAAAGACGCTTATGTTCAGGTGGTGACTGAACTTTGTAAAGATTGCATTAGTAGTCTCTTTCCCCCCGACTTCACCCATCAAGTCATCAATGATGAGCCAGCGATTCTTCCCATCACGCTCTATATCCATTTCTACATCAATGAGTCCTGAATGAAACCTTACTTTATCCTTGTAATCCTCAAAGCGGCGTTGCCAAACTCCATAGCAGTAAATGATTTCAACAGGAGTGGGTGAAGCAATTTCATCAACTCTCTTAATAAGACTAAATAGTAGTTCCGTTTTTCCACTCCCTGTTGGACCACAGACTAGAGCTGTGAAGGGACTCTGCAAGCGAAGATCGATTTCTTGGTGTGGACGCATGCTGATCCAGTTGAGTAGCTAATAGAGTTGTGTTTGTTTTTAAAAAGTGTCCTTGCTTAAGTACTCCTTTGTCTTTACCATTGGGTGGTTCCCTATCACTTAGATATGTGTAAACTGATGGGGATAAAGATGAGCAAGAAAGTATAAATAGTATTATGATTATGTAGAATGTGAACTTCTTTCTTTTGTTGCTTCTCTCTCCTATTTGCTCCCTTCCCTCTTCAGCAGAGATAGCTACTACTTCATCTAAGAGACCATCAGCCACATCTTCATAATTCTCATTTCTACATACTACCTCTTGCTTTGACATCTTGCCCTTGTTTGAGAGAACGATTGGAATCTATACACTTTTATTCATCATTACTTTCTCCTGTTGGAACCCACTGTGGCAGTTTACTATCTTCCCCTTCTGCTTTTGCATCATTATCATCTAGTTTGTTAGCCAGGTGGGGGATTATGTGATCAATAATTGATACACTATCCATTTTTTCTTCTTCTTCTTTTTGCAAACGCTCGATTTCCATCATTAACCTCTCTTTTTCCATTCTTTCCTCTGTTAACTTTTTTTCTAAGAAGGTAATGCGATTTGTTCTTCTCTCTTTTCTTGCATCAATTCTCTGTTGCATCTCTAGTGCTTCTTTCCACCCCAGTGCTCCTGCCAATTCCACTTTCTTTAGTGCCAATTCTTGTTCTATCTTTCTAATCTCTTGTTCCCTTTTGTCACACATTTCAACCTCTTCTTTAGTTTCTACATGAGTTTGCTCTTCTATCATAATCTGGTTATTCTCTCCTGTAGAAGTCTCTCTCACTTCCACCCTAGCTTCTCCTGGTGAAGGGCTTCTTATCTCCTCTAACCCGTTTTTGGATGAATCTAGTTCTCCAATGTCACACATTTCAACCTCTTCTATCATAACCTGGTTAGTCTCTCCTGTAGAAGTCTCTCTCACCTCTAATCTAGCATCTCCTGGTGAAGGGCTTCTTATCACCTCTAACCCATTTTTAGATGGATCTAGTTCTCCAAACAATCGCCCTGCATATAGCGTATTACCTCTACTAAGAATTAAACCAGGGATGCTTTCTTCATTGTAACTCCTCTTCGCTCGCGATTTCTCCTTCCCATCCTCAAAGCGACATCTTCTTGCCCCATCCTTTAATATATTCAATACTCTATGATAGAGTTCATTCTTTGAACCTTCCCCACCAGGTTCATTATCCAGATATAGTAAGAAGTGAGTGTTAAAAGTGGCCTCCGCTCCCACACCAGTTTCATCCCAGTTTCTATCTTCAATAATCTTCTCAACCGCCACTCTACACCAGGATGACAACTCCGCATTCCTAAGAAGGAGTAAGGGAGAAGAAACGGATGCGTTTTTTGTTTCTACCATAGATGAAAATCTTGACCTAGCTCCTGTTAAGTCTTCATAACAAAGTGCCATTTTCCTCAACTTTTCCTCTCCTATCTTAAAAGGGATATTCATAGAGAGTGAAAGTGTTCTAAAATAGATGGCAAGCTCTACCACTAAGGAATTATGAGCGAGTCTGTCAACCCAATACCACATCCATGGACTATTCGTTTCTTCGATATTACTTTTGATCATATAATCCCATACAGACTTCGGGAGGACTTCCTTTAAAAGTACATATCTCCCCGCCGCTCCTTTGGTGAGAAAAGACATGTTTGCTATGACTAAGTCTTCTTTGTATTAATACTATCATCAGTCAAACTTATCTTTTATAGTCCCACCCCAGTGGAACTCGGAATGGGCGGCGGGCCGCTGCCTAGTCGCTTGGCCCGGTGGATACGGGGCACCGGCGTCGCCTCCACGTGTACGGTCGGCGCCGCACGCAACGTGGGCGGACGCGGCTTGACCGCCTCAAACGATCGGTCGTTCGGGTGAGTGGGGGTTGCGGGGTGGGGAGGGTGGGCGGCGGCGGAGGAGGGGTGGCGGTGATGACGGTGATGGCGGCGGCGGCGGTGGCGGCGGCGGCGGCGGTGGTGGTGGCGGCGGCGGCGGCGGTGGCGGCGGCGACGGTGGTGGCGGCGGTGGCGGCGGCGGTGGTGAGGGCGGTGGTGGCGGCGGCGACGGCGGCTGTGAGGGCGGCGGTGGCGGCGGCGGCGACGGCGGTGGCGCGGACGGGACGAGGGCGGTGGCGGGGGAGGAGTGGGAGGCGGGGGAGGGGGTGGGAAGGAGGGAGGGAAGGGGTCGTGGCCGGGTTCGGGGTCAAGTGTGCAAATGTTTTTTCGACCAATCAGAAGGGGGGATTTTGGGGTGACCTTGGCAAGGTCGTGTGCAAAATTTTTGTGCTCTTCTGTGATTGGTTGAAATCGGAAATACCGGCTTGTGATTGGTTGAAAACAGGGGTCAATGAGTGCGTGTCTGTGTAGAAGTGCACTGACTATACTACTTACGACCCCAACTCCTGGACGAAGCTCCACCGCACCCTAAGTGCCTAGTAGTTGTTACAGCGCTACTCACCTGACACCAACATTCTCACAATTAGTGCTCGTATACTTACCTTTAACTGCATTGCATGTTCAAAGTACTTAATTACCGTCTATATACATGTCTCCATGTGTTTATGCTCATTCCTTATTCATGTATCTTACTATATGTTGTTGTACATAGTCACATGAATGTCACTAAGTCCTTTTTTATGCCTTTTATACCCATGTACAGAGGCCCGACCTCTCAGAATCCATTGATATTCATTTTGTACATGAATTGGACCATTATAAGCAACTTTTGTAGAACCCGACCTATTTTGGGTCGGCCGTCGGGCTTCCGGCGGCCATCTTGTTGCGCAACTTCCGGACGACCACACGTCGTCTTTTCCCGACGTCACGTCGGCCGGAAGTCCTTATACTATATAAAGGGCACTGTTTTACTGTTCATTGTCTCAGTCTACACTTGGCTTTCAATAAAGACACATCTATACTTGATACAGGGACTTTCTCTTCCTTTTACTAGGTCATTCGCTTTGCGAACCGCCTACTAGGTTGAATTACTCTCTTTCACTGTATAGTCTGAAGGTCGGACTTGAGATCAGATGGGTCGTCTTTGGTAGTATTTGGGCTACTGAGACCGCTCGATCTTTCATGTAATGCGAAGTCCTATTACCACTCATAGGCACTTCATTTCTGGGTCGATAGTCGTCCAAGGACGACCGCACCAAATCACAGAAACCATTACAATATTATAACCCAAATTACAACATTGTAGATATAACATGTCTACTACATGTATGTTTCACAAATTACATTTTACAAGTAGTTTAGGCCTAATTATGTATTCTTGCTTTATAGATGGAGAAACACATTGGACCACTGAGTGTGATAGTGGTCTTACTGTGTATAACACAGGCACTGGGTGGGCCATTCTCAATACTTCCTGATGAACCAGAGGAAACTATTGCCCCCGAAAACTGTACGCTGTGGAAACACACCGACTGTAGGAAGGAAGCCTTATGGAATCATACAGATTACAATCGCAGCTGCGGCGATACTGGTGAATACCGGTTCTCGTGTCCACAGCGGTGCTTGAGCTATCCAAACTCTAGTGATTGCAAGCACTACTGTGAAGGTATAATTATATTTACATGTATATCTACTCTAGACATGATCGTGCGTATTATTGAAGGTCTGTTACCTAATGTTACTACTTTATATTTCTGATACTCTTTGACTTATCCTCTGTGCTGTGTTTGTTTCAGTATACAGAAGTGAGTGTGTTCAGCCGGCCATATCAACACCGTCTACCAAGGTGAATAATAATCTAACTTCTTCACCAGAGCAGTTGGTTACACCATCAGACATCCCACCTAGTGAACCAGAGACACCATCAGACATCCCACCCAGTGAACCAGAGACTAGACACGACAACAATTCAGATGGAGACAACTTCAGACCTGTCAGCCCATTTATCCCTATTCTAGGCGCCATAACTTTTATACTCTTGATTGTCGTGGTGTTCAGTTTCAGCTGTGACACCGTCAAGTACCGTAAGTATTTCAATTTATATAGAATAATTATATAAATATGAGGTTTGTGAAGTCAACAGTAAAATAATGACTTTAACTAGGAGTGTTTTACCTCAATGATATGATTGCACATACTGTAAAGGCATATTATACATGTATTTACATGTATATAATATAGGCCTACACAACGTATATACATTGAAAGTATTATGATCACCTCCGACATTAGGGGAATGTCCGGTGGGAGGAGGGGGGGAGGTCATGTGGTGGGGGGAGGGTAGGGGGAGGGAATGTCAGGTGGGAGGGGGGGGGGTTATGTACTTTGTCTACCCTTACTGGTTAGTGGTTACTAACCTGCTAGTACTATTTATCAACATGCTATGGTAGCTGTAGTGAATGTCAGATAGTAGTCAGATCAATTGCTAGTAGTTGATTAGCCAACTAGTGGAAATATGTCACGGTATGCATTATATTTTAGGATGTGGTAGGTGCTGGGAATGTCTGAAAAGAATCAGTAGATGTCTGAGGAGGAGGCCAGAGCCAAATCGAGTCCATGATCAAGGTAGGGTAGGCTCACAGTCTACACCATAAACATACATGTTGTATAACTGTCAATAACAAAGTTATAGTATTGTAAAATGTTTGGGTACAACTAGCTGCCATTATCAACATCTTACACATGGAACATGAATGAACGTAACCTGAGCTTGTGTGTGTAACTATAACCTGTATGTGTGTGTAGCTACATGCATGTATCATAACCTGTATGTGTGTGTAGCTACATGCATGTATCATAACCTGTATGTGTGTGTAGCTACATGCATGTATCATAACCTGTATGTGTGTGTAGCTACATGCATGTATCATAACCTGTATGTGTGTGTATCATAACTACATTAATTGTCATTTTTAATCTTACATCATAATTTGTAGAAGAGGAAAGTGAGCTGATGCTGACTGATTCGGTTGGTTGTGATAGGGATGTAGAGGCTAACACTGAAGGTCAAGGTTACTCAGCTGGTAAGATTAACAGTGTGTTGAATTGCATAGCCAGAACATACATGTATATGTATATATGCCGGTATAAATATGTGTATGATAAGTATGTAAGACTGTCAAGTCCTTATGACACATAATTTATATACGACTCCCATTGACTACTGATTTGACAACGCTTGAGCTCTACTCCATTTGGTATGCCATTCAATTCATTATTATGTATGTATAGTAGTTGGCTATCCTAGATGTATGTCATTCCTATTATTCTATAGATATAATGCTGTTACAGATGAGCCCTGCACTAGAACCTGGTTACAAGATCATCTAACTTGGCTGAATGAGGTGGCTAGTTCTACCAAAACATTTGCTGATTACAAGCAAGAGAAAGGTGAGAGGTTACGAATGATGAAAGAGAAAGCTGAGTTGGACCCAGAGAAGTGGAAGAGAACTGAAAAGGTAAATATTATTTACCAGTTTCACAGAAACACTGCTGAATGTTGAAAACAGTGGGACTTCCATAACTGATTCCTAATTGCTGGATGGTAAATGTGTATGTATTGCATAATCTATATATAAACATGTCACCCACAATCACCTACATCTTTGTAAACACCTCAACAACCACACTATAATAGAATAAAAGAAAGTAAATAAAATGTTTACTATTACACTTGTCCTAAATATACAATGTATGTAATATACTATTTCATATTTTTGAAGGAATGGAGATTAAGAAGTGCAGCTGACGGTAGACCTACCGGAAATCCCCAAAAAATTGAAAGATGCCTCTCATTACCTTCAGGCTCTATACCACATGAGGTACTATTCCTAGTATTCATTGATTCACTGTGAGATTGTGATTCATTCATTTTTTTATAAATTGTTGTGTTGAATTTTTTAATAATCAGCAGTACACATGTACACATGTGTGTATGACTGTAATCTTATCAGACATGTGCCAAGCAGACAAATACTCAAGTCAAGAGTCAAGTAAGAGTATATATTCCCAATTGATAAAAAGTAATTTGGAGTCAACTCATTGTATGAAGCAAGTCAAAAGTAGAGTAAGAGTAAATAAACAGCCATTTTGAAAAGCAAAGTAAGAGTCAAGCAACTAGTGCCGAAATGCTAGAGTCAGAGTAGAGTCATAAGTACAGCGTACAAGTACAGGTAGGCCTATGTCAAAGAGAGCACCAATGGGAATTTTGTATAACACAAATTTCTGATGTATACAAGTGTGACAACACACAATAGGTAATACTTAGTGTTAGATCCAATTTTCTGTCAGTTATAGTAGTTCTGAGGAACAAAGGCTACTTCAAATTTGCACGTTTTATAATGTTAGGTCTGTTTATCTATAAGCCTCTCAGCTTCTCTATGTTTGACAAGACTTATTACATAATTACACCAAACCAATAGAATTATCATTGATAGCTGAGAGATTAGAGTAAAGTAAAAGTCAAGCATCATGCTTTGTAGGAGAGTAGAAGTAAAAGTCAATTCCCAGCTTTCACACAATGCAAAATCACAAGTCAATTAAAAGTAATGAAAAGCTGTTGCTCCAGTTAACTTGAGTCGAGTAAAATGACTCGAGTGCCCATGTCTGAATCTTATCATATACTACCTATAATAAATGTGTAACATTGATTATTACAGGATCGAGATGAGATATTTGTCAAGAATAGAAATCCCTCACAAATATGTGAGGAGGAGAGTGATTATAGCAAGTGCTCAAAGCCACCGTTTACAGACAATAATGAGCAAGCACTTCAGGCTGAAGGTAAGCGTACATTATATATACAATGTAGTAACAAATGAGCTGTCCCCTGCTACTGCCGTAAGTATTATAGCAGTGTTGTGAGGGAGGTTCATCCGGTCACATTATCGCTAGCAAACTCTATATCATATGTTTATTATAACTGATAACACATGCAACAAATGTTTAGATAAACTGTGATGCATCTCACATGTACATGTATGTTGTAGGTACCGAGACTCAAGTGAGTGAATCAGACTTGATAGTCTTCGACATTTACAATGGGATGGCGCCTAGCAGGCACCCAGGTAGGTTTACTCACTGTAACCATGGTTAGACAATTTCCTATAGAAGTGTAGACCTATATTATGTACCCTGATAATTTATGGAATGGGTTGCTGTTATACCCATTGTATACCCATGTACTGGCTATGCTAACAAGCATGACTGATGTACATGGACAATGCAGTTGTTCCACAGTGTGTTTATTTTCAGTGATTGAATACGCAGATCAATATTGCCAAATCTGTGGAATAATAGATATGGGGGAAACGTTACCCCCAACTAGTACTAGGCCTAGAAATGAAATACAATCCTTTTACAACATTCACTGGCCTCTGTAATAACAAGTTCAGCATAGCCTGCCTTTCTCATGCGTTCACTTATTTCCCCTTCTACTTTATTGTTTTAGGTGCAGCGAATGTTAACTTTGCACCAAGCTCTAGGTCTAGGAGAACAAGGACCACGTCAGAGACCTTAACCATGTCATCAAGAACATGATGGACAGAACTATGGACTAGTCAAATGCACATACATAATTAGCGATTACATCTGGGCTTGAACTAGTAAATTGACTAAATTTAGCTCCAAATAATATATTTTGGAGCATCTTCCATGATTTGCAACATGTTGGGCAGTTTCAGCAATTCCAATCAACAAATTAAGATGTTTTATAAATATGTTTATTGCATGCACAATACAATATATAATTGATTATTTTGTTCTAGTATGTAGTCTTTGAGAATTATTCTTGTGTACATTATATTCTCTATAAATATGTTATTACAACACTTCATGGCTTATTGTTTATTTTATGTTACATCTAGCAAATAATAATATAATGGCCTTATGGCTGCAACTATTATTATAGGTTATAGTGATTTATAACAAGACATGCATGTATTTGTATATGTTAAATCATTGTAATTATTACCACTGATTTTCATATAAATTTCCATGCCATCAATTATACAGTATTCCATTCTATAATATATGACATGGACTATATTAGTCTTCAAATAAATGTTCCCTCCTTCCACTTCAACTTTTTCCTATAGTATATTATTAGTACTTTCTGGAGTGCAAAATAATGCAAATAATATTAATAGTGGGATATGATATTTCCATTTTACCAATATATTATGGGTGCAGAAATAAGCTGAACAAATAGGGGTATGCGGGTAGAGCACTCTTGCTCCAGCCTTAATTACTGGATGAATATCAAGATGTACTGCAGTAGTCATGCTGTACTAGGGAGTCTCTCTGCATGTTATACAAAAGGATTTTATTTTCTTCACTGGAATTATATTATAGGCCAACTGCCTGTTGTGTTGCCGTGTTGCTGGAGTCAATAACAAATAACAAGATGGACTTGGCAGGCTAATATTGGTTTGCACACATATTTCCATAAATTATTCTATCCTGATCACACAATACTGATATCACCCAATGGCCTAAGATTATTGAAAATTTCCATGAAAAACATATTCATGTTCCAGAACAAACGTGTTACAGATATCTGTCAATGGAGGCTCTTATCACTAATTATGTCAAAACCATGAAATTGGTAGTTCTATGATTCACATTTACATCATGGATTGTTACATCGGCATAGCAGAATATAGGAGGATTTTCCACCATGTAACCGGTTGCTGAGAGAGCACCTAGGTTGCTCAGTAGCTGGTTAAGTTATGCAAATATTACCACATCATCAGGCTCTCGAACTGGAATCCAGAATCTATAAATTTCCATCTACCTCACTACACTTACCATAATTGTACATTCAATTTACAATTCAACATGAAACCATTTCGTAAGAATGTTGCAGAGTATATTGTAGGAGTATTATACTAAATAGCGACTAGAGTTCTGTAAATTTCAGTCCGCCTGCACCCCCATGCTCCCAAGTGATAAATAGTTGTAATTGATTGGTTGATTTGATTATCGTCACCCATGAATAGTTTGATTAATAAGCCCATTGAATAGGTACAGAGATCCATTTACTTGAGCTGCTATGTTGAACAAACAGAGCTGTTAGTAGCCGTCAGCCTCAACTTTTACATTGATCGTTCAACTCACACCATAGCAGTGAAGACTTCATCAACAGGTGGTAAATGATCCACAGTCATTTAAAAGTTTTTGGAGCAGGTGGAGTGAGTAGCTGTTGTTATTCACACCGTCAACGGACAATAGATAGAGGACATAGAGGAAAGCATTCATCATCAACTGGTTAAGGTCGGAGTTTAAACCAAATCAACCATTTCAATTAAAATATAATATTGAAGAATTTTTGCAATAATTAGACCATTATGTTAACGACATGTGTATTTAGCAGTCGGAGTGTTGATATAATATTATTGTTTACAGATGAATCAAGTGAATGGACCAGGGGCGGATTTTCAACTTTCAGAAAGGGGGGTCTCCTGCCCACCAAGGAAATTTATTGAGGGTGCGCAGCACCCGAGCCGAGGGCGCGAAGCGCCCGAGACCAACAGCTGGGGGGTTTGGGGGGGCGCTGTAAGCCCCCCCCAACGAGGTCCGGGGCGGAGCCCCGGCCGCCGAAGCTTTTTAGGCTTCATAGAGACCATGAAAACTTGAAACCAAAGACTAAAACATGAAGAGGATCCTTTGTGCAGGGGGATTTCAAGCCTTGGGAAAACTCTCACCCTTGGACGCTGGAGTCAGAGAGTCATGCTATGTGTGGTGTTCTTGCTCTTGAGGTTCGGCCTAAATATCAGTATTGAGTGATTTAGGGCTTTTAATGATATTTTATTTGTAACCTGGAAAGCAAAAAATGAGTATGAGCGATAAACTCAAAACTGATCAACAGAACAAAAATCACCTCTTTATATACATGTAGTTATGCAAATTAGGACAATCTTATTGGTCCATGTTATGACCAATAAGAAGATAGAGATATTTATAATCTCGAAGATAATAATAATAAAGGGTTATGATATATAAAAAAAATAAGGTCTTGTATCTTTGAGATTAAAGAAAAAAAATGGCAGCAATCAAATCTATTACAGTTGCCCCCACTTTAAAAAAAAACACGAATACACAAGTAGAATATATATACATTTTTTTTTTTTTTTTAAAGTACATCTCATAGATTTGACGAAGTGAACAGCATGTGACAATATTCGCAATCATGGTACAAATAAATCTATTGTCAGGTATTCTATTTTGTATATATCGATCTTCTTTTCTTTTGTAGACTTATTCTAGTGTTTCTGTTTGCTGTAAGTAATCGCCATCAAGGTTATACATGATCGATGAAGATTATAGATACATTGTCTTCATCAGTTGAAGATCGGGGTGAATCGTCATCGGTTTATAAAAACTAAGCATAGATGAAGATTCCAGGTGCATTATCTTTATCAGCTGAAGATCAGGGTGAATCGTCATCGGTATATAAAAGCATAGCATAGATGAAGATTCCAGGTGCATTATCTTTATCAGCTGAAGATCAGGGTGAATCGTCATCGGTATATAAAAACTAAGCATAGATGAAGATTCCAGGTGCATTATCTTCATCAGCTGAAGATCAGGGTGAATCGTCATCGGTATATAAAAGCAGAGCATAGATGAAGATTCCAGGTGCATTATCCTCATCAGCTGAAGATCAGGGTGAATCGCCATCGTGTTATAAAAACTGAGCATTAGATGAAGATTCCAGGTTTGTTATCTTCATTAGCTGAAGATCAGGGTGAATCGCCATCGTGTTATAAAAACTGAGCATTAGATGAAGATTCCAGGTTTGTTATCTTCATTAGCTGAAGATCAGGGTGAATCGCCATCGTGTTATAAAAACTGAACATTAGATGAAGATTCCAGGTTCGTTATCTTCAACAGCTGAAGATCAGGGTCAATCGTCATCTGTATATAAAAGCAGAGCATAGATGAAGATTCCAGGTGCATTATCCTCATCAGCTGAAGATCAGGGTGAATCGCCATCGTGTTATAAAAACTGAGCATTAGATGAAGATTCCAGGTTCGTTATCTTCAACAGCTGAAGATCAGGGTGAATCGTCATCGGTATATAAAAGCAGAGCATAGATGAAGATTCCAGGTGCATTATCCTCATCAGCTGAAGATCAGGGTGAATCGCCATCGGGTTATAAAAACAGAGCATAGATGAAGATTCCAGTTGCATTATCTTCATCAGCTGAAGATCAGGGTGAATCGCCATCGGTATATAAAAACTGAGCATAGATGAAGATTCCATGTGCATTATCTTCATTGGCTGAAGATCAGGGTGAATCACCATCGTGTTATATAAAAAAATGTGTAAGTGGGGATTCCAATTCTATAACCTATGCGTATATAACAATTTTTGTCTTCAGGAAATTCAATGCTTGATAATTGTACTTTCCATATGTGCTAGTTAAATTTCAGTCGGCTGAGAGTGTTGAGGTGAAGGATTATTCCAAGGGGTCTCCTTGCCAATATAGACCTCTCTGAGTTGTGCAGCATCTAAAACTCCTTCTAAGGTTAGTTCCATCCTTATTGATAACTCGTATTGTGCAGTTGGAGATTCCAGAGCCATTATGAAATGTTTTATTGCCATCTTTTCCCTTGTGTCAAAATCTAGCTCTTCACAAACCATGTTTACCATGTTTCTAATGTCACTGGCTAAATCCGCCAGTGTCTCAGGTCTTCGTTTCCTTCTGGGTAGAGCAAGCTCATATCGTTTCTTTAATAACTGTTCGCCGAATCGAGCCTGTAGCCTATTGCTAATGACACCAGGATCGTTTGTATCATCGTATAATACATCCCTTGCTTTACCTTGTAAGCACATTTTCAACCATAGTCCTTGTTCATTTTGTAGATGCCAACCATTTAGTCTACACACGTCATTGAAGTTACTAAGGAACTTCTTCAGACCATCGCTGCCATGAAAAGAGGGTAAAGGACAGATAGATGCCTTATATTTGTATGTTGGAGCTGAAGCGGCGGATGTTTGGAATACCGGATCTGCGTATTCTACTTCATGAGCTGGACTTGTAGAACTCATGTTGGCATTCATATTTGTGTTAAGAGTAGAATTTGGAGTGTTATGGTTTTCATTAACTGTGTCATTTACTATTTTCCTGAGATTTTTTTGTTCCAACTGTATCGTGGTCATGTCCTGGCGATTTTTTTTCAATTCTTCAAGTAGCAGTGTCGATTCGGGGTCTCTGTATCCACCATATTCTTGTTTTTCCTAGTCTTCGGCATTGTAAGTTGTATTTATCTGCTCTTCTAGCAGTTTTTTGCTGATAGGTATGGTGTTCCTTGAACTACCAACCCCCTCACTCTGAGTGAGTTAATACCAGTAATTCCAACAGGCAAGTGAGGGTTGCCAGGGAACACCCAATACGGTTTTCTGAAGCCGATATACAACTCAAGGTTGTACCAAAGCCCAGTGTACCTAGGGATTAAAGGTATTAACCTGTCCCTACCGCTAAGTATAGCAGGGATAACTTCTAATTCACCGAAGTTGTCTGCTCTTGAAGCAGTCCTACCGCTCAGTATAGTAGGAACTCTGTCCAAGGTTGTCTGCTCTTGAAGCAGTCCTACCGCTCAGTATAGTAGGAGCTCTGTCCAAAGTTGTCTGCTCTTGAAGCAGTCCTACCGCTCAGTATAGTAGGAACTCTGTCCAAAGTTGTCTGCTCTTGAAGCAGTCCCACCGGAGTCGCCAACTGTGGTGTTCTTGCTCTTGAGGTTCGGCCTAAATATCAGTATTGAGTGATTTAGGGCTTTTAATGATATTTTATTTGTAACCTGGAAAGCAAAAAATGAGTATGAGCGATAAACTCAAAACTGATCAACAGAACAAAAATCACCTCTTTATATACATGTAGTTATGCAAATTAGGACAATCTTATTGGTCCATGTTATGACCAATAAGAAGATAGAGATATTTATAATCTCGAAGATAATAATAATAAAGGGTTATGATATATAAAAAAAATAAGGTCTTGTATCTTTGAGATTAAAGAAAAAAAATGGCAGCAATCAAATCTATTACACTATGAAAAACTAAAGACTGCATTTGATAGTAATTAATAGATATGATATTAAATAATTTTTTATACAAAAATTCATACAATTAATAGTTATAACATCAACAATATTGTTTAGGCTGCATTACAAAACAAGAAAATGACAACCTAAATGATTATAATTTTCATATATTGAATTAATAAAATGTAAATAATTATTATTTATATTTCATTAATTTAATATTTTAAAATTATAATCATTTATAAATTATATTTTAAAAAGGCAATCATTGTAAGCAACATTAGGATTATTATTCATAAGATAATCATAATGTTCATGATGTTCTGTTGTTAATTAAAAACTAAATTGAAAATTCATATATTCATAACTCTGACTGATAGTTCCTCTTTTCCCCCAATCTGAATCTCGAATCTGGGATCTAAGAAAATTCAAATAATCATAATATAATAATAATAACGAAATATAATATTGAATATTCGTAACTCTACTCTGAGTGATAGTTCCTATTTTCCCCTAATCTAGGAAATTACCCAAGACAAAACAGGAAAAGAGAATTTACTTTGCTAAAATGCAAAGTGGTAGGCCTACAATAAACTCTTTCTAGAAAATGTAAAGGTGATATTATTAGAATTATTTTGATTCATTCAGTGATTTAGCCAAGGAAACTTTGACTGTACAGTAAACAAGAATGTCTACAAGAAGTTTATTGATAGCACAATCAATTGACTTTGCTGATCTACCTAAGAGTTACATGCAGGAATATGAAACTTAAGCTACATTTACTGCGATCCTAATAAGTTACTATGGAAATCATGGCGACCTCCATAGAAAACTTTCTAAATGGGAAAATCCTTGAATATGGCCAAAAATCAATCAATTTCAATTTTTTTTCTGCAAATAAAAGGGGGGTCGCGAGACCCTGGCGACCTACAGTAAATCCGCCCATGTGGACCACCAATACTCCTGGTGATGTTGCTGTGTGTAGCAGTGGTCCCAGCTAACTTTTTCGAAATTTTACCTGATAATCCAGAAGAATTTACACCACCAGAAAACTGTTTCTCCTGGACAAGTGCTAACTGTAGAGACTGGGCTCTGAGAAATCACTCCGACTATAACCGTAGTTGTGGATCGACTGGTGTCGCTGGGACTGAGTTCTCATGTCACCAGAAATGTTTTGGTGACAACTCTCCAATTTGCACCAGCTATTGTGAAGGTACAACTTCATCATAATATAAGAACAGCAGGTTTATATGATCACATAGGTGAAGTGACCATGAATATTTTCGTTTTTGGACAACATCATCATAACACACATACTCACACACAGCCTTCCTCACGCCATATTGTTCTGTATATTGCAGAGTACCACAGAGACTGTGTTCAGTCAACCACACGGCAGCCCTCTAAGCCTCCCTCGACACCAGATCCCAACGTCACCTCACCCATTCAGCCTAAAAGTTTAGCTCCATGTACACAGACAAACAACAGTTCTAGAGAATCAGGAGATGGAGACAACAATACACAAGTGGCAGACGTTACGCTGCCATATTATTGCACCATACTGGTCCCCGCTCTGGCTACTCTATGTGCTGTACTGTTTATTGCTTTGGGCTTTGGATTCAGCATCGATACAGTTACTGACCGTAAGCATGCCTACACATGCATATTGTTGTAATATGTCTATACCAGAGGTGTCCAATCTTTTTCAGAGCAATGGCGGGGGGGGGGGACATAACTACAGCCGTTGACAGATTCCATTTATTACACATGAGATACCTACATAGTTTAAACTTTTCCAGTTCATAAATAAAGATTGTAGAACACAGCACAGGGTTGAATAGTGACTTTTAAGAGAAAATTCTTCATTTTGATCCCTGATAGCCTGTTTACAGATTAAATTTGCGTCTGTCAGCAACAAATCAAATGGCTACCCATTCAGTAAAGTACGATAAAAACTCATAACACAGAAATTCAGAGTAGGTGGAATTGGGGATAAGGGCACACATGGTACATGTATTTGCCGTGCACTACTAACTCGTATGCTACTACGGACCACCTTAAGATTATAACTCTCTTATCTTATTTACGAAATCACATGATTGTGAATAGGATGACAAATCTTGTGATACTTCAGATTATTACCTGACCAACACTGAGCCAATTTGCCTCCATTAGGTACTGTAATACGTGCATATTATATTTTTATACTACAGGTGGTAAGAAATGTGGAAGGGCAGCAACAGCATGTTTTGCTAGATGTCTGAAAAGGAAGATGGAGCACAAAATTTCTCAAAATGAAAGTAAGGAAACTACATGACTGTAGTGTTTGTGATTGAGAAGACTACTAATGGCCTAACGCATAATATATATACATTGTAGTTATACAGCAACACCATTGTAACAAGATTTATCTCACTTGCATGTATACAAATCTTGTCTCTTAGATACATACTCTGGAGTCAACATTATAACACTCACAATAATCTACTACAGTGTAATCATACAATGTGCAATGATGACCAAATAATTATACAACTTTTAGGCGGTAACATTGATGAGGAAAACGGCATTGGTTTGGAAGACATGGGATGTGATGGGGATCAGTTGGATGTGACTGGTAGGTAACCAGCTCTTCTAAATTCCCCCTGTAGATGTTACGATTACTTTGACAAAGTGTGTTGTCGTTGAAATGTTACTTTCACCAGAAGAAGCAGTTATTATGGTCACACCAGAAGCAGTATTTATTATTGTCACAGTATGGTTTCATTGATGTTCATATTTTTTTTAATTTATCACCGTTATTGAACACGTAGGAGAGGTGCGGCTTGTGCCTGATTTACCAGACCTTCTCCATGCAATAGTGTCAGCTAAAACATTTGAGGAATATAGGAGAAATCTTTCACAATTCTTTGAAGTTACTAGAAGGAAGATTAACTTGAACTCTTCACAATGGACGCTAATAGGCCAAGTAAGTATAAGTGCATGTGCGCATATAGGGATGGTAGCTACGTACATGTAGGCGTATAGGGATGGTAGCTACGTACATGTAGGCGTATAGGGATGGTAGCTACGTACATGTAGGCATATAGGGATGGTAGCTACGTACATGTAGGCGTATAAGGATGGTAATTAACAGTAAGGTGCAGTAATGGAGGCCTACATGTACATTTAATACATTTATTGAGACATAGACTAGAAGTGTATAATGAATTTGTTCGAAAAAGACCATCGAAATTGGACGTTTCGAAAACGGACAGTTCAACGCCGGACAGTTCAACACCAGACAGTTCAAAACCCAAACACCAATCACCAAATTTCAACTAATTTTTATTTCTAATTTTATTTTTCTATTTAATTAATTAAATTATTTAACAAAAATTAATTATCTGTGAGTTGTGTTCTTCCAAATGTAGTCTGCACAGTTTTGAACTGTCTGGTTTCGAACTGTCCGGTTGTGAAACGTCCTGTTTCGAATTGTCTTTTTCGGAAATGTCCCTTTACCGTGTATAATACATTATAATAATTTAGTAGTTCTACTGCAGTGACTTGTGGGCCTGTGCAACGAAAGTAGGACTCAATAAATATAATCATCTCACGAAACATTTTTAAGAAATGGAAGATAAAAATGGCAGGAGAAGCAACAGATTATCCTGAAAGCTGTAGCTCACACCCACCAAGACTTGGGAGACAGCTTTCTTTAGAACACAGGCCTACTCCAGCCCATGAGTCTGTAAGGGAAAGAGAGCAAGAGGTGGGCTATATTAATATACTAGTAATGTTTCCCTTGCAAGTGGCCTATGATGCTGTGGGAGCAAATTGAAAGTTATATTTTCAACACAGGGCTTGGCGTAAAGTAGGTCAATACATTGTATAGTTCAATTCATACCTTATAGTTATGAGAATCTAGGCATGATCCACACATAGACAATAACTTCTGGTAACACACCAGGTTTATTACTATTATATCTATTCAGCATACTGTTGATGAGGTTGTTGATGGGACTATAGAAGTCGAGGAAGTAGTGGATATAGAAGTAGAATCAGCATCAGAACATCAAACCCTGCTTACTACGTTACCAGTACCTGATGGTAAGTAGACTGGCTACATAGTGGTTGGTGGATATACACATTCTACAGGTAAATTATTTAGTGGTTGCTGGATGTGGTAATGCTCATATTATACAGTGTACATACTATTTACATGTACATTGTACGTATGTGGTAGCATTCATAGACTATATTATACATGTACTACAAGTTGAGTATAAGTTGTTTAAGAAGTTGCAGTCATTTGATAATTTTGTAGGTCAAATTAAAGCTGTTTTGTCGGAGCCCAACCTTATACTTTATGATTTCTTGCGGAGGATTTGGATTAGTGACCATCTCCAAGCAGGTCCAGGTAATGACAATTATATGATTATATAAGTTATGGAAGGAGTGTATTCCTCTGGTAGTATTCCCATTATTTAGGCCTGTAATTAGTGTAAAAATTGTAATAGAATACTAACTATAATTAGTGCAACACACTCCAAATTCTATTAAAAAACATCCCAACTTCTCTACAGTCGCTAGAATACAGATTTAGCATTGGTTCTATAATTTATAAGAATGATTCCATGGAGTCTATAACCTGTCTATAAAAGAAAGGTTTACCTGATAGCAGACTTCTCTTTCACTGATTACATTGAATAATATTATTTTTATATGGTAGCAGTGACCAGTGGTCACCATGTGAACTTTGGGTTACCTTCTGTAAATGGGGAAAAGTTTTTAGTCCAGTGGAACTAGTTTTTGACCAAAGAATGTACTATGCATACAATGTAAGGCAGAGCTTTTTCAATGCCGAGTACTGCATACGTCAAGAAAGCTAAAGCATCACAATGCTTGACAAACAATGCTTTATGACGCTACATTTTTATTTACAAATGCTGTCCAATAGACTGTAATAGAATTGGTATGTAGACGTACTTACATACATGACAGGGAGGTACACCTACTAAAAGAAACAGTATGTGGATATTAGACCAGCTAACTGTTGTAGGCATAGGCTAGTATGCACATCATGTCAATGTAACATTCCTTCCATTTGCTTTAGATACAGAAGCCTGGCCGGTTACATACAGCTATGCTGGGCCAACCCATGTGACACGGCAATGATGGACAAACTGGGTAGCTACATGTAGTAAATAGCCTACGGCCTACTGATGATGAAACAACCCCTGTGACATATTTATTGAATGACTGGCTGATTTTGTAATCTAGTGTTATGCTGTTAGCTACAGTGTGAACTGCGAAGTGTTAGTAGGGCTAGCTGTTAAATTAAAGATTGCATAATAAATTTTCTTGCAATAAAAACATTCTAGTTCTACTGTCCTCACAACATGCATGTAATCATTTGTGTTGATTATTACGTAAACTGTATGCTCTGCATGGTACCAAGTGACACTTGCCATTGTTGTTGTTGATTGGATTAGTATTGGGATTTTTAAAGGAGTACTGACAGCTAATACATGTTATATATCATTCTGCACGGTTTTTCATGGCGAATCTGATGGATTTTAAGAGTAATCTTTTCAATCTGTTTACTGCAAGATAGTTAGATGTAGCTACATGAGATTTGTCTTCCCATTTGTCTCAGTTAGACTAAGTTCTGCTGCCATATTTGAAGGTGGGATGGGTGTATGATAATGGTGGTTTGCTTTCATAGTAGATGCTACTAAAACCACAAACCAGACACTGATGGTGATATTATTCAGTGATTACAAAATTCTTCTACTCAGTCATCAATGCATATACTAGGAGAGCTGTGGTTTTAGTGGATGCTGTTTACTGCCTGGGGAAATAGATATTATAATTATGAGCATATATAATGTAGTCTACAGTGGGGGCAAACAAAAGGCTATATAATTCCACCACTGCTGTCAACTGCAAGATGTGCCTCTACACAGACTATCCACTTGATTTCCAATTATACCAAGTAGACAATAATACTCAAAGCTTGTGCAATGCCTGCAAGCAAGTGTTTTACTTGTAAATCTGTAACCCAAGTTTTTATGGCCTAAAAACTCAAGGATTTCTAAAAGGTATCTGCATGTACAATGTGGAATAAATTTATATACAACTGTCAACTGGTAACCTGAAGCCAAAGTAGGAAAGAATTTTGGGATTTGCTACAAACACTTCAAATGGACTAGACCGATTTTGCTATATAACTACATAAGAGGATTGGATAGATGATCAACACAAAAAGAGAGTTACCAGGTAAGTTCTTATGGTCTACAGTATAACTTTACTTATAACATACTGTACATGTAGTTATTTCTGATCATCATCGAATGTGTTATAATATTGTTCATAGAGTTGTAGATAGATGACTGCCAAATAACAGGCGAAATCTGGTTTTTTGGATGTGTTGTATGTGTTTTGCATTACAAATTTAACTGCCAAGTTCCAGATCATATTAGACATGCTTATTGTTGCTGTCAGTATAGAAGAATATTACAGTGCATCAGCATATTATATTCATGTTTATTAGCCTTCTAGTTTTATATGCTGACCTTTATATGATTATAGAATGCTGATGACGCAATGATTTGGATCTGCTATAAAATAATGTAAATGTATATTTTAGTGATGATGAAGGCAATCTGTGGAAAGAACCAAAATTCATTGCTCCTTGGAGACTCCTACTCTGGATATTATCATGTTGCAAGATGTGCTGAATCCTACCAGGTGACTAAAGGCCTAATTGTAATTAATTGTAATTGTCAAGGGTCATGATTTTGATGTCACACACTTGTGTACTCTACTTGAGGAACCAACTGCAAGTGTCAGCACCTGCTATGCCATCATTTACAGTTAGAATTTTATTATTTAGAATTAGGTATTGTATTAGAACATCAAATTTTTATATTTTCAAACCACAGAAAATGTAGCAGTAAGTCAAGGGTCAGTAAATTGAGTTGTTCTTACTGTCCATTGTACATGTAAATGCTCCAAGTGAGGGGCAAGCTACTCAATGTACCTTAGAATTAACTAGGCAAATCATTACAAAAATTTTCTATTGAGTTTCGCAGTTTTATTTGGAGATGTAATATTATCCAAAAAAATCATAAGACAGATTCTATACAGCAGATTACTGCTTAGGTAATAGAAGCTTGTCTAGGAATCTAGCACAGATCTAGCTACGTGTAGCATCAACAACTTTACTGTTTTTAGATGATTATAAAAAATATCTCATAACCACAATATTACTGTTTTATACTCAATGGATTCTATCAGTAATAGCCTTTTATATCTAACTCAGGCAGACCTTTAGTCTAGTTTGATCCAAAACAAGTCAAGTGTTATTATCCGTACATTGTATTGCAATGTAGACTTGCTTATCTTTTCAGTATGTAGTTGTAATATAGTGTATAACCCACCTAGCCTACACTTCATATAGACAATACTGAACCCATTCAATCAAGTATAAATGTAGAGTAAAAATAATAACATAATAGCAATGATATGCATTTTTGTGTGCGATGTACTACCTGCTTACCTACCTGCTCACCCACCTACCCCCATGTCCCTATCTCCCTCCCTACTTCCATGTACCTACCTTCCTACCCACCTACCTACATGTACCTACCTACTCTGCTTACCAACCAACCTACCTACCTACTGGACCTACCTACCTACATACATACCTACTACATAACCACCCACCCACATTATACTCATCTGCTCTTGGTTTCTTTACAAGCAAATGTACATCAAAATTGGCATGAATCTCCAAAGAAAGAGACAGTAATAAGCTGTTGGGTAGTTTCCTGTTTTGCTAACATAAACCTAAAAGTAGTGATGACATAGTATGGCTCCTACATTTTTTACTAGATGTTGGCAGCAAAAAATTCTAACCACACAATTGGTTCTGGTTAGTAACTACAGACCATAATCATGAAATTACACTATATCTGCCACCCATTGTTTTAAATTACTACTTCCATGTCCCATAGCTGTATGTGTGATGAATAAATAAGAAAACATGCTTGATGAAACATGCTATAAATAATAATGTTTGGAAACAGATGTATTGTACCTTTATTATACCTTGTACCTGTCTGTGACCCCTAATATTTGGTACCTGTATATGAATTTACTGTAGCCTACTATCATCTACATGTATTAATATGTAACATGCATGATGTAATACTGGATGTACCTGTCTGATATGGATTGTGTTTATTTGATAGATTATTGACATCGGAATTCAATATCACAGCTATGCTACCAGGCCGCCAGCTAGGAAGAGTTATCACAAGCTTACAGGCTGGATGTACAGAAGCAATCAATTTTTGTATATTTATGCCTTCACAGTCCACATTTACAATGCATTCATAATTTTGGATGTGGGGTTATTAGATGTGTACCATGGCCAATCAATAAAAAACAGTCAATTTGTTACAATATTCTATGAATTAATCTTACACTCCTTGATATATTTTCTAGTATTTTATCAAATTTTTACATGCACATCATACCATAATAAAAATGCTTGTGGCAAGTATTATGGTCCTTTATCCATTATAATTGACTGCCCGTGACAATACAATGAGTGTACACATGTACATGTACAATGAGTGTACACATGTACATGTACAATGAGTGTACACAAGTACATGTACAATGTATGTTCAATGTACACGCATAACATAAATTGTAGACCACTTCATGACATGCTTTAGCAGACATATTATGGTGAATATGTATATGTATTGAGTCTCGAGTATAGGCACGTAGCCTATATAATATTAGAAATTCATATTATTTTTCATTTCTAAAATAATCAAGCCATTGATATTTGTCACCAACAGAAATGGATAGCCCAATTGCCAACAGCTTTAGTTATCAGGCTAAGTGCTGTGGTATAAACTGTGTAATGAATTATGCCATGAATTTTTAGTGCAGGGCAGGGGAACATTTACCCATTTTGGCCTCTAGATCAATACTTCCATCTGCATCTATCAAATATAATTTAGGCTGTGTTTTACAAAATAAAGGTTTTATCATTGCAATAATACATTTACAGCTATTAGTATTATGCAATATGAAACAATAATTATGCATACATGTAATGTAATTTGTAGATGAAATTCTATAGTGGGACCAAGCAGCACAAATAATATGTTGTATACATGTATATAACTTATGATAGGAGCATAAGCTGGGACTTCATATGTATTATTATTATAGTAGGCATACATAATGCCTAATGGGTTTATCAGAATTATGCCTGTGGTTGATGTTATTACAACAAAAAAACCACTGACATCCTAATTATATGTTGTGAATGGATTCTTGTGATGTTTCAATGCCCTATCTATGGCTCAATATCAGGAACATGGGTATCATAATGAGAAGAGGGAACAATTCCAAATGATACCCGAATGATACCCAAAATTTTTGAAAATGGCCCACTTCGGCCTAACGCGGCCCAAAAACTTGAATTTTGGTGCAAGAAAGTCCATGTCCTTACAACTCAGCATGTCAGCACGATTCTAATGATGTAAAAAAAAATTAACTGTCAGTACTCCTTTAAGTATTCTTGCAATTTCCCATGTTACTATGTACATTACTTTACAATAATTAAAGTTACCAAGAGAATTGATTTTCAGACTACTGTGACTAGTAAGTCTTGATTTTATAAGAAGTTGAAACCATCATTGCCTTATTATTAATGCAATAGAACGCACGGTTCACTATAATATATTGCCTTACTATTAATGCAATAGAACGCACAGTTCACTATAATATAAGGAATAAGGAAAATGAGTTAGGAGAATACTTCAGGCTCTAACAGAAAGTTTCAAAAATATTCAAATGGGCAAGCACAACCAAGTCATTTGCATCACAGGAAGCACTTGTCATTCATTGTACCAGGGAACAAAAGGGATACTATTTCCAACTACGTGCCAAATGCAACATTGTATTTTAGTCAATGACCAAAATATAAATAGACTACATAAAGCCAACTGCGTCATTCTAGTCAATTCTGTGTGAGGCTGCTAGAATCATGTAAGCTACAACTATGCAAAGGTAAAACTTTTTCATTTGGGCGGGATAGTGTGGGAGAGAGTGTGAGAGAGAGAGGAGATATTTCTGTAACAAAAAGGGTCAAGTAGTCAAGACTAACAGTATTATTTTGCCGGATGATAAAATATAGATGTGAAATCATTTTAAAGGATATAACATCGTCAGCTAAACACTAAAATTGCTGTCAACAGTGATTTAGATATGCCATTGTCGTTCGCTGCACATGTACTTTGAACAAATTACTTTGTACTTCATTAGAGATATGCCCACATTGTTTGGGGGAGGGGGGGGGCTACAACACATCTGAATCTGAGAATTTAATTACTGTATATCATATTGTATAATATAATATAGCAGTTTATCCATCAACCATCAACACCCACCAATGCACTGACCTGACTGTGAGTGAGAAGGTATAATTGTTGCACTTTTCATTTCGCACAAAATTCATTCATATTTCACTGCATTGTTCTATTCTTTCATAGCCGGAAGATAATTGAAATTGCAAGTCATGGAATATAAGGTCACTACTTAAGGCTAAACAGGCTGATAAAAACAACGCGTGACCTAGTATCAGTACAGAACTGTATGCAGCTTAATATTTGGGGATTTGCTGAGTTACATTATATTGAATAATGAATATCCTGTTGACATCACTCCACTTGAAATCACCTCATATATTTCCAAGGTAAACCGTTAAGTGGAAATTCTATCTCCCAGGTTAGTCAGTAGGTAATAAACTTGTTTGCATATTGTTGCAGGTTTCATCATTCACTGCCTACTAGCCTACTACCTTGTAGGTTGTAGTGCCACACCATACATATACCATACCATCACCACTGCTATACTAAAAGCACTTCACTTATGAAAGTTTTGTGAGTGTTTGGTTCCACACTGTAGTGGAAAAGACACAGCGTGAAACGCTCATGATACGCGAAACTCTGTTGCACAAGACATTGAGATAGATTAAAATGGGAGGGCAGTAGTAAAGGATATAAATATAACAAACCGCTTTATATGCTTGCACCCACAAATGTTAATACTATCCAATGGCCATTTACTAGAGTAGAGTAAAAATTGAAAAGATGATAAACCTCTTGCACTGGGATGTTAGATGAAGTCATGAGGTAAAAATGAAGGGGCTATAACAGCTTAGTGTGGTTACTACTGGATCTGTGCACAAATGTACAGGAATTTTATTTCAAGTATTGAAGACCCAACTGGATAATAATCCCAGAATTTTAATGTCTAGAGTAATATATAATCCCATAATGCTGATATCTAGAATATTGTTATTACAATAATTATTTCGTATACAGGTAATTATTCTGGTGGAACAGAGTTAAGCCAAGCTACATGTATGTACCTGGTACACAGTGAGTGGCACAACTATCTGATGGCTCTTCAGAGTGGGCATTATAGTACTCAGGCTAGTAGAGGTGTCAAGTTTACTGTTCATTATTCTTTAAGGGCTTGCTCTGATTTTTTAATTCAACCTGTAGAGGATTTGTAAAAATGTTGCCAAGAAAGACTGCAATATTGAGCAATTGGGTTGGGAGGGGACACTACATGTAATGGAGGGACAACTTCACCATTGCATATGATAACATAAGCTGAATCTTACTTTATGGGTTGTTTAAACATATTTTCCAATATTCTTTTGTCTCATAACCATGAGTCAAGAAATTAGGATAATAAAATAACTGAACAAAGAATGTTTAATAATGTACAGAGAAAAACATGTTTACTCCTGGTAGTACTAATAGTGCAAAAACAACAAGTCAAAAAAACAATTTCTCCACCAGTGCACCTAACAGTGTGTAATACCTCCGCAGTGCATATTACTCGTATGTATGGATACCCAGTTTGAATAAAAATGTATTAGTATCTAATTAGTTCCGACAACTACATCATTGTGTTTAAGCATATTTACAAACAACACCAAAGAGTTGGTATTTGCAACAAAGAGTGGTATTTGCAACAATATTGCTGGTATGTAGTAGTAGTAACAACATAAATTATTCATAAAATCATAAAAATAGTTTAGAGCCATTTTATTTGCACAGAATACAGGCATACAGTTGATCAACCTGTCGTCTTTGTCAATATTTAATATTTTACAGGCTATTGTGTTATGTTATCGTATTTATTTGCAGCGGTAACCTAAAATACGTAGAAGTATATATTTGAAGTGACGAGACAGATGGCAATTAGAATAGCATAGCTGTCATTACTCATCACATTTAAATTCAATGAATACTTTTTGGGGAGAGAGAAGATATGACAACTCTGTGTGACCAAAGAGTGCTCTATAATGTACAATGTACAATGTAAGGCAGAGCCTTTTCAATGCTGCATACTGTATACACCAAGAGATTTGCAATTGTATTTAATACATTCAAGCATGAGCAATGGTGATACAGAAAGTAGGTAGGCTGTGAAAGCTAATGCACCACATGTCTTGACAAATATTTCGTTATGGCATTATGGCTTTATATTTTGGTTTACCTAATGCTGTATAATACTAAATATAATAGATATGTAAAAGTGCATACATATTATAAGTGATAAGTATTAACCATAATGTACACCTACAACTAAAAGAAGCAGTGATGGTTCTATCAAAGTTTATAGAACTAATAAGTTGTTCCACGACTTTATACACCAATAGGATCGAGCAAAATCTGACCTAATAAGCGGCCTAGTTCAAAGTAGTTGAGCGGCAATGAAAAATTACCGATACAACAATGGAGTCTTCTCAAGATTGCCGAAAAAATTGCCCTGAGATTGGCTAAAAGTACCTGTAATGCTAGCCCATTATTTTCAGAATACATGATGTTTATACCAATAGCATCAATAGAAGATGCAGGCACTTAGAAAAGCATAAATATAGGAAAAAGGCCCAACAAGTTCGAGCCATCCTGCTGATCACGTGGTCTGGTCTATTTATGCCTCATGTAAACCAAAGAGGGTAAAAGTACGCTCTTTGTGCAGACTGTCAACTACTAACTGCCGACCTATATTTCTATAGCCTAAGCGTCTGGCCACAGGCTGGGCGGTCGTTGAAGGGCAACGGTTTGCCAATTTTGGCCAGAGAACCAGGGCAAATGACTATGCGCATCGTTTGCTGGATAAACTTGGTATATAGAAACTTTGGTTCTATAATAATCCACACAACTGAGCTCCATGTTAATCAGGCCATTTGCATCGCATCAGGCGATCTAGCTCATTAGCATAATGGAAATTCCCATTTCCCATAACTACAACCAACTTGTAGGTAACTCAACTGCAACATTCATTATTGATCCTTCCATTCAGACAGTACTACTGCAGAATAAACTCTAAAGGTAAGTTTATATTGACTCCTTCTTCTGGTATTTTACTTGACGAAGAAATCTCCAAAACATGAGAACTAACAAGCAGGTAGGAGGTTTTGTGCTACATGGATTATTTCGAGGTGATTTAATAACAAAGTAGACTTCAACCAACTGCATCGACTGTAAGCTCACTGTTTCAAATTCATTATGAACCCAGAACAGGTCTAAAACTAGCTGTTTTAATTTTGTAAGGTATTTGCAGCGAATTATGAAAAACCAACTACAAATACTGTGTCTTCTGGAGGTGCTCAGTCTCGTTAGAACAATGGAACCAGTAAGGTGCCAGTACACCCATAGCCAGTGCCAGGCCATTGATGTCAACTCTGAAGAGTTCAGAATCAACTGCCTAGAAGGTGCTACAGATATACGGTCCTGTTACTCCCTTTGCAGAAAGAACCCAGATAGTTTCACTTGCCGAGGATATTGCCCAGGTTTGAACTAAAAATAATCCTATTAATCAATAGGTCATTGGATGCGAATGGTACATCTATTACAGTGCAACAATTTCATCATGTAATAATGAATGCATTGATCAGTATTTACAATATTCCAATGTTGTGTTGCAGCCTATGTGGATCATTGCATTAGGACAACGACAACTACGCCAAAACTAGAGGAGACCACACAGAGTTCAACCGTGATTCCTTCAAGCACCATAAGCCACATCTCTGTTAGGCCAGAAACCTATGGGTCAACGAATGAGAAAGACTACCAGCCAAGCCAGAGCTATGAGATTCCTTTCTATGTGTCAATAGGTTTCAACATTGCTCTAGTCAGCTTACAGATTGGCATCATATTCTGTGAGTGGGAACATAGTTATAATAATATCTAGTTATATGTATGAAAATGATAACTTTCAAAATTGGTGCTTCTGATCTTCATATTTTACACCCGTTCCTCTCTCTCAGTAAGATCAAATTCAAACCTGAAAGAGATGTGTATGCACGATAGTTTTACAAGCAGGCTTACATATACGTTGTATATCCAAAGTAGGTTGAAAACTTGCTGTGACAGTGTTATAACGCCTCATCGGCATTTAGCTGTTTAGAAAATTTACCAACTTATATTTTTAGATTTTTGTTGCAAGCTTCCAATCCGCTGTTTTGGATTCAGATACTACTGTAGAGCCAGATCAGGCTCGATTGGCAGCACCAATACTGATACTGGTTAGTGATACACTATCATTACCTCATTATTAATATGTCTAGTGTATCCATGAATCTCAACTCAAGGGATGTTTGCTAATCCTTCAGAAACCCTATTGAGCTTTACTTGCATAATTGCTACTTATGAGATTTATCGGAGTTGTCACACTATTTTTGCGCAATGTTCATCAATGCAGGCGTACTAACAGATGGATTGCATTTAAAATCAAATTACAAAACGTTCTATATTAATTCTCATTACAGATAGTGGATCTCCTTTGAAAGACCTGAAAACTGATGCTGAAGCTGCAGGTGAGACTCAGGTTATGCTATTGAATTGCCCCCTCCCCTTCCCCTCCCCAGTCAAGGCAGGATGATTTGGTACTTTTATATTAGTACTGACTAGCAAAAAACAAATGTAATGATAAATTGTTTAGTAGGGGGCCCTTCTCACCAGCAGAGGACCTCAGATTATGGTGTAAAGAGAGGAACTAACTCAACAGCTAGATACACAAACTATTCACTCCAGGATGACAATGGTAAGATTATAAGTCTAGATACCAATAGAATCATTTACTTACTATACATGTACATAGTAAAATTATATAAGGTGACAGTTTACATTACAATTACCATTATAATAACATTAGATTGTATTAAAATTTTAACAATTACATTTATATATACATTGTTATGGTTATACTATAATAGTGGTTTACAACATGCAATATCCCTTTTGAAGGAACCCGCAAACATTTACTTTTAGGTATAAATGCTGCAGATTCCAGTGACTGTGAGATGGCTAGTTTATACAGCAATACTGATTCATCCACAACTGACCACATGTCATAAACACTGATTATTATGAACAAGGAGGCTGAAAATGAAAGGTACTTTCTATTTGATATTCTAGTAGTACTCAGAGTGTGTGTCTAGTCCTAATACCAGAATGGGGTAAAATCAAAGGATGCACCATGAATCCCCTACAACTTGATTTCCTACAATGTGATATGTTATCATATAATATATAATATATAGATTATAGTTACTGTACATGGGTATATACTATACAATGTAGCTTATACATGGGTATGATACATGTAGATACATGTAATTATGGGTATATGAACTTATCAGATACTATTAATAATAATACTCTGTTTGGTTGGTTTTAGGGTGAAGTATAAACTATAAGTTTGATACTGATATGAGTGGATACACAGCAAGCCCTGGTCAAAGAGTTGTTGGAATTAGTAACAAAGAATCACATAACAATAATCAATAATCGTTGTTGTATTTACAAGTACATTATAATATGTTTATTGTTTTTCTGTTATTGTTATATAATGTACATGTACATGATGTATATCTGTGTACAAAGGCAAACTCTTGTCAATTTACAATTCTTCCTATGTTAGCATTTTTTGTTATAAAACTGCAGCTGTGGTATGTACTGTTCCAAATATCAAATGGTGTACTGGAATTGTACTAATATTTATAACTTGAAATATAGCACTAGATGCCCTTGGTAGTCCAGTTATTCATAGCAAAAGGCCAAGCTGGTACATTTTAATTTACATGCCCAGTTCAACATATTCCACATAGCAGTCAATGCTGGTGGTTGTTGTTTGCTACTAAACAAACAAAAAGCATAGGGTGTGGCCCTAAAAACAATTCCATATTAGGTAATTGGGAGCTTCCCAAACTCCTAGTGTGCATTGCATGATGCCACATAATAATATCACAATATTTTAGATAACATAATTATTTACCATTATTACTGAGGGCACATGTTATCTAAAATATCGTGATTTTATGGGGTAGCATCACGGTTCAGGCAAAGCACACTAGGAGTTGTGTCGCCTAGAAAGTGCTTTTTCTACAAGGGCTGACATAAATATATTATTCATTGTGTTGTAGAATAATTTGCAGCCACTATTACTAGTACTATTACTAGTACTATTACTAGTACTATTACTAGTAGCCTACTTGGTACTATTACTAGTACTACTACTAGTACTATTACTAGTAACCTACTTGGTACTTAGTACAAGGTTTACCTTTAGCTAGCTGCTAATAATCGATGTGTAAATGTGTATGATACTCCTTGATGATACATTGGAGCCAAACTTTCCTGTAAGTTTGAAATGAAATTGAAAGATTTGGTTGATGCACGAACATTTATAATCTCCTACTACCTTGTTCTAATTGTCTAGCGAATACATAACTGTACACTATCTGACTCTCATCTCGGATTAGCTAAACAGTTTCAACCATGTTCACTTTTTTGTGGATACAGAGTTATCTGCTCCTACTGCTACCCATCCTTTATTTGTCTGTACACCAAACAATAAGTAAACATTATACATGTATAATAAGTATTAAATAGAACGCACTAATAACTTTTCTATAAGAAGTCGCACTGTATTTTACCTACTGCTGCGCTGTCCATATAAGTAAGGTTACTATTGGCAATAGCACAGACACAACAATACCCTTAATTTTAAGATCACCCCATAATGATGGCGTGATGTGTTTACAACTTGTAGTCCTGTCCAGACTTGTCACTGGAACTTCCATCTCCCAAGTATCAAGAATGAGAATATAATATAATACACATGGATAACATAATACGCAATAGACAGGATGTTCCACTTGGAATGATCAGACAATTATGCAAATTTTCTAACCTTTGTACTCGGTGTCTATTTATAATCACACTGAATAATACCATGTTTGTACCTCATTTAATACATAGAATAATTTCACCTCTGTAAAATGCACATAGCTAATAGATTACAATTTTATTAATTATACCCAATAGACATAACCTGTTACACTGTTAATAGTATTACATTAATTTATGGATTTGCTTCTGATCAGCTACATGTAGAGCACAATTTACAGTAGAGATTTGTCAGTCCCTGTAGGAGTGCTTTCAAGGTGATGCAACTCCCAATAATACTGCCAAACATTATTGTGTAAGCCTGTATTATAATCAATCACCTATATTATAATAATATATTGTTATTTATGCATTTTGGGAACGCAGAGAGATAACCTCATGTTATTATACCGCGTTCAGCAAAGTAGAAGTATTTTTGTGAATAAACTAGATGTTTATAATATGTTATGAATTAGAAGTAGAACTAGAACTAGATGATGTGGTAATAATAGGTACGCAGTATATGCATCGCCGGTTTTTATAACGCACCATTAATATTGCATAAAATCTTGTAATAGATTCCTATAAGATTAATTGCTGTAGATCCTTATAATATTGTAATAGAGTCTAATAATAATGTAGATTTTTGTGACAAACTGGCGATTAGTAGCATATAAATACTTGTATTTTATATTCTAATAACTTTGCTAGCCATTCTCATATTATTGCTACTGATGGCGACTTTCATACACTTGACCGTACCATCTACAGCACATGACGGTGGACCTTTATGGTCACTTCCGGAATTTGTACTTCCTGTGAACTGCACACTCTGACTGCTGAGTTGTGGAAGTACAATACTGTGAACACTCCATGTAACATTGTGCTGTTAGTTCATATGTGTTACCATGTAGAATACAGTAAGTTGTGGAGTATAATCAAACTATTGGGCGTAGATACTAAGTAGGCAGGGTGATAGCTTAGTGGGGAGCTGATGCTTAGAGGTGGGTACCTTGTGAAACCATTACAGTATCATCTTCTGTATTATATTTTTATGGTGTTCACTATTTTTAGTGAAGTCAATAAAGTTTAGTAGTTTTAAAACGGAGCCAATAATAAATCTTTATAATAATAGTATAGTAAATTTATGTAGAGCCTATGTTTTATATCACTGATTGTAAGTAATAAAAAGCCTCTATGATCTTTCTTGGGGGATTAAAACAACAAAATATAGGTGAGTCGGCACCCAGTAGCAAGTGATTGATACAAAACACTCAATTCCACCATTGATAACATTCTATATCATATAGATCATAATGTACACTTGCAGCTACATATTACATGTATATGTATATTATTATATATTTTATTATCTTACGCCTATGTAGATGTTTATCACAATTGTGTTTGCTTGTTTTGATCATGTAGTTATAGATTTTCACAATTTTATGATACCCTAAAGTTGCAGTAATAGGGTTGAGGTACAGCTAAATTTATGATTGATTGTATTATGTATGACTTGTTGAAAGAAAGATATTTGCTTAATTGTTGACATTAGCAAAAACAAAAGAGAGCACTTGAATCAACAATATCCCATTATTATAAGATTAGAGCTGAATGGTTGTGATAAATAAACATAGGATGGCTTGTATTACATGTATTTGATAAAAAGGTTCCAATATTGGAATACATGCTATATTATATGTTTGGTTATTGAATGACACGTTGCTGCCACTTGTGTAGCTTAAAGCAGACAGCACTTATTAAACAAGAGAACAACATAAGCCTTGACAACACACACTGCTTATTACAAGACTTAGTACTATTAGGTAGGGCGGCTAAAGAGTTCACAAGGGGATACATAGGGGTCAATGGTCACTAAACTGCTATTCCCACAGTTGTAATACTCTATATTATCAAGTTGGCATACACACAGTATAGTGTACGGTACGTTATGGAGACAGGGAGATCGTCTGCAAAGGACTCCGACCAACTGGAGGAAGTATTTGGAGAGTCAACTGGTGATGAAGAGTTGTCTGAACTTGAACAGGCTGAACAATACAAAGAGCTGGAATATATTTACAAAAAACTTGTGGTGACAAATGAAAAGCCAAATTATGGACCTCCGGTGCAAAGGACATTGAAGTCAGGAGCTCATGCCAGAAAACTTGGTATACGGTTGAAAACGGCTAATGATATACCGGAAAAAGGACAGACTCCAGTTTCTAAAAGACAACGGTTAAAAACAGCTGACCCTAGATTAGGTTCGTCACAGGAAATAGCACAAAGTATAGAAATTACACCATTACAGATTGAGCGGAAGACAAAGGTGAGAATAAATACGGTTCCTACACCTGGTTTAACAGACAATGCAGGAGGTCAAAGTTTCATGCTCTCTAATAGACAGAGTAGGAAGTCCGCTCCTCCAGTCAGTAGGATGAGTGGACTTACACCGCGATACACCAGGAGCTCTGATACTCCAGAAAGTGGAATAAGTGGCAGAAGAAGTGGTATTGGTTGCTACAGTTCATTAGCTATGTACAGCCCACAGACCCAAAGATTTACCATAGAACAGCTGGCCAAAGACAGAACGAGAATATTGAGGAAGTTATCAAACATTCAGACACATAGAATAGATAAAGGGTTCTATGTCACTGGTGCACCATGTGACTTGCGTGATAGATACAACATTGACGAGGAACACTACTCGTTACTAATGGACATAACCAATAAAGGGAAGCGTACAAACAGAAATGCCGCAGGAATGAAACTATCACGCTCTATATTGCAGCACTTTTCACCCCAACTGGGAAATTCAGCACCTCAAGACACCCAGGTTTCAATGCATATAGAAGGGAAGCAAGTTGGAAGAGAAAAGCGTGATTCTAGTATCCAACCTGCTGAGGTAACTGGAGGCGACTCGGGTGCTGGTGAAATAGCACCACTAGACAAGGTTACAGGGGGAGGTAATACCATCACTGACAATAAGGCTGAAAACACTGATGAAGTCATAGAGGTGGAAGAGGAATTTAACAATGAAGCTTACATGCAGAGAGAAGACAATTTCCAGTTAGAGAAAATAGTGCAGGTTGATAGGGAACACGCTGAGCAGGATGGCAGAGTAGAGACGCCAGCAGGTATGTTGTACTAAGAAAATAATATCAGCAGTAATAACTTTGATTATGCTCTATTCATAGAGGAGTAGAACATGTAGGGAATCCTAGGTGTCGTAATTTTGGCAGCATAATATAATCTAGCTATCAGTCGTAGATGTAAATAATTATTATATTACAACAATTATAATTCCTACAGTATCAATGTACAATCATAATATAGCACAGTTTTTATTAATATGTTACTTAGTGCGAAGCTATGTATCTCAAATACCTGAAGGGTGCCAATTTGAACAAAACCTTTTTTGCTAATTGAATGTTAGGGTGCGATTTCATAGCTGGTTAGTTTTTAAATGTATGATTTGCTAAAAAGGCTGCCCACAACTTGTTACTCATAACACAATAGATTTTGCTAGTAGAACCAGTGAAATTCATGTTCAATCAACATCATAATCTGTTAGGGAAAGTGTTATTGATATCCGGTGCTGTTGTGGATTTTTATCCAATTATTATATTATAACAACTAGTAAACAAATGCATGGTAGGATTTAGTCTGAGCTCCACCCTTCCCCCATGAGATAGAAGTTACTGACTGACTGCAGAGCTTGATAAATTGCATGCCTCGTACTCAACCAAGATCTGACGTAATTTACTAAACATATTGATTTATATTCAACTGTCCGTGTGATTTTAATAATTTTAACAAGGGTAATTTTTAATTTGGGATTCTAAGTAATAGAGAACAGAATTACTACCATATCACTACATGCAAGTTAGACTTTACAATATTTATTCAGCAGGAACTCTGTTGCTATGCAATGAACAGCTTTGTACAAAGTGATTGATCAGTCAATCTAATCATTATGGTATAATACGATTTAATAACTATATCTTTGTGTGTATACAGATAATATCCTCCAATTTCCTAACCTAAATCCGTATTGACTATTAATACAATTATGCAAACATTATGTGTACATGTAGATGCATCGACCAGCCCTCGTCTACAGCTGCATAAAGACTTGTTGGGTGAGGAGGCTGTGCATCCTGGGAAAGATGATGAGAGAGACGTCACCATTTTGGATTCCTAAGCTTGTGCCTATTGATAGAGGAGCTTTATATGCAATAACACGTATCACTAGCATGGTGTTGATAGCTGGAGATGTAGAAGCAGTCCAAACGCGCCTCACAATATTGTAGACAATAATATTTTAATGATTGAGATTTAACCTGTAGGCCATTCCTATTCCCTAAACAGTGCATGCAGTGATAGTAATTTACATGTTAGTACTGGACGAATACATGTATGTCAATAACAATGTAGTTATGGTCATCAGATGATGATAACTGAATTGTTATTAAAATATTATTAGAACAAAAATTTAAAAGATGTATCTAGTACTAACATGTTCAAATTATTTCATACATGTATTTAGGTTGGTCTTATAAAAAACATATACTGCTTATATTATGTTAGCAGTAATAATACTGATATATTTATGTACATGTATATACAGTAGTTTAGTTGTCATACATGTTTTAAATGTATAAATGCTATCATTCTAGCAAATCTTGCTTTATGCAATACGAATAGCACAAAGTTGAACAAAGTAATAGTACAGTGTATTACTGTAGGATGTAAATGTATGTGTTATGTAATAGTTCATACCAAATGGTTCATACATATGTATTATGTAGATTTATCAACAGACATGCACAATGCACTACAGTGATCATTTTTATTGTCAGAGCCGTTGAAGTTGTCTTCTCTTTTCAGCCCAAGAGGGAACAACTCCTTATCTGTTATTATCACTTTGCTACCAAGCTGTACGGTCTTTACAAAGTATATTATAGTTGTGATGATAGAGAGTAAATAAGGTTGCCACTGGATGGTGAATTCAATCTGCTTGACACTTTTAGAAGAACCATTTTTATATATACATGTACATACATCTTTGTATTCAAATATTTATATTTTTTATAAAATACACATGAAATACATCTTGAACTAATATTGAAGTGCCATGTTACAATAGACCTTATAGAAGGACTTCTACTGGTACGACATGTAATTGTGCCCTTAGGCATTGACACAACGTACTACTATTGTAAGCATACTGCAAGGAATGCAATATTTTTGAGACTATTCTGGAAAGTAAACCAAGCAGTGATTATTTTAGTATGAGTAAAGTGGAATGGCTATGACTTTGGTTCTAATATTTTATTTGATGCCTTGGAGATGGTAGGCTTTGTAACAGGGTATGCGTATTTTTTCGAAAACCCCTTCACTACAACTGACAGTGCTTTTGGACAACTTCCATTTTATTTGAAACACAAAATTGTTCCACAAGGAAAATAGTAGTCATCACTCAGATTGAAGAAAATTGAAGCAAAATGAAATAATACAACTTAGATTTACATGCAGGTGTAGAAAGACAACTCCACAATGCAACAGAGTAACAGACACACAGGGCAATATTTACTTTAGCTTTTATCCTATTAGAGGACTTTTTGCGTGTCAAAGTTCCAAGCACCTCTTGCTAGCATGAAAGTAAACACTTGATTAAGAATACCAGGACACAGAAATCAGTTCAGTTCTAGGATAATGGAGGCAAGTGCAGCGTAAGAAACAGGTAAGCTAACTACATGAATATAGGGAGTAACTTCACGATTATGAGATTTTTTATCTGTGTACTGTAACAGATAAATATACTGCATACGACATATAAATTGAGTGTAGTATATCGCATATATCGACATAAACAATGTAGTATGGGCGTATGGTGAAGATACCAATATATTTTAATTAAAATGACATAACAATTCATTTTTCCTGCCTGTAGACATTAAAAATATTTTCTTCTATTACATAAAAACAATTGTAATGATACTCCATAGAAAACTACATGGTATGGCAATTATTACATAAGTTCTTCTCATTAATGGATATGTGTATTGTTGCAGCCTACAACAATAGAATAATTCAATAGCAAAGGTGAATTCAATTGTAGTAGAAACTAACAGGTAGTCAGGTAGTATGTTGGAGGTGATGCTCAAACCTATCTGTATGAATAACACAGTCATCTCAACTGAGTTGCTAAAGGAACGATAAAGTCACATACATGTGCGAACATGTTATCTCATTGCAAGAAGACATTATAGTATAGTATGGGGTATCAGCAGGTAAGTCTCGTGCATACTGCAAGTCAATGAATTGCCATCTAGAGAACAGACAACTCCAGAAATGTATTCTGTGACTGTACTGCATTCATATTATCAGTATATTATACAGTCATGTAGTATATTAAATAACTGTAATTAGCAAATCCCTCCGCACATGAAGCAGTAAGATAAGCAGTAAGATCAACTCTCTTATAAGCTATCAGACTCAAGGTGGTCAGAGATTACAACATACAGTGTATAGGCAGAGGTATCGAGGCACAAATTATGTAAAGGTACTATATTTGCTTGTAGGGACAACTAAATGCACTTATTTATTAGACCAGATAGCAAAAACTATTCTATTGTCCTACTGTTATGATCCTATACATCATATACATGTACATGCATGTATTTAGATAGACATGCCGGCAGCGGGATATAATATATTAAGTAGTTGCATTTCTCTTATATCATGCACGAGACTAGACTCGCTGATATATTATGTGTGTTTAATGCAGGTAACAATAAAGCTGTTTGTATACTCATAGGTCTAATCTGCTGATCTTTACTCTAACTTATCTTACCTTGCAATGAAGTTAATCACCTTCTCTCCTTTTCATTATATTGTTTCAGTCATCAACCAATTAAGTCTCTAGATTGTTGAAAGTTAGTGCTTTAGTTGTGTAAAAGAATAAACTTTGAAGTAAAATGGTCTGCTACTTTTTACAATGAATTAACTCTTTTGTGAACTGTTGCTTGTGAAAATATTGTACTTAATAGACGAGTGTTTAGTCCCATAGCAATATAACAACAGCTGCTGCTGCTGCCTATCTAACAGCTCATATTACAATAATATTTTAGTCAGAATTGTCACATATTTAAGAGCATTGTAAATGTCAATCAGATTGATCGCTAAACTCAATAGATTTATTGAAGTATTTTAGTACTACCTACTTGCTTTAAAATTGTTTCAATTTCCAAGTAGGCCTACTTAGTAGTTTATCAAGTTGACATTTTGTACTTTTTCTGTCATACAAGTATGTCCGATTCAGATGATTCTAGTCAGTGGACTGATGAAGGTGAGTGACAGATAGTCAGCAAGTGAAAGAGTGACAGAGTGACTGATACATACATGTAAATGTACACATACAATGTATATGTAGTGGTGTGTAAGCTGTAAATCAGGCTGTTACAAAGTATCGGCCGAGTAATTTATTCATGAGCTAGAAGACTTGATTGTATAGTGAAATAAATAGCAGTGATTGCCCTATATAAAACCATTATTAATAGAAGTTACTTTATTTAATTCAGCGCACACAGCTGCATTAATAAATCAGGACATATTCACATTCTTAGACCTTGCTTCTACTAATGCACTGTGAAATTTTATACATAATCCTTTTAACTTTTGGTTTTCTTAGTTTAGTAGCATAACTGGGTGTTCTTTCAATATTATACGTTTCTGACATGCCGTGTGTAGTTGGAGAATTTATCAACGAGTTTCTTTAGATGAGGAAGACGAAGATGAAGAGGAAGAAAATGAGTGGAAGGATGTGATTCGTAAGAAGATGGAGGATGAATTAGCACGGAGGGTAGCCGATGCTCTTCCAGAAACTCCACCTATGGAAAGACTACGCAGACGACAAGAAGCAGCTAAGAAGGCTCAAGAGTAAGGAGTTTTGTAAAAGCATACTGTTAATATCAAGTGATACAGGATATTGGAATATATGCACATTAGCCTGGGTACCAGGGGTTTGGGGTACCAGGCCCAATGACCCTATATACTGGTTTGAGCCAGCTATACTCGCTCAATTGCCAGGGGAATAGATAACCAGTGTAGGTGTGACATGTGCATGTATAACAGCTATTATCATTGTAGAGTACACGTCATAGTACAAGACGTGAATCGAAAACGTGGTGAATTATCTACACTTGAGTGTAATGTACATGTATCTCAATTGTATTCAGTTTATGCATACTGAAGGGATTACATATAAACTATGTTACCACCATTAGATATGATCAGGAGGACCTGAACGCTCATCTTGACTTCAGTGAAGAGTTTTATCAGAAGCGCCAGCAAGAGGAATTATCAGAAATAAAAGGACGTTTCTTTGTTGACCCTGGATGGAAGAGGGAGAAGCCAGAGGAAGAGGCAATGGAAGAAGAGAGCACAGAGGTGGAAGATAAAACAGCAAAAGAATCCAACCGACAATATCAGTTCTATGCATCACAACCTATACACCTACAACAGTGAGTGCATACTAAAACCCTCTCTAGTAATGAATTATCACTATAACATGCAAAAGTCAATTTTTTAGCTCTTAATATTGCTGTATTACTATATTATGGTATCGCAGTATTACTATTATGATATCACAGCATTACTATAACGGTGTTATAATACAGTATTAATATTACAGTATTACTATCACGTTATAACAGTACTAATATTATAGTATTACTAGTTATGGTATTACAGCATTACTATTACGGTATTACTATTACGATAGTATAGTATCAATACTATGGTGTTATGGTATTATGGTATTACTATTACGATATTATAGTATTAATACTACGGTATTGTGGTGTTATGGTATTACAGTATTTGCTATTACGGTATTACTAGAGATCACAAGTGAAAAAGTAGTAATTATGTGAATTCAAATAATAAATCAGCCTAAAGCCTGAGAGCTTACCCTTCAACGGATCATTGATGTGTGCATTGAGTAAATTATAATGAACTACTTTATACAGCTACGGAGTGGTGGGTGGCACCAAATCTACCTCATTTGATGCCAATTCAATAGTTCCTCTACTGCCACACCCTCGTCACCTACACATTATACCAAAGGATCCTGAACCACTTTACTCTCCTATTAAATTTGGTAAGTTATATTATATAACTCAAATTGGTTTCATTTCTCAACTAACACAGGTATACACATATAGACTCTTCACTAATAGCGGTTGGTAACTGAATGTTTCACAACTAGTTTGAATATTTGTGGCATGCGTGAAGTTTTTAAGGTCAATTGACCAGTTACACTTCGTCTAAACATTATATTTTCAAATGGTCACACATTCCAGAATGTATATAAAGGTACGTGGACCACAACGGAATGATATAATCAATATCTACAAGAACTTATAATAACTAAAAATGGAAAATATATTGTTGTGACGCTTCCAACAATAATGGATGAGCGTCATTAGAAGTTCTGGTATTTATTAGTTATTGGGTCAAGGACATACGAGAATCAGGTGACTCAGTTTACACACAAACTCCGGGGCTCAGGAGTTGTCTATGACTCACAGAAGTCTCCAAAGAAACAGAAAGTAGAGGTGCCAACCAACCCCTTGATAGCCCCGAACCTGGTGTTCGAGGCTAGGTTTGAGTGCGGTAACCTGCGTCAAGCTAGAAGAGTGTAAGTATTGCATTAAGTTTGTAAACTCTTTGTACCATTTAATCTAAGAATATATAAATCTTTATATAGATACTGGAAGAATACACCAACTACTATCAGATCTGTATATCAAATCTTCTATTTGTACTTCATTGATATGTTATTATAAGGTGATTTATCATTATTGTGACTGACGTCAGCACTCAACCGCTGATATTATAATATTAATAATTCTATTTTTATAACATCATAGATCTACCTTTCATTCTAACAATGAATTGGCTATAGAAAGCAATTATATGAATGAGAATGTTATTATTACATTGCTAGAGGGCAATTTGAGTATGAACTGGTGCTAAAAACTGACATGTTCACAAAACGTCACACTCAATGGTTCTACTTCCGAGTGCAGAATATGGTGCCAGGAATCATATACAAGTTTAGAATAGTGAATCTACTCAAGAAAGATTCTCTCTACAACTATGGTAGGTGACAGACAGTTGAAGCACTCGATTGTATACTAACAGTAACTATGGTGATAACACAGTGGGCAGAGTTGTCCTCTCATTATTCATTCCTCAATCAACACCCATCCAGGCCTGAATTGGTATTATTCAATGCAAGAAGTTGGATCCAAATACTAATCCTGCAAATTTTATTTTATGTGGCAGGTATGAGACCTCTTCTCTATTCTGAGCGGAAAGCTAGTGAAAGGACCCAAGGCTGGATAAGACATGGACATCATATAAGGTAAGGAGCACAAGATGCATCTATTGTAATGTATATAAAGGTTATTTTACCTCAACACAATAATAGTATGTGTAACACTAGGTAAGGGTTTCATCCTGGACCTAAGTTTACTATAATTATGTAGTATAAGTATATAATACATACAGAAGTTGTCATTGAATATTATCCTCACCTACCCAGCAGGTTTGACAGTCATCTTAGCAAGTGATTAAATCGTCAGCCACACACTGTATGAATCGACTTACAATGTGGAAGATAATCTATAACAATTTAATTAATTGCTGCTACACTACTGCACTAATGGAGTCACAATAATAATAAATAGCTGTTGAATATGTCGTACAAGTATACGTGCATATAACCTTTTAAATTTCAATTCATTCCAATGCAAAATATCAATTAAATGGTAATTTTTAAATTGAAATAATTAATAAATTTGTTTGCACTGTCATCTGAAAAGTAAAGTAGTAGTAGGCACTACAATACCAGTCTGTTTTACTGCTAATAGTTATGGTAGTAGGCACTACAATGCCAGTCTGTTTTACTGCTAATAGTTATGGACGGAATGTCCAGCACCTGTTGAGTTCACTACTAAGTAGAGAGATGGCTTACTATGAGTTAGAGTGGCAGATGGAGTTTCCCTACCTCAATGACACATGCTACCTCGCACACTGCTACCCGTTCTCACACACCGACCTGAAGAACGACATTGCGCTACTACAAGCTAATGAACAACACAAGTCCTTCATAAAAGAAGAGATCATGTGTGAAACCAGAGCTGGTCACCCATGCCACCTACTCACTATCACCAACTTTGGTAAGCTTGAATTTATCTATCTGGAGACAATGCATCTAATGTACCATGGGCGTTCATAGTTTATTGGTTATAATAAGAAGTTGTCCACTCCCAATAAAGTGTTGGGAGAGGATAACTTCCTATAACGTTCAATAATTTTCGAGTAGCTATGGATCCATGATACACATCGATATGGTTATGAATAATTATATCTATAATTGAAATTTTAAACTCATTGGTATATAACAAAATACAAGATAATCATACACTATAACTGTAAAAATCTATTATACAGTAGGTTTATAATTATATAACTATACAAGTCATAATATTAGAATTATGTCATGCATATCTCCATCCACGAATTGTGAACAGACCAAAAACAGAACAATAATAACTTTGCATAAGAATCAACACCTTCATAATTGTAAGACTGATTGACATTGTACTGTGTATTACCTGTCAAATGTTGGAATACTACTGTGTAGTCATAGTGATTATGGTTAGCAGTTAGCACCCAAACAAAGTACAACTGTCAACTACTGGTGATGCACTACATGCTTGAGACACATAAACTTTTTAATCTGTACTTCTTGATAGCAAAAAATCATTGTAACAAGAAGTGTGTGGTTGTATCAGCAAGAGTTCACCCAGGAGAGAGCAACTCTAGCTGGATGATGAAAGGTCTATATGAATTCCTAGTCAGCGATCACCCGGAAGCAAAGGTGAGGCTGTCTGTGTTGACAGAACAAAGCTCCATGGCACATATTATATTGTGTAGACCACATTTACCAGAGTATATATCTTACTCACACAAGGTGGCGAGAGTAGGATGCTAGCAAGTAATATAATACGTCTACCGGTGTACTACTACTAGACTACCAGTGATAGAAAAGAAATAACTTGATGGACCCAGTGTACAGGACTACAGAATAGAGTACATCCTATGCTATAGTGTTGTCATAATAATACAAGTCTAGTATGACTACTATAAATATTCCACCTTATGTGCAAAACTACAACATGCACTCTACAAATGCACTATTACACAAAAGATTGAACATTGTAGGAGTTGCGAGACCACTTTGTGTTCAAGTTAGTGCCAATGTTAAACCCAGATGGAGTAATAGTAGGAAACTATAGATGCTCATTACAAGCCAAAGATCTGAACCGTAATTACAGATGGCCTCGTCTTGAAAGATTTCCCACCATCTGGCATGTAAAAAATCTAGTGCAAACAGTACAACAGGAAACAGATGTACGTATCAATGGTATAGTATAAGTAGCGCTAACAGTCCTGCACATTTCATGCACTTTGCTTAATGATCAAAAAGTTGTGAAAAAGCATCGACTGAAGTGATCTACATCTGCTAGCAACTATAAATCGTAGTGTACATGTACACTAACAATGAGCATAGCAATGAATATAATACTATGGTACTCATAAGCGAGTGACTATGATACAGGTTTGTCTTCTCCCCCTGAGCCGTTGTAATTCTATCATACACTATTGGTGTTTATTTTGACCAGGTGTTTGTGTATTGTGACTTTCACGGGCACAGCAGGAAGTCTAATGTTTTCATGTACGGTAACAGTACAAGTAATGACTTCAAGGGTAACGACCCCAACAGTTCAGTCAAAGATTTCCTCAATGAAAGGATGCTTCCCTTTATGATCTCTCAGCTGGTAAGTCACATAATCACATAGGTGTAAAAGGCAGGTAAAATATAACTTTAGCAGCTTTGCTACCTACATGTATTATACTATTAGTGAGATTATAGTAAAAGCAATTTCTGCCAAATGACATAGCTGAGAGTCAAGAGTGAACATCGAGTTTAGGTTTAGTTAGTTTAGTTACATTGTAGTTAGTTTAGGTTTGTGAGTAGTATAGTCAGTGCACTTCTATACAGACACGCACTCATTGACCCCTGTTTGTGTTACAAATGCTCCAATCAAGGCAGTGAAATATGCTCAGTTTGCCTGATAGAACAAACCAGTATCGCAAGGAGCTCAGCGATGACGCTATTAACATTGCACTGCTAACTATTACTAACTACCGTGTAGTTGGTGTTATACTGTAGGACCCTGAGATGTTCAACTTTGACTCATCACGATTTGCGATCAGGAAGTGTAAAGAGTCGACTGGGAGGGTGGTCATGTACAGACAACACAAGATTGTAAATAGTTTCACAATGGAGGCCACTTTCTCTGGTACAAAGGTTGATCAGTAAGTTATTCATATTCAATAGTCAATGGCTCAATGCTACTGCAACTTCCTTGTTAAACTTTGAATGTGTCCAAAGATAAAACATGCAAGTACTGACATAGAGGGACTTCATATTTGTAGTTGAATATTTAAAATTCTAGTATATTATAATTATTTTACATTGTATCCCCTATGAGTATGTTGCTGTGTTGTTACAAGCAACCAGTATTTTCTGCTACATAAATTTCTAGAGGCAAATAAATAGAGAGTTGACAACTCCCAAGTAATAATACATTCCTGTCCATTGGTATGGTCAATGACTATGCTTACTATTTTAACACCATAGAAATGGAGCTAGGCACTATAACCAACAAGACTTTATGGATGCCGGGGCTCTCTTTGCCCGGGGTGTGTTGCACTACGCAAAGGTTATTGAAGATAAACAGTAAGTAGAATGTTTCGAGTATTAAAAAATCGCTTGCAGCCATATTTAGAGCTATTTACTAATTCATCCCAAAACAGTGGTACCTCTATGTGGTTCTAATCTCCACATCTACATACTAATAATTGTAAAAAATAAAAATATCCTTTCGAGAAGTGTAACTCGTTAGCAAGGTTAAAAACCTATCGATTCTAAAAATTACAAGCTGCACAAAACTACACACAACTATAATAATATACATATACATGTACACATTGTATGTGTGGAGATAACACTATACATGTATACGTATATGCACTATCCTTCATATCAAGTCAAACTCACAGAATGATACTCTATTACTATAATAGTGATAATATTATAATAGAACTATTAGTTATACATGCATGTCATACATGTAATAATATACATGTACAAGGACAGTATTATAACTGACTTACCAAAAGTCCTGCTGGTGCTGGTCTTGCTGCTAGAGTATATTATAATAATCCTGTAAGATAGAATATTATGAACTTATAGAAATGTGAGAATGTACCAGATTGGAGCCTAGTCTACTAGGTACAGTAGTGATACACGTGTATGTGTATGTGGTATTGGAATGCAATGAGAAACTAAATGCAGTGTGTAAACTCCCAGCTAGAAAATCCTAACTATACAATAAGACGTATAATATGTGTCAAACCTTCATTTGCACTCCATAGAAGATGGTAGAGTAACATGTACATACTATATGCGAGAAATAGGGTTGATATAGATAGTAGTGTGTATAGGTGTGACAGGTGTAGCTAACTCTACAGACAGTATGTAACTGACCAATTGTCATATTAGTAGGCCTACAGGAACAAGCTTTTTGCTGTCGTCTGCAGAGCAAAGCTTTCAGTCATGTGACCAAGTCATGCAGCAGACCACCCAAAACCATATATAGCTTTTTAACACTTGCAGTAGATGCTATTAAGGTTTTCGTGGGTAATATGCATACTATTGTATTCTATATATTGTACTGCAGTGTACATAATGTTCTATTACCTTATATTATATAATAAACTACACTATTTTACATGTACATAAAATATAATATACCATAATATTATAATTATAACAATAATAACAGCCACACTGTTTGTACAAAAGTAACTGCAGCAAATGAAACGCTAATAGAATATATAAATATTATTGCCTATCTATGAATTAATATATAGTCTGATTTACAACATATTGTCAACTGCTAGTATGTGTAATAATAATAATATGTTGGTTGTAGTAATAGTAAACTTACCATTATGAGCAAGCAATTCCCAAATAGATACTAAACACAAGGTGATTACTTAGCAGACAGTGGGGTGGTGGTAGTCATAGTTCTACTAGCCACTGCCATATCAAAAGGACTATCACATTATCAAATACACTAAAATATGTACATTGCTGATAAGGAGAGTATTTCACAGCCCAGTGACCTTGTGCACACATCAATAACGTGCCTAGATGTTTTTGGGCCTACTAGACCTGTTAGTGGCAATTTAGGTTGTCTAGTTATAACTTATATGTATGTACATCATGTATTTACACAACATGTACATGTTGTAACTGGAGAAGGTTCCTTGTATAAAGTGTTGCTACTGTAAAATTACTATACACTGGGTAGACTAGACTCAACAAGTAAAGTGAATAGCAACTGTTGGTGAACATTATGGATAGTCATTTGATAGGCTTGCAAGTGCAACTAGATGAAATATAACAGTAACCACAATACTCTGCTACCATATTACCTGCAGTAACCACAATACTCTGCTACCATATTACCTGCATGCAGTAACCGCAATACTCTGCTATCCTATTACCTGCAGTAATCAGGCCCCACACTTTTTATTTTACAAAACTCATTTGTTCTGACATTCACAATTATATTCATGTAGTTCAAAAGGAGAGAGGACAGCTACATGTACATGTATATCATAAATAGCTCATGATAATGTTATGAGTTATCACTTAGTATTACAATGTAGTTTGAAAGCTTGCACCTATTTGACATTCAATTCAACAGGAAAGAATCAGAAGCATTCTTGGACTTGGCAAAGAATATTACGCAGCAGGTACTAAATAATACTATAAGACAGAAACTATCTAAGACAATAAAGGAAGGTGCAGGGGAAGGAGAAAGTGGGGAGATAACTGGTGCAGCTGGTAACCCAACAACAGCCACTGCAGGTAAAAACTTGTATTCTGCTTTGACAAAAGATGTCCAGCCTGGTCATAGAGTTAGTGGGGAGATAACTCTACTACGTGGCCATAGAGTTAGTGGGAAGATAACTCTACTATGTGGACATAAAGAGCCTACCCTATATCACCAAAAGGAAAAGTATCACTCTCCTTTTATAAAAAACCCTCTGCATTTCAGTAAATCTTATACACCAGTGGCATGGGCATCAGTCCTAACAACAGCACACACAAAACAGTCCACACTTTGAGGGTGTGATGGTAGACTTTGTCCTGGTGCCCAGGCTAATGCATGAGTATATAGATTAAGTTCTTACTTAGACAGTAACACTTTCCTACTCAGAGGTCTATCACTACAAATACAATAAACAAATGTGAGTGTAGAACAGAGCCATACACATACATAATACATTCACACATAGTACATGTTGTATATTACTGTATATGACATTAAATGGTGCATGTATTGAATAGTAAGTACATTGATATATAATTGTATTGATATGACACCCATGATGGTAATACTTATAGACTCTGAGAATGGTCAGGTAGAGAGCAGACCGACTGCAGATGACAGCAATGTGGTTAACAACAAAGCAGGTGCAAAGGAGCTGTATACCTCTGAAACAGGAATCAGTATTAGTGATGCAAAGGCAGCCATGAACCAACTAAAGAGCATCAACACAGACACCAAAGACTCAGTAGAAGAGTGTTTCAAACTGTTACAAAACTTGTCACTGTCCACCAATATAGGTTCAGCGGTGTCTGAGTGAGTCATTACCCTTCATGCATTGATTTCAGTTTTCTAAGAGAATTTCCAGCTTCAGGAGGACGGCATTTTCAAAAATTTATTGAATGACAGTATTCAATATCAAACTATGATAAAAGTTGATGGAAAGGTTTCCCGTTCTAAAAGATGTACACTAAGTGTATATTTCAAATTCAACTATAATAGTTCGATACACGACCTATGATAATGGCTCTAGTCTATGTTGTAATGTCGGTAGATATTTGGTTTCTATTACCTGCAGCTCAAGTGATAGCGACAGTGAATCAGAGCCTGAGATGATCGATGAAAAAAATAAAAAGAAAAAGAAGAAAAACAAAAATAACAATAAAAAAAAGAAAGATGGCAAAAAGCAGACAAAGGTACAATATTACAATGTATACCTGTAATATAATATGATTATAAGAGTGTTTCCATTGATTACTGGTGTGGTCTCATACGAGTGTCAACTGTACTTGTGGATGATAACCACACTCCTAGTCCATCAGACCACTTGATGACAGAAACATAATATGTAATGAACAGGGTGTGTTGAACCATCAATGATGAATGGCCATGGAGAGAACAAGTTTCGATTTTGAACCAAGTACCATTAGTGCCATAAGTCCATAAGGAACAAACAGTATAACATGAAAACATAGCTGGTGCTCGCTGTAAAACTAGGAGGTAGTAACTCCAAATTAGTGACACATTTTGAGAAAGAGACTTAGTAAGATACTATCATTGGTAAGCTCACCACATGCATTCTTTTCCTTAAAAGGTCCATGTAGGAGATTTATGTGTCTAATATCAACCGATGTACTGCTAATTGCAGTTCACCAAATTGGCCAACTGACTATAATAGCATAGTCTGATGCCCTAAAATGGTAACGGAATATAAAACAATATTGTCGGCCATAAATATCACATTATCACAAATGTAATATTCAGATTGGTTAATAGATTTTGTGATGCTGCAACACCAACCATTGCAGCAGTACAGTATGTATAACACACATGTACGTAATCGATGACATGTAAATATATTATGTATATTCTTATCTTAACAGAATCTGTCAAATATTAATCCTGACTACGTCCTGAAAAACTTCAAACCTGCTGCCAGTAGAGCACCTGCCAAAGGCAGCGGTGCCACAAATGGTAGGAGTACGACTAGTAATGGAACCACTTCAGGCAGCAAATCTGGACAGGCATTATTATCCAGTAAAGCTACTCAAGAAAATTCAGCGGGTCTTACTGGGCTGAAGGTAAGATGGGTGTGCTCTCTACTACACTACAACCACAGTATGTTTGGTATTCTTACAGTTACTAGACATTTACTGTTTACATTGTGTAAATTTATCACTCCCTATTATTTTCTGTGAATCTTTACTAACTAAAAGATGCAAACCTGCTACATTATCTCAGGCATACTGTATGCAATATCATCACCAGATATAACATAACCATTATAATGGCATGTAGTCGATAACATAACTAGATCTCTATGTTTAGTACAGCTTCTGTTCTCTGAGCATTCCATGCTATTCTACATGTACAGAGTAATAGAATCAGAGAGTAGATATAAATTCATTAGTGAGAGGGTTATATAATACCAGCATAGTGTATAGCATAGAGTACTATTGCAGTAATACCTGTTACATAATTATAATTCAGGTGCTTCCAGCAATTGGAGGAGAACAAGAAATGACGTTGGGTTCAAACTCTAAACTGGTGAGTGCAACAGTATACCACTAGTGAGTGCAACAGTATACCACTAGTGAGTGCAACAGTATACCACTAGTGAGTGCAACAGTATACCACTAGTGAGTGCAACAGTATACCACTAGTGAGTGCAACAGTATACCACTAGTGATTAGACAGTTTGCCTGTGTGCTCACATAGTACATACTCTAGGCTTGTGGTATACAAATACAGTATATTATACAATGTAGTAGCCGTGATTCGATATTATTATTTTGTTGCTGAGCGCTAAGCATCGGTGCCAATTGAGCGGCAGCATTAATTTTTTTCAGGGCCAAACGCACTCAAGTTGCTCATAGAAGTCGTGTGAATATATTTTGCGAGCTTTTTAGTTCAACAGTATTCTAACTTGACGTTTACAAATATTTGAGGCAGATGAAGCTCCCAACCCAGGAGTCTAGTACATGTCTAACTGCATTCATAAGGCTTAATCTCAAGTGATAAAAACTGTACACTAGTTGCTAGTGCCACCACCTGCTGGTTTGAGTGGACAAGTAAAATACATCAAGCTGTGTATAATTCTGATAGTCAGTGCTGATGTTGCTGGCCAGACGAACCAATCACAGTGTAATTGCAGTCGTCATAAATTATGAAGGTTACGAATGAAATGTGATTGGTCCAAAATTATGGCCAATGAACCCATTATAGGACCTATGATATTGTACTAAATAGTAACTGTTATTGGAAATTAGCCAGGAGATGACAATTCCACGCTGACAACATAATTGTTAGAGTGGCTGGTCTTGACATTATACGCGATGCAGTATTGAGTTTGCCATGACGTTATGATCTACAGTGTACATGTAGGTACTTGGTGCTAAGGCGAATGCAAACATAACGGTAGACCCATTTGGTGATGGTCCAGGTAAACTTCCATCCAACTGGGCCAACCCATACCAGCACAGGTCTAATGGTGGTATACCCTGTTACTCAGAGGAGAGAAGTCTAGAGAGGGCTGCCAAGGTAAGACCCTACACTGACAGAGTGTTATCATGGGTGCTAATAAACTATTTATTATGATTACAAGTTGTCCTCTCTCAACTACTGCATCAGGTGATAGAGAAGTTGAGAGGGGACAACTTTGAATTTTAATCCATACCTTATTGACTGTTTGTGCATAACACTGACCATCAATAGCCTGGATAGTGTCCCAATAGCAGTTAGGTTTGAAAATTTTTAGATGTTTTGTCTTCAATTTGAGGTGAATAACGTCAAAGAACATAAAAATTGTTTGGTAATTTAGCCTTTGGTTGATGACAATATGGAGTTGCCTACCTTCGGCTACATATATACTGAACAATTTTGTATATACCCCAAATCTGCAAATCAAAGGACAAGTCTGGGACACATTTTAGTGCTATTGATGTCTATCCCACCCTGCCATGTACTTACATTATCTTCAGAAAATGGCTGAGATTCAGAGGAAAGTAGAGGAGAGGGTGAAGAAACAGCAGCAGACGTTTATCCCTTACAGTCAACCTGACGAGTACACACCGGAGTTTGACCTTGACCTACAGGAGTTGAATGCTCTCAAGCTACAGAAGAAGCACGTCCAGGATAGCTTTAACAAGTCTATTAGGATGTTGGCCCAGTCATGTGTGCCGGACATTGGATATTTCACAGGTGAAACAAAGTATAAAGTTATTTATTTACAAGTCAGGATCACCCACAGGCTTCTAGTAAATAATAACATTCAATAATAATATAATTACATTCACGGACAAATACATTCATAGTAAAACATAATCTATACAATCATGTACATGTACTTACAGCACTTACTTATATTAAGGAAGACCAGATGAAAATATTCTGTAAAGTCTCTAAAATATAAGACATTACTTTACTACTGTCTTCCTTCATTGTGATGACTCAACAGTAGATTCCAAGAACATTCCTTGCATACCGAAGAGGATTAAGAATATTTTGGCTTATGAATAAAGTACAGTAATTAATATATTTCAACTATTCTGGTTGTTCAGGAAGACTAGAAGGCAGTGTAGTAACATACGACTCGGAGTTTGTGGAAGCCACAAACTTACGTCGGAGAAAGAAGAAAGCACTAACACCTATCAATGACAGCTATGCCACGGCACATACAGACTATAGCTCTCCAAGAGATACCTGGCAGTGGTACCCTAGAGATTCTACACACGGCAGAGAAAGACCTCCAGCCCATCTCACTGCAATGAGAGATAGCCAAGACATCAATGGAACTAAGGCTAGGGAACAATCCCAAAGCAGGCGGTTAGTAACAGAGATAAGCTAATAGACTAAGTGTCTCCCATACTAGATATACTATAACTAATGTGATCTAATACTAATACTAATATTGCAGTACGCAGCAGAGTTCAACAAAACCAGTAACACAAAGGCACCACCCAGAAAATACTAAAAGTCTATTCCCTCCAGCTAAATTTGGACAGGTGAGCTTATTATTATATACACACTTCCATTAGCTGTACATTAGCTGTACATTAGCTGTACATTAGCTGTACATTAGCTGTACATTAGCTGTACATTAGCTGTACATTAGCTGTACAGAACCCATGTGATAAATATACCAATCTTTACATATTTTATTTATGGACTAGTGACCTAATGACTATTACAACTGATCTGTCATGCAAAATTTACATGCATTTCTCTAAAACCCCTCGATGTAACTTCTGCTCTATCTGCCACTTCATAACCAGCACAATATCTATTTGAAAATGTTATCAAAAAAGGCGGTGATGACACAATTAGAGCTCGACTATGAGATACAATTATTATTTAAAATTCACCATTTATGTGGTCTCGACCTTCGACCAGCCTAAGACACAAATTTAATTGGTAAGATGAGCAATTGATCTGAGTTAACAATGCTACCAACCTGTAACTCTACTTGATCTGAGTTAACAATGCTACCAACTTGTAACTCTACTTGACTGAAGGAAACAATCCCTCGTTGGTGTCTTGGAGTAGTTTGTTACCAAATATGGACAACTGAAATGGGTGGGATTGTGGGAAATCCTTGCCAACTTGAACTGACTGAACCTGAAGTCACAATTTAATTATACATTGTAATACTATATACACAATGATGTGCTGGAGGTGAGATCGCTCAGGTACAAGTAATAATATGGCTTGTCAGCTGATGGCTCTCATTTCTGACGATTTGTGGTTGAGTTGGATTTATGACCTCAACACATCAGGTCCTTCATACAATATTGTCTAACATAAATTACTAACATACTGTTTGTATAGATGCCCAGAGCTCCACAGACCTCTAGATTAAAGAATGTACTGAAAGTCAACCCGCTCCATTACCAAAATAACTATGAGTGAGATGAGGACATGCCTGGATGTAGGTGCTGAAGATTGTAATGTGCGTAGTCTGCTTATAGTCTGTCCCTCACACTACATCCTCAAGTTGGGAATGAATACATATGTATCTATATACGTATATACATGTATATGTACATGTATATATGTATATACTGTGTAGTTTACATGTGATTTGAAGAAAGGACAACTCCACAATAATAATAATACAGCCACTGATGGAGCATGCACAGGTCACTGCACTGTGATGTACTTGTAGATTAATGCTTACTGTTTACTTAATGATGTACAACTGTATTATTCCCAAAATTTATATTATTATTAGGCAAACTGTACATACATGTTGAACATAAGGCAAATTAAGTCTAATAAAAAATAAAGTAATACTGATACATTTGTACCACATAGAATGTTGATTGGTCAGCCTGAAAAACATTTGGTGTATATAGTCAAACTTGTCTAGTAAAAGCGTATACATGCTTAAAAGTGATTGAAAGACATTATAAAATAATATGCAAGTGGCAAGAACAAATAAAAATGTCTAACATTATAATCTTAAATTGTCTTTGATGTAAAAATATGTACCTACTTGTGCACATACATATTACCTGCTGGTACATACATTATTATGTACCTACATACAGTACTTACATACATGTAGTTACATATTATAATGTACTTACTTGCTCAGTTATGTACCTATCTGTTTACATTGCATAATGTACCTATTTACTCTTACGAGTTTCCTGTTTGGAGCGAGATCTAGTGATTATAGTTCTATCAGTGTTTTGTGTCTCTTTGGTGGTGGTGGCAGGGTATAAGTTGTAGCAGTAGAGAGCAAACAGATGGGGAACCAGAAACATGAGAAGATTAGTGCACCAGAAAATGAAGCTGTAGGTTTGGTCAGAGAATTCTAGTTTGTCTTCTGGTTTTAGGAGGAGATATGGTCCAACATACGACACCTGCATCTGTAGGAGTATAGGCATACATATAAACATTACAGTATATGTTCTATCTCTTCTCCCCAATCCTAACATCTACATGTACAATACTGCACTACATAATTTACTCATATGTAGATCAATCATAATATTTATTATATGATAGTTTGGGTGGGTGGGAAGACCCACCCTACAGATTGATCACGGGTGAGTGATGATGATGTGTATAATATAATGTTATTATTCTAAACTATTATTACTACTATTTCCATAGTTGGGTCCAAGTCGACTTGCAAGTCAACAAGTCAAGTAATTTCTAAAATTTTGGAGGCAAGTCAAGTCCAAGTCAAGTCAGTGCTGCCTCAAGTCAAGTCAAGTCAAGTAATTTCTAAAATTTTGAATGCAAGTCAAGTCGACGTCAAGTCAGTGCTGCCTCAAGTCAAGTCAAGTCAGCTGTCATGCAAGTCACAAGTCAAGTCAAGTTAAAGTCAAGTCGAAATGCAAGTCAAGTGGAAGACAACTTCAAAAAATTTTTCATTTTCCAAAACATCATTTCTTTGCTTTTAGTAGACATTCCAATCTATGAAAAACCTATGCCAAGGTGTAGCAGGGCATGTACATGTATGTTATGCAATCATGGTAAAGAACTAGTTTATGTAAGTAGTATTATTGGCACTACGGTCGAGACTGGTGATATAGTATTGTATACTGTATATTGTAATGGTTATGCACTGTTACAATCTTATAAACAGCACATGGTACGGCACAGAGTGTCCACTGGCCAGTCCTGCAATTCAACTCTAGTAATTATTGCACTGCACATTGTACTCACTATGCTACACTTACACTACTTGCACTGTGTGTACTTGTGACTATGCATTGTCCTTGTGTAGTCTCAAGTACACACAGCCTAGATATTGCCTAAACTGTGTATCCTCATAGCTAACCTTGATATACTCTGAGTGCTGCTAGTAGCACTGATCTAGTAAAAATGATAAATAGGTAGGCAATTGAGACCTTTTTTCCATGTCGGCTAAACACTGTACAAAATTTTTATTTGCCAGATTGACTTGGCAGAACCCAAGTCAAAATCACAAGTCATTCATGTGTCCAAGTCAAGTCAAGTCAAGTCACATTGATGTGCAAGTCAAAGTCAAGTCGAAATCACAAGTCATTCATGTGTCCAAGTTAAGTCAAGTCAAGTCACATTGATGCGCACGCAAGGCAAAGTCAAGTCAAGTCAGCAAGTTGTCAAGTCACAAGTCGACTTGACTTGGACTTGCCAACTTGCTGACTTGACTAGCTCTGACTATTTCTGTTAACTAGGCCTCCATTACAGGGTGGTGTGAATAACTACAATAAGTTATACTTACATTAGCTGTCAGCCCAGCAAACAGCATACTTAGATCTAGAAGGAGTGGAGTGTTGGTGTCCATTAGGAGACATGACAGAGCATAGACAGTGAACGGTACACCATAGAAGGACATTGCCATCATCTGAAATGGATACACATGACAATGTAGAACATAACACTGCTAGCAATAGAACACAATATGTGCAACGAAATAATGTAGTGCAAAGTTGTCCTCTCCTGTTTCTTGTTTTAGGTGATGATATTCTTAGTTGAAAAGGATTCCACAGTTTACTTACATCTCTATAAAAGAATCAGAGGCCATGACAAGTGAATATCGTGCACAGTAAATATAGTGAGAGGAGACAACTTTATATTATAATCCTGCCATGATCCTACCTTATATACATACTATACCACATAATGTTGTGCCATATTATGTTGTATAGTATATTACTGTAAGGTATATTTTACAGTTACCACATGTATATAGACTTACAGCAACTCTATTGAACATATGGGGATGGAGTACAGGTTTCTCTATCTCATTGCTGATGTAGTTAGTCAATTCTCTGTTGGCACCGAATGCTATCTACAAAACAGAAACATACATTCATACAAGTAAGATGTAGAATAGTTATATAGCATATTGCACAACATGTATAGTATATCATATATACAGTATATTACTCTCAACACAATACCTAAACAGTGGATCCAGACTGTTAGTGTTATTATTATCCATTCAGTGAACCAACACTAGACTACAGTATGGAATGGAGAAACTCACTCACTTGCTTTAGACATTTAGCTTAGACAATACCATTGTACATGTATATAAAACCAATCCATAATGAGCAGCATTGATGATATTTCCATATTCAAATACTCCCAAGATTATTCCACAAAACCAGTAAGCTAGATTGTGAAGATAACTCCTGCCTATATACAGTATTCAATAGTAATGAGTATTAGCCTTACCTGAGCTCGTACTAGTGAATACCCTGTAGCACACACCATAAACACAGCAAACACCCATCTTGCTATAGAAGCAGCAGAGCTGACTGTGAACTGTACGTTCCCATCCTACAAGATCAACACATGAAACCAGTATTAGCATGCACATGTAGCCATTGCTCTACTGTCCTGGTAATTAACACTTTGTAACCAGCTCATAGTTCCACCTAATCATAGCATGAAAGTGGGTAGCTTTGACAGCAATGGAATACCCATTACTTATAGTGAAAGAAGTCCGTCTTTGAAAATGAAACCTTCAATAATATAGAAATCTAAAGTAGCCAATCTAAAACAGTATTATTCTATGGATGTTTTTGCTGTTGATATAACACACTATTAATATTGTACATGTACAACAATTGTGTTATTATACAACGTATATAGCATTGATACCATATAATGGGTTGTGTAGCAACTGTGCACAGTGGCAGTCAAGTTGACTGAGGAGTCAGGGTGACTAGAGATTTTGCTATCATAGAAAACTAACCATAATGAGTAGAGCATAGAATTATACTAGTGAAACTGGTGTGTGCAAAGAGATTGATGAATTTAAAGCTCATATAATATAAAGCCGTACCTTTTGAGGTGTGGTAACAGATAGTAGCCAGTATATGTAGAACAGAGGTAGAACAATGTATACAACATTCAACAGTATAGGTGCATGAACTGCAAATGGTCCTGTAACACAAACAATCAACAGTTAAATCGATGCCCAAATAGGAGATGAAGTACAAACACTGGCTAATAAAAAACAGGTAACAAAGTGGTTAGCTTGATGATTTGTACAATCTTAAGTCACAAGTTCAAGTCTCCAGCACATCTGCTGTGGACAGTAAACAAAAATACATCTGACAGCAATTTTTAGTATTCTTTAGCAATTTAGTATGTTGGAAAAATAAATAAGTTAGACAGCATCATATACATACAGTACATGCACAGCATTACATCACTGTATACTAGACAGTTCTTTGTTAACACAGGCATTTCCAGATATTTTTCAAATTTTATTAATTTCTACTCTATACATGACAATTCACTATATAGCACAAAAGTACATGGTATTTGAAACTGGTCCACAGGTAAACGCTATACACAAACAACACTACTGGGTGTGTTTCGAATTCTGCAGAATTCAAAACACCTACATGTAGTATTATGCATCTTGTATGACTAACACATGTGAAGAAAGAATCGGCAAGCCTACAATACTAAGTAGACCATCAAATTATGCAACAATGATTATATTAGTAAGGCCTATAATACATAATCATACACAATTATAACGTGTAGAAGTGATACTTTGTTTCACCATACCTGCAATAGCCCCATTCACCAAGACTATCATGCTGGAGAAGAATGTACCAAACCAATAAATAGATACTGGTCTGAAGATTCTATTTCTAAAAATGACACAGAAGTCAATAGTAGGCTACAGGATTTCTCAGCTGAAAGACAAAAACATATATACCTAGATACTTTGTATGTTACACTTGTCATACAGAGTGACGATCAGTAAAGTGTGCTAAAGAAGAGGCGGTTCTATTAAAATAGAGTGATAGTTTCACATTAATGTTTGCCATAATTCAACGTAAGATAAATGTTTGCCTCTACATACTTACCCTTTAGCAAAGGTGTAGAGCATTGCCCAATACAAAAGAAAATGAACAATGCCATCCCAGTAGCAAACAGCAGTCCCATATGGTGTCATAAGATACGGCTCCCCATCCTTCATATAGAATGCCATGTAGTTTGACAATATTCCATCATTCTCCAGTGACAGCACCAGGTCAATCGACGAGGCAAACATAAACGGGCAAAGAACTAAAATAAGAAGAGAGATCATGTTAAAGATCCATTTTTGTAAAATTGAAACAGTCTGCTAGCACCCTAAATAAGTGCAGCTATTGGTTAACAACATGCCTAAAAAATATCATTACCTACAGAATCTAACCCCCAGGTAGCTTTATGTGCAATCAAATTGGTGTTTCACCAGGAATTTTACTATCTCTGTATTGTGTCCACAAAACAGATATCTCTAGACTATATAGCAACAATCCTATCTTCGACCAGACTTTTGGCTTGATGCCTCCTGGTATTCGGGTTACTTGTCTCAAAATTGAACTATTTTTCTACTGAATTTCGATATACCTATGTGCAATTATAGTCACATGCAATGGATGAAATTAAGTTATTTGCTAGCAATAGGTCATGTAACGGATTTTCACTCTTCATCGCCAGAGGAATATAAATTTAGTGATTTAGTGCTTATTTTGCATCTCAGTCTGTAGTGTGAGAATTGAAATTTTATTCTGTGATTCCTCTGACGATGGCAAAAAAATAGACTATTGAAATAATAGGAACCAAATAAAACTGCTTTTTATCATCAAACTCTTTACCCACACTAACATTTTTGAATTGAATAATTTGCTTGCTAGCCAGTAGCCATACCAAAGTTAGTGGAAGGTAGGATCGTTCACTCAATGATAATGCCATGTCCCACCAAATACACTCAATATGGTGGGCCTCACGTTCCGAAACCCATTTTCCTGCCATCCATCTGCTGAGATTTTGGATATCTGTTCGACTAGCATTTAAGTTTAAAGCTTGCATATTGCGTACACTGCGACAAAATTTTGTTTATATAAATAGATTGTTTATACAGGCCCGTCAAAGAAAAAATCTTAGATTGGTCCGTGAAACAACAATAGTAACAATGCATTTGTGCACAAGGTAGCACAACTCCTTGCTTAATCCGAACCGCATTTGGAGGTGGGGACAGACAGTTTTCGGCCAGATTGAACAATCTTTTCTTCCACTATCATTGGCCATAGAGCTAGAAAAATTGCCTAGTTAGGGCCTTGGTGTTAGTCAATGTCATATTAAGGCTATTTAGGCCCTACATGTACTTGTACCTATGTCTATGAAGTTAGTACAAGTATTAAGATTAGTATTGCTACAAAAAATATAAGTTTTGTGATTACGATTTACTTACACATTGCCAGGTTCACCAACTTATTTGAGCAAGATAGAAATCCCAACCATTCTGAGACTTTAATCAGTAATGGAAGACTTAGCAGTGAAGCAAATCCGCCGAACAGAATAACGAAACTTGGAGGAGACCACCATTGAAACATTCGGGATATTGGAATAGAGGAAAGCGTGACGATGAGTAAAAGCAATAGCAGGTTTGTAGGAATTGCAGCCATATTAAAACTAAAAGTACGCTACTATAACTATACTATTCATTAACTGCAAGTCCGAGTGAGGTATCAAATTTTAATTTGATAAATTTTAATATCCTAATGCTTGTTTACGGTTTAGGCGCCCTGGTCTATGTTGTGGCAGGAAGAGAGCAAAAGGGCTATAGTTAATAGAATGTTTATATGTCTAGAGACTAGTCCTGAAGGATTCTCTCAGTTTCTTTGATCAAAATTCAATTTGCAACATTTAACTAGGAGATAAGAATTCTCAAATGTTTAAGAATTTTACACACAGTGTAGTATAATTTCTTGCAGAGAAGAGACATCATTGGCTGCAAGCAATATAGTATCGTCGTTTACAACCACTGGTCCATGCGAGATCTCGCTGTCTATAACGGTGTGATAAAGAATTTACTATGGAATTTCCTCAACAGAGATTTAGGACGGGAGGGCGACATCCTGACCACCGTAAACTTGACCGTAACAATCCTGACCACCGTAAACTTGACCGTAACAATCCTGACCACCGTAAACTTGACCGTTACCATCCTGACCACCGTGAACTTGACCGTTACCATCCTGACCACCGTAAACTTGACCGTTACAATCCTGACCACCGTAAACTTGACCGTTACTATCCTGACCACCGTAAACTTGACCGTTACAATCCTGACCACCATAAACTTGACCACTTGCATATACTCATTCAATTCGTATATAACCCGAAATTTTATTGTGAAATATGATTAAATAAGAGCTATTCCACAATATTACATTACAAATTTTACAGCAATAATATTTAAGTAGATTTTAGAACACTTGAAAATATTCTGGTGCGACATATTTTCTACAAACTTGACCACCTCTATACAAATCTATGTATCTTCACTTGGTCAAGATATTTATTGCTACATTTGCTCAACAGTCATCAATCTTCATTTTCAAAGTAGAAATAACTTTTAAATTTCTCAATTTTGGGATTTATGATCAATTTTCTATTTTCAGCCATTGACAATTTGCCACAGAACTGGACCGGAACTGGATCACTGGCGATAAAGTGCAACATGTCTTATCAAAACTTGACCACTCTCTCAAACATCCTATTTTTTTAATAGATGTCCATTGTTTTGTTCGGAATTGTGTAGAAAGTATTTTCTCACAGTTATTCAACAAATAATTTTCCAAAAAACGTTCGAGCTATAATTAAATTTTTGTTATAATCAATTTTTAGTCATTGTCAACTTGCCCACACATTTCAAGCTCTTTCAAAGTAATGGTACGAGTTGTCTTTATAAAATTTGACTACTTGATATAACCCCTTAGTAAACAAGTAAATTTTTAAATTCATTGTTGAAATACTTGGGATATTTAATTTTCTAGGTTCCTATAGCAAAAGTTTTATTGTAACATCCGTATTCGAATTTACAAGAGCATTTTATTTCTTTCTGGCAATGTCATCTTGCCCAAGACACTGGACCCCATTGAATAACTTCAGCCGACATGTTAGATTCGTTAGAGTTATCCTCGCTTAATACAATTAGAGCAGACAACTTCTAAATACTATGTATTATTATTCAGTCAATGTTACTTGTATTGAACAATATTGCAAATATGTTATTTATTGTGGATACAATGAACTTCAACATCCAAGATTCGTTCATAGGAAACACTTTTCCACGCTCATATTACCTTCCTGTGTATCTTTTATAGTGAAAATATAACTTAGTTTACCATCCTTCCTTAATTATTACTCCTGTACTATTACCTCATGTATTTTTACTCTGTAATAATATTTCAGCTCACAGCATTAATTCATAACATCTGTTAGACTTTTTACCAAACAAACACTTCGTGTTTGGTCTGCGACGCAAGTCTTACTGCAAAATTTGTTTGCTACGCTCGCTTGCAATGATGGCTTATGTTCATGTACTGTGGTCATGCATTGTGCATGACCTCTGTTGGTGCAGGCATGTCAACGTGACCTCATGAACAGTGGTGCTCCCTTGCATTGGGAAGACATCTCCAAGTACATAGCCCGAGTTTCAACACAAATATAGTAGCTGGAGTGGGTCAGGTACCGACCCGCTCTGGGTCGTGATTGAGGGCCTAAGGCTAAGGACCCGCCCCGGCAAGGTCCTAGTACCACCCAGAGCCGAGATCCTCACCGAAAGCATTGCAACATATATGAATGACAGGTTCAGGAGAATAACTGCTGCCGGCATAGCCCGAGTTCCAACACCTATCCGGCAGGTGGGGTGGGTTGAGTACCTTCCCCACCCTGGGTCGGGTTCAAGGGCCTAAGGCTAGAGACCCACCCCGGCAGCAATACCAGGAGACCCGGTCCTAAGGTCCCAGCACCACCCGGAGCCGAGATCCTGACCGGCAGCATTGCATCGTATATCAATCGTCCCAATTTTTGACCCCAAATCTGATTGGAAGATGGTAGACCGTAGACCGTTAACTGTAGTCCGCTTGTACTAACAAGCACTTCGTGCTTGGTCTGCAACGCAAGCCTCACTGCACCACCTGGAGCCGAGATCCTGACTGGCAGTATTGCAACGTATATAAGTCGTCTCGGTTTTCGACCCCAAATCTGATTGGAGTACGACAGACCACAGACTGTAAGCCGTAGACCGTTTCCTCTTTTGTTATATAAATGCGGCATTTGGTTTGTTCCATATAATTTTGTGATGTTTGTGCGTGCGTATACGAGGTACGAGCATGGGAGAGAAATACCAGTGGTCTATAATTGATCTCCCCTTTATTACATGTACTGAACGTGTAAGATAACCTAATGTGCTGACTGGAATGCTGTACATAAGTGCTGACCTATGTGTTGTAGTCAACATGTATGTACTTAGCTTATCCTAACACCCTAGCTGTTAGTCTCGATGGACCTTGGTTAGGAGGCTACTAGTTTAGAAGAGATCACTCAAGTGTCTTCATTATAGAATATAGATGGGATTTTATTGAGCTCCAGCAAACAACTGATCTGCATACAAAAATATCGCTACTTACAATGTATATGCAACAACTACATGGGCTTCCGGTAACTTGATTCCGCTAAAGAACGACCAGCAGTAGTTCTTACAATAATAATAAAACAATTGCATTAAGTAGGTATAATATTGAATGTTCAAGGACCAAACAAACACCAAACCCCAAACCCAAGGTCGAGTGCAAACGGAAACATTATAGAGGAGTGCCGACTCGCATAATACCCCCTTGACCCCATTGAATAATTTCAACAGACATGTTAGATTCATTAGAGTTATCCTCTTTTAATACAATTAGAGCAGACAACTTCTAAATACTATGTATTATTGTTCAGTCAGTGTTACTTGTATTGAACAATATTACAAAAATATTGTTTATTGTGGATACAATATGTTTCAGCATCCAAGATTCATTCATAAGAAACACTTTTCTAAGCCCATCTTCCCTCTCCTGTGTATCTTTTTATAGTGAAATTATAACTTTGTTTACCATCTTTTCTTATAATTATCACTCCTGTACTGTTTCCTAATGTCTATAATAATGTTTCAGCCCACAGCATTATTTCATAACATCTGTTAGGCTTATTACCAAATAAGTAATATCAATTTTTATAGTATCATGTCTGTGTCATTGAACAATAATATGGATATAAAATTTCCAAACTTGTCCTTAGATGAACGCATTTATTTACCACTATCTGTACTAAATACAACATTTGGTTTGTTCCATATAATTTTGTAGTGTTTGTGCGTGCGTGTACGAGGTACGAGCATGGGAGAGAATTACCAGTGGTCTATAATATTGATCTCCTCTTTATTACATGTACTGAGTGTGAGATAACCTAATGTGCTGACTGGAATGCTGTACATTATGTGCTGACCCATAGACCCGAGTTAACCTAGCATGTACATCATGTATTGTAGTCAACATGTATGTACTTAGCTTATCCTAACACCCTGGCTCTTAGTCTCGATGGACCTTGGCTTAGAGGCTACTAGTTTAGAAGAGATCACTCCAGTGTCTTTATGACAGAATATAGATGAGACTTCATTGAGCTCGAGCAAACAACTGATCTGCATACTGCAAAAATATCACTAATTATGTACAGAAAACTACTTCCGGTAACTTAAGTCCAGCAAAAGGACGGCCAGCAGTCGGTCTTGTAAGTAATAAAACATTGCATTTAGTAGGTATCAGGTTGGCCTCCTAGGTCGGGTACAGTAGGAAACATTATAGAAGATTTGCAATTCACATAATACAAAAATGTTTACATGTACAATGAAGAAGGCACTTGGCCTGTTACATCCATACAATGAGATACATTTTACACAAATATAAGCAATGTCAGTGATGAAATGTCCACTTCACCACAATATTTAGCATTGTCCTAGTAATATAATATCATTGCCCAAAATTTTAGTTTTGTGAAGTCATTATTAATTACACCAGCAGATATACAATGTAGTTTGTGTACACATGTTACTGTAGTCACACATTCAGAAGTTATGCTCTCTTTTCAAATAATAGTAAGATGATACATCAGCAGCATATACTACCAGGAAACACAAAGTATTGACTTTATGCAACTTTTTCAGTGACTGTTGCTTCTAGAACATCATGTAGATGTACAAGCGTGTATATCACATGCAAAATGTACATGTGTACACTTAATTAGACATTTCTTTCCATCTGGAGACAAGACAATAATCATTGTACCTGTTAAAGTACCTGAAATATGGAGTTTTGTCTCACATAGAATTAAATCAGTAAATAAAAATCATTCAGCTTGGAATGTATCGTAATGATAGCAGAATGATGTTGACATAATATGCAATGTATGTTGTTGTGATATACACGGTTATGCAATATAACAGGTGTCCAAGATTAGTTAGATCGGCACGCACTACATGCTATGTATTTGAGTAAACAATATAAGAATCTGCATATAAGGAAAAATGTTACTTTATTAGGATCCAAAACAAATGAGAAGCACAGATAATTGGAGTTCTTTCATACTAATTTGATTCTACCCCAGTACCGAGGTTGTGTCCAGGTAGATTCGGTCTTCGGATATACATACACGTAGCTGCCTGTTATCAATAGAGACACGCATAAAAATGCTATATGAAACAACGAATGAGTATACAACGTGGTATAATAATCGAGGAATGTGTAGGAACACTACTTACATGTAGTAAAGTAGGCATTACTCCAAATATCATTTACATAATTATTAAAAACATGTATCTGTCATAATATACAAGGTGCAAGTAATTAAGGTTCTCACGTTATACATGATTGCACCCAGTTAGTTCTATTTGTTGTTTTTGTGCAAGAACAGAAACAGCAGTACAACATACACGTTTGTACCTTTGTATTATAGTTCTGTTGGGGGTATTGCAGGACGATCACCTCTCGGTCCCTGACAGCCAGAGCATCTAGAGTCTAGACTAAGGTAGTACCCATGAGATTATAATAATACAAGCAGGGACACTGGGACCTTGGGATCATACAAATATAAGCAGCAAGTTACAAAAGAAAGTCGGTACTTACATTCACTCAGTGTATGTAATAGGAGGGCCAAAAGTTACGGTATATAGGCACACTGTATTGATGAAGTCACACATTCTAAAGTTATCCTCTCTTTCCCAATGCAAGTTAGTGATTCCATAATACAAAATCATTCTAATGCCAGAGTTTTTGCTAAGTACAAGTAAAGTACCAAGATGTTCTGCGCTGAGAGGTGTACAAGTAAATGTCATTTTTCACTTTGAGATCAAGTAAAAGTAGAGTAAAAGAAAGTACAATCATTAGGTACAAGTACGGTTATAATTGTAAATTACAACTGAAAATATTGTAAAAATGAATGTGCTAAGCCAAGCTGAGTACTGTAGCTAATTTACTAGATAAAAGTTAGGTGGGAGGTAAAATTTCTAAATTGGTGTCTATATAAATATGAACTATCGTATATAATGCAGTTATTATGACATAGTACGTCAATACAATATGCATCGTTACAAGTGTTTACGAGATACATGTAAGTTGGGTCACTACATACTACAAAGATAATTATAGATAGATATTTGCAGTTCAAGGTAGGTGTTGGTACTCAATTGGTAAGATGATTATAATACTATTGTGATTGCATTTGTAGTATTGCGTCGTATGGGTGATGTAATGATCACTACAATTATTCCTGCAATGCATTAGAAATAGCCATATATTTCAGTAGCAGCAACATACTCATATATGCATTCGGTTATGGTGTATTGGGAGAGAGAGAATATTTTATACTATTTACGTTCTCAGATCCAAAGTCATGCTTGTAAGTTATGGAATATTCAAATTTTTATTCTCAAGCTCATGGACATCCACAACCTATTGAAGATAATAAGAAAGATAATAAGAAGCTGTTTTCTCTCTGCTGAGAGGGAACGAGATTTTTTATTGAATATGAAATCAGGCATGCTACATTGGCTAATTTGCAACACATACAAGAAACAAGTAGCTTTCATACAATAAATAAGTGCTTACTTTACATTTACATGCACATGACATACATGTAGAGCACAGTTACATTTATATTATATCTATGACATAGAGTCAGTTCACTGACTAATATTTTAATTGCCATCCAGCGGGAATATATTCCAGTGTTTACTCGTACATGTACATGTACATTGTATATTTTAGCTAGCTCAAATAAACTCACTGGCTTATACTCCTAGGAGTGATCAGCCTCTTGCAGCTTGCAGTGCCAGATGACAGCGTTGGCCAAATGAGACAAAATAAAAAAGTCTGCAGTGCGCATATCTTTTGCAGTTACAGTAACGATATCCTATAATATAGTGCACCTGTATATTATGCAACTTGTCTATGTGTCTATGTATATTTAATGTTCATGTAGCACACTGGGCAGCAAGCAGCACGTACATGTATGTGATCGATATTCTAGGCTATTATTGCTGTGCTGATAATGATCAAGTCATTGCTGCTGAAATAGTTTTGTGATAGTATAGGCTGAAGATGTATCATATCACTATAATTTGAAAAGAGAGGATAACTTCTGAATGTGTGACTACATGGATACAGTACATGTACAAACTATATTTGTAAGTGAAATTAATAAATTATTTATGAGGTAATAGCTTCATAGCTTAAATTTTAAGCAATGATGTTATTTACTAAGACAATGCTAAATATTGTGAAGTTGGATATTTCATCACTAACATTGCTGATATTTGTGTAAATTGTATCTCGTTGCATGGATAGGTTGGTCCTTGGACATTTGATATTATACCTGCTTAATGCAATTGTTCTATTACTTGTGAGAACTACTGCTGGTCATCCTTTGCCGGAATTAAGTCACCGGAAGTAGTTTTTGTATATAAGAAGCGATATTTTTGTATGCAGATCAGTTGTCTGCTGGAGCTCAATAAAGTCTCATCTATATTCTATAATAAAGACACTGGAGTGATCTCTTCTAAACTAGTAGCCTTCTAACCAAGGTCCATCGAGACTAAGAGCCAGGGTGTTAGGATAAGCTAAGTACATACATGTTGACTACAATACATGATGTACATGCTAGGTTAACTCGGGTCTATGGGTCAGCACTTATGTACAGCATGCTAATCAGCACATTAGGTTATCTCACACTCAGTGCATGACGTAATAAAGGAGAGATCAATATTATAGACCACTGTTAATTCTCTCCCATGCTCGTACCTCGTACAGGCGCGCACAAACACTACAAAATTATATGGAACAAACCAAATGTTGTATTTAGTACAGATAGTGGTAAATAAATGCGTTCATCTAAGGACAACTTTGGAAATTTTATATCCATATTATTGTTCAATAACACCAACATGGTACTATAAAAATTGATATTACTTATTTGGTAATAAGCCTAACAGATGTTATGAAATAATTCTGTGGGCTAAAATATTATAACAGAGTAAAAATGCATTAGGTATCAGTACAGGAGTAATAATTAAGGAAAGATGGTAAACTAAGTTATAATTTCACTATAAAAGATACACAGGAGAGGGAATATGAGGTTAGAAAAGTGAATGAATCTTGGATGTTGAAGTCTATTGTATCCACAATAAATAATATTTTTGCAATGTTGTTCAATACGAGTAACATTGACTGAATAATAATACATAGTATTTTGAAGTTGTCTGCTCTAATTGTATTAAGAGAGGATAACTCTAATGTATCTAACATGTCAGCTGAAGTTATTCAAGGGGGTCCAGTGTCTTGGACAAGACGACATTGCCAGAAACTAGTAAAATGCTCTTACAAATTCGAAGATGGATGTTACAATAAAACTTTTGCTATAGGAACCTAGAAAACTAAATATCCCAAGTATTTTAACAATAAATTTAAAAATTTACTTGTTTACTAACGGGTTATATCAAGTGGTCAAATTTTATAAAGACAACTCGTACCATTACTTTGAAAGAGCTTGAAATGTGTGGGCAAGTTGACAATGACTAAAAATAGATTATAACAAAAATTTAATTATAGCTCGAACTTTTTTTGGAAAATTATTTGTTGAATAACTGTGAGAAAATACTTTCTACACAATTCCGAACAAAACAATGGACATCTATTCAAAAAATAAGATGTTTGAGAGAGTGGTCAAGTTTTGACAAGACATGTTGCACTTTATCGCCAGTGATCCAGTTCCGGTCCAGTTCTGTGGCAAATTGTCAATGGCTGAAAATAGAAAATTGATCATAAATCCCAAAATTGAGAAATTTAAAAGTTATTTCTACTTTGAAAATGAAGATTGATGACTGTTGAGCAAATGTAGCAATAAATATCTTGATCAAGTGAAGATACATAGATTTGTATAGAGGTGGTCAAGTTTGTAGAAAATATGTCGCACCAGAATATTTTCAAGTGTTCTAAAATCTACTTAAATATTATTGTTGTAGAATTTGTAATGTAATATTGTGGAATAGCTCTTATTTAATCATATTTCACAATAAAATTTCGGGTTATATACGAATTGAATGAGTATATGCAAGTGGTCAAGTTTATGGTGGTCAGGATTGTAACGGTCAAGTTTACGGTGGTCAGGATAGTAACGGTCAAGTTTACGGTGGTCAGGATGGTAACGGTCAAGTTTACGGTGGTCAGGATGGTAACGGTCAAGTTCACGGTGGTCAGGATTGTAACGGTCAAGTTTACGGTGGTCAGGATTGTTACGGTCAAGTTTACGGTGGCCAGGATTGTCATGGTCAGGTTTGCAATGGTCAAGTTGTCGGTGAACCTTTAGGACCGAGTGCTAAGTCGGCTTTTGCGACAACACAGTGCCATTTACCCTTTTAAAATTTGGAAAATCCAACACTTGCTGTTAATATCAATGTGCCTAGATAATTCTAGTAACTTTGCTAACATACAAAGTTTACTAGATGTATCTAGCGATTTTGGCTAATACACGACTTTAATTTTACAGCGAAATTTCATATTGAAATTTTATTTTTAGTATCTAATTAACGCTGATTGTTAGTTTTTAAACCGTCGTTTTTTCAAATGTAAATTAAAAATTATGAATAGTAGTACAAGGAAGACGCATTTTTTATATGTAGAGATTTATTCCCTAATAATTTCGTTACTTGTCCAAGTAACATCATCAGAGGATAAATGAGGTTCTGAAAATTAGGGGCTACTTTATATAATGGAAGTACATCGAAGAAAAAAAGCTAAGGAAGTGGATTAGGTTAAGAGTAAAGCTACAAAGTAATTTACACAATAGTCATAGAGCTATAAATAAGATGAAAGGATAATATTATACTTCAAAGGCTAAATATTCAAACTATTACTAATGGATATAAAGTTAATTATAGGTATAATAATTTTACGTGAATACTTGGTTAGTGTTGATTAAGTTGGTTGCAAAATAGTTTTAAGGGGTATGATTGTCCTTGTACGTTTAATTTTGGTTTGTGTTGTCTGATGACGTGTAATGCCTCAAGTATTTTTCTCCTAATATTGCTCTTGGATCTGTTTTTTTTTAGTATAGGTATATTTTCTTCTGTGAAGATGCCATGCCCTTCTTTAACTCTGTGTTGTGCTACTGTGGATTGTCCTGTTTTTATATCTCTGTGTTCTTTGATCCTTTCTTCTAGTCTTCTAGCTGTTTCGCCAGGATATATTCTTTTCTACAATTAACATCTGAGCAAGTAATTTTGTAAATGATATCATTCTCATGGTGTTTACTTGTTTTATCTTTTATGTTAAAAAATTCACTTAGTCTATTGCCTGTGTATACTATTCCTGTGTTTATATTGTTTTTGAGTATGTCTCTACATTTCCTATTAATTGCTTTCAATATGGTATTTTCATGGATTTGAAACAAGTCTCTGACTGCTCAAAGATAAACTCCTTGCTAAAAATACATTATACAATACATTAGATTAACATTGTATTAGTATTAAGTTTAAGTATAGTATTCAAAAGCGTATACAGGTTGAACTAGATTAGATATTGACAGACTTGTGCCAAGCAGATAATTGTTTATATTAAATTAATATAGATACTTAAACGAAGAGCCAAGTGTTAGACCTAGTACAGTTGTGTACAGAAGATTAGAGTTATAGGCTCGTCTAAACTATTACTTCTAAAAATGTTATTTTCATAGTGATATTACTCATGTTAGTAACTGGAATAGTCGAATTCTTTTAGAAATTGAACCGTATTTTAATCCAAATTAATAAATTTCAAAAATCTAACTGGTGGTTGTCTTCTAAATGTGACTCTGGTAACATGGATATTATAAGGTCTCTTATTTAGGAGTTTGCAATAAGAGAAGACTAGTGATTCAAGTTCAACATGATTGATGATACTATTCTTTTGGCAGAATTCTCTTGAGTAGATTATGTGCACTTCAATTGTGGCTTGTCTTCTGGTGTTGGCTGAGGGTTTCAAACTCAAGTTCATTGGGGGCTTTGCTCTTTAAGTTGCTGTTTAAAGTGGATGGTGTCTTGCGGTGCTCCATGCAGAGCTTTTTAGACCATATCCAATTGTCAATTGGCTTCCATAGTTTTTGCCTGGATATTAGTAGGGAATTTTTGGCCCGGCTGAATTATAGTGCTAAGACATTTGCTCTTGTTCATGGTAATAGATTAACAATGGCACATGGACAGGAGACTTTTAGTTGAAGCTCATGATAGATTGCATGACAACATATATTGTAATAGTTGGTCGGTCAAAGCCACTATTACTTCACCTGACTACATCCAAACAGATGCCACACTTGCTGCAACTCGACCTCCCTACTGTTTACCCAGTAGGACGGTCATCCAGACTACAGCCAATCCTAGAAGGATAGCTCCCTGGTTGCCTAAACCCAGTTGTAGGATTGGCCTGTAACGGTCTTATAAAGATAATAGTACTAACTTACTTGTAATCCAGAGTAGCAATAATCCAATAAGAGATTAGTTGTTGATTCCAGAGTTTATTTCTAACCAACTCTTATAATACAAAACAGCTGCTTTTATACTAGTTCACAAAACCACAAGTGGATTACAAAACGTGATGATATCAACGGTGGCCAAAACCTAACCTTCACTAGATAATTAGTTGCATGACGACATACTGGGTAGCCGTGAGACTAGCCGTCACTGGGCTCTATTCATGAGATAATAATAATCTGTCCTGCCTCTAGTCTACTAAGCAAATGCTAAAGCTAAACCAATAATTTAAAATATACAAAAGTAGAAATGCCATGCGACTCGGAGTCTATTTTGATTCTGCTATCTATTTATTTTTTAGGTCGGTTAGAGACTCATTCGTATTTATTTCAAAGCTGTTGGAGACCACTGTGTACAGTTTGACCTACAAGTCGACACATTAGGATGACGTCTGCTCAGTTAACTAGTAA